>JAOTRC010000003.1:10714424-10725465 GCA_027497675.1 Cyprinella lutrensis
AGTATTTATATAGTTTTTACCTCTTGTTAACAGCCGTCGAACTGATCTGAATCAGATGTCCAACTGAACCGAACTGATCCGTCTCCAGATGTTACGCCGGAAGTGATCTCTCGCGTGTCTACGTCACGCATTGTTTGCACAGAGATTTCGGAAGTTTTGCCTTTCACTAAACATATTTAGATATATCAAAATTGTCTTCCATTGCGATTTCCCATATATCTAAATATGTTTAACATATAACAATTTATTATGTGAAAGTGATTTTGAAAGTGTGCTGAAGCCCCCTTGTGGGCCCTGACACCATGGTTGAGAACCACTGGTCTATAGGCTTTCCGAAATATATCATGTTCATGCTGTTTGTTTGTTACAGGAGGATAAAGATGCTTCTTCAGGAAAGGAATCCCTTGATGATCTCTTTCCTTCTGAAGAAGAGGAGCAATCACACAGTACATCATCCCTCACAGACCACAGCTGTTCCTTTACACATTTGTTTTCAGAGTTTTTGCCATGTCAGCTTGTTAGGTTAGAGTAAGCTAGGGTTAGTGTTGTGTTTGATTTTAAGCACAGTTTAGTAGAACCTCACATTAAATTGAAAGATTGCCCTTTTTTATTTCAATAAGGGTAAAGAAATGTCACAAGATGATTTGAACTCATGATCTATCTATTGGAGCATGTGCACATGCCTCTCAGCACAGCTCTTGTATTTACAGTGTCTCGGCCACACAGTAGTGCCGCCGCCGCTGCCCAGCAGGGAGGATATGAGATCCCTGCCCGACTGCGAACGCTCCACAACCTGGTGATCCAGTACGCCTCTCAGGGCCGCTACGAGGTGGCCGTGCCACTCTGCAAGCAAGCTCTGGAGGACCTGGAGAAATCCTCGGGCCACAGCCACCCAGATGTTGCAACCATGCTCAATATCCTGGCTTTAGTGTACAGGTCAGTTATATGGAACATCAAATAATGATCATTTAGAGAATCAATATTAATTTAAATTATAAGCGTATTAAATAATAATTATTAATATGTTGCTTTAAAGGGATCAGAACAAATACAAGGAAGCTGCCAATCTCCTGAATGATGCATTGGCCATCCGCGAGAAGACGCTAGGCATGGATCATCCCGCAGTACGTACTGTTTGATTTCTTTAGGAAGTCAAACAATTCTTATGTCCCTTTCCTTGAATTTTTGTGTTTGTGTTTGAAGGTGGCGGCTACTCTGAATAATCTGGCCGTGTTGTATGGGAAAAGGGGGAAGTACAAAGAGGCGGAGCCACTATGTAAAAGGGCTCTGGAAATCAGAGAAAAGGTACATAATAGAAGAATGGTAATCCCACCTGTCAGATCATATCCTCTTACACTACCGTTCAGAAGTTAAGGGACAGTAAGATTTCTTTTTTTTCCTTTTCTTTTTTGTCTTTGAAGAACCAGGATTCCTATCTTGAAAAAATCCTTTATCCAGTAAATCAAGAACAACTGGAAAAGTGATGGGGCCTTTAAATATTGTTGTGGACAAATATTATAGCTTGGAGTCAGAAAGTGGTTGAGAACCACTCATCGAGTCTAAATATCTTGTCTATATTTGTCTGTTGATAGGTGCTTGGGATGGATCACCCCGATGTAGCCAAGCAGCTGAATAACTTAGCCCTCCTATGCCAGAATCAGGGCAAATACCAGGAGGTGGAGCAATACTATGAACGTGCCCTGCACATTTACCAGAGCCAGCTGGGTCCTGACGATGCCAATGTGGCCAAGACGAAGAACAACCTGGTGAGGATCGGAAACGAGTTATTTAATTACAATTGCAGTTTTATTTAATGCGTGTTGTATAACATACCGTTCATTTGCTCCTCAGGCCTCCTGTTACCTCAAGCAGGGTAAATACAGGCAAGCTGAGGCTCTTTATAAAGAGATTCTGACTCGTGCTCATGAGAAGGAGTTCGGCTCAGTGGAGGGTAAAATTAATTTTACATCTGCCTCAAGAGAATTATCTATGCATCGTAGTTTGGCCTATTAAACAGACCTGTCCAATAGTAAATTAAAATTCTCACATCTATAAAGGGGACGGACGACCAGTTTGGATACATACAGAGGAGGGATGCTCTAGACAGGTATGTTTCCAATCCAAATATATGTTTTATAAGGAGATTTAGCTTTTTCTTTGACATTTTTCTCTATGTGTGTGTACTGTAGGATGGTCTAGGAAGTCTAAAGCGCAGCGGATCATTTACCAAGCTCCGGGAATCCATAAGACGAAGCAGCGAAAAACTTGTTCGGAAGCTGAAAGGAGTCGGAACACAAGAAACGACCCCTCGAGCTGCTGGGTAATGATGTTCTGCTTTTTGTTCGGTTCTCATCACTTTTTATGTAGAATAAAGCCACATTTTTTAACTACTACTCTATTTTTAAAAAGGATGAAGAGAGCCAATTCTCTCAATGTGCTTAATGTGGGTCTTAAAGAGAATCAAGAGGCTGCTATGGTAAGTGCTGAGTCTAAGTATTTAAAAATATTTCGCATATAAACCTCATATAGTTTTTTTCTTACAACAGCAACAGCATTTATTCATAGCAATCTTTAGTAAATGTCTTAACTGTCACTTTTGATCAATTTACTGTGTTTTTGGGGAATGAAAGCATAAAGTGACGACGTTTGATTGATTGAAGATTGATTAAGAGATAGTTTTGTCTTTTCAGAAGCCCAAGAGGCTGACAGACACACGGGGTCTGAGTTCAAGCACGCAGAGTTTAGCCCGCCGCTCGTCTCTGGGTGGAGACAGCTAACCTTTAGCCACACACCAGGACACCTTGAAGAGATGTCAACATCTGAATGGTCTGTAATAACTGCAGAGATCGTATTTGACAATAACGTGAAATAGTATGTGACAATGAATGCGGTCTGTCAAAGTGCTCCTGGGAAAAGGAAGCACACTTTGGCTTTACAAAAAGCAGCTTTTTTTTTACTTTGTTGAAATCAGTTTGATCTCTGTGTTGTTGTTTTTTTTAAAGTCAGTTGCATTATAAAAAGTCACAGTGAATTTTAACTTATTGCATTCCAAAGCTAAGACCAGATCGAGGTTTTCCTAATAATACCATCCAATATTAATACATATTAATTCCTATGATTACTATAATTTTACCACTACCTTCAGCAGGATGCAGGGATTTTTGCTATTATTGTTGTTGTTGCTTGGGAAAATTTTGCGGGCAAAATACAGTAATTTCAATAGTGCTAGCTAGAGGAAATAAGTTCCCCATGCAAATTTTCCTCAAGTTGCATGTGCAATTTTGTCACAGTGACCAACTTTCTGCCTGGTTTGAAAGTAACTTCTGTGTGAGCTGTGCTTCATGCATTATACACTATAGAAAATTAATTTTTAACCCATGAGTTTTCCTAAAAATTTTGCAAATGTTACAGCACCTTAACTCTGTTTATTTAGAATATTGTAGTATTATGTGAAATATATTCCATGTTCTCACACCATCATGCAGTAAAATTATAGTATTGGAATTAAACAATTTCAATTGCACACAAATCTTAAAATCGGACCTAAAATTCCTAATTAAAGTTAACACTTACATTCCAAAATAAATTAAATGCTGAGGAAATGTCCAAAAATTATGGTACTTGTGCCTAAAAATTAAGGGACTTTTTATTTTTCAATTTTAAGCACATATTGTATGTATAAATATAAATACGAGGATATGCTTTACTATTGTTTTAGTTTTGGTACTTATCACTATAAGATTTTATAGCAGAACTTCAGGGTACAAGAGTAATTTACAGTATATAATGTGAATCTAGTTTAGTTGGAGTAGTTATTGAGAGGTAAAGGCATTTGAACCTATAATTTGAACAAGTTGTTACATAATCTAAACAGTTGTACATGCTACATGGTTGAATGTTACATATTCGCATATGAGCTTATAAGTATATGTACACAATGTTGCTGATGAACCAAATAAAATTGTTCTACCTCTGTCTTAATCAAAATGTGTACTGTTTGATAAATAGGTGAATGACAGCTGATATGAGCCCTATCAATATCTAGCTGGGGCCTCATTTACAAAATGTTGTGTAGAAACCAACCTACATTTGAGCCAGGATCATTTCTCAAATGTGTGATTCAGCGAACAAACGTACACACAAAAAAGTATGCCTCTCTTCCAGATGTGAATTTTATAAGTCACGAATTATCTTGAAATTGTGTGCAGCTGAATGGTTTCAGATCTCCACCTTGTAAACAGCACCTAATTAATGTCACTAATACATAAAAGAGCACATTCAACATCCAAATCCTTTACCTGAGAATGGCGAGTGGCAAGAATTGCTTCGATTTCCAAACACCTGAGGTTCTCCGACTCTCTTCAAAAAGGATAAGTGTATACTTCTTAGAACCTGACAAGGCAAATATGAATGTTGGCGTGGATTTTAGCATACACACGCTAAGTTCAAATCTGTGCACACACACATTTTATAAATGATGCCCCAGTAGTCTCCCCCTAACTGTGGTGATCTACAGCTGTTTCTGAGACAGCAAGTTGCACTTCAAACAGTACAGAACAAAACTGGTTAAAGAACAGCATTTATTAATGCTTCTGGGATTGTTGTAGAAAAAAAATTAAAAAAAATACATATATATATATACACACATTTTCTCAATTTTGTTCCTCAGGCTTGATGTGCAATCTGAGCAATTTTCTGGAGCATATCTTCAGACTGCAATTGTTCCAGGGTCAGCAGAGACAAACCCAACTGATCCTCCTGCCACACAAAGATTTCTGAAAATTATGCACCTCACAATCTCATCCCAGCTAACGTATCGTTACGCTCTCACTTTCTGCATACACGTGATCTCAATTGCTTCTAAGTTTAGAAAGAAGTACAAACTTACTGAATGAAACCCACTAAACATGACAGGTTTCAATCATTGAATCGATGATTTGACCTTACCTGTCTGAAGGGCTGTGCCATCTGTCGCAGAAAGTGTTTGGCTAACTGCACCGTCTCATCGATGGTCAGATTTAGGCTTCCATCTGTGAGGTGTTCCTGGATCCAGCGGGGCAGCTTTCCTCGCTTATCTGCTCGTGCGTAACGCTGAGGGGAAAAAACACAATTAAACGACAAAGAAAAGTTTACGTGCTACTTTCCCACCAGTTTACTTACTTTATCTGCAAAGATCATCAGGCCATAGTCTGTTTTGCCTCGGATGACCCTACCCACACACTGAGCCGCATGCCGCATCGCATCAAACGTCAGGAAGTCATTTTCCCGGATTTGAAACTGCTCTCTGAGGTATTCCAACCGTGCCTGATTCAAGCAAACAGGTCAGGGTTTTTATTAGTTACAGACAGTATTAGAAATCATGATCTAGGAGCACTACATACCTTGAGGATTCGGCTCTGAGTGTAAACATACGGCACTCCAAACATGATAACGGCACGGCCAAAATGGTGAACTGGGGGTTAAAAGGAAAAACTGATCAATAAAAAGTTTAACTTAATTTTATTAAAGAATTTGCAAATTAAAAAAAAACAGCGCTAAATTGATCAAGGGACTAGTATCCACCAAAGTCAATCCCTTCGGACACTTTTCCTCTTGCCACGGAGAGCAGAATTGCTCCTCTGCCGTTCTCACAGGCCTGAAAGTGAACGACAACAAAAGTGATTACATTATTACAGGACACTTAAAATAAAGTCAACATTACATAAGATGATTAAGAGAAATAGGATTAGGGAGAATTAAAAAACCCAATGATTATTGACCTCTTGATACTTCTCCAGGGCCATGCTAGTCTCGGCTGCATCCTGGGTCTCTATGAAAATGAGCTTGTTCCTTTGGATGTTCTCAAGGATTCCCTACAAATCCAGCAAGTTAATTAGTTATGATTATAATAACAGCACTTTAATGATCGGAGAAGGAATCCAGTTGCTTCTTTGTACCTGTTCATACCAGGAGGCCACAATGTTCTCCATGTAAATGTAACTTGTGAAGAATGCCACAATTCCATCAGGGACAATGGCAGACATTTCCAGCAGCAAGTTTCCATAGTTCCGGATCACAGCTATGGGATGCAGTAAATAAAATGGTTCTCTTTCAACAGCACTCCAAAATAAAGCCAATTTCACAAAGAAAATTCACAAAACAACTTACCAAAATCTTCTCTGGTCTCAAACTTGGAGGTCATTGCTACCTGATCATTCCCTCGACCAACAATCTGAAAAAATTGGAAAAACAAAATTGTCTAGATAAAAAAATAGAGCTTAAGTAAATAAAGAATTATTATGACTTAAGTAAATAACGTATTATTATTAATATATTAAAACAATTAAACTATAATGCAAATAGTCAAAAACAAATACAAGAAGTAAACTATGGTTAACTTCTAGAATCAAGAAATTAATTATAGTTAATCAATTTAATATTTTGTCATAATTACAGCAAAAATACTGAAAATATCCGGCCTATATGGGGGGAGAGGGGCTGTCTTTAACATCCATCTCATATATCTTCTTTCAAAACATTCAATTAAATATGCAAATATTTGCACAATTGCATTAACAGTTTAGTGGCATTGCCACAGGCATAACTCACAAGAGGGCACAGGCAGGTTCGTGCCAGTGTCATGGTGAAGCAAGCCACAGTTACTGGGCGGAAATCAAGGATACGTGGGTAGATGTCCAGCGGAGAGAGCGTCTAATTCATAGGGAGAATTAAAAATGACCTTAGATCCAAAAGTTGCTAAACCAGAATAGTGAAGTTTCTAAAATAAATAAATGTAGATGTAGAAGTGTAGGATAGTGAGGTTTGATGACAAGTGACACTTTGCCTGCACACATTAAGGTGAAAGTGAAGTATGTCTTAAACAGATGGCATGAGTGTTACAGTGGGATTATAATGAAGAGATTAGTGGGTAGGGTGTGTGTAATCTAATATTCATGCAAAGATAGCGGCATATGGATTGAGGAGCACAGCTTACCCCGGATGTGATGATAACCGACTGGAAACGCCCAAACACTGGCTTTATGGCGATAGAGGGGTCCATACAACTGCAGAGAAAGGAAAAGTTAGTGATAATGCTAATTAACATTTAATAGATATGGCAAATTGCAGAATGAATGCACCTGAAGTGAAGAACAGGATTGGCTATTGTTGGAGTTTTATCTTCAAAGGGTTCAATGATGATGGTGAAGCCTGAAAGAGAAAGATTACTCATAAGAACTCAATCATTAGTAGAGCAGCTTTCTATTGGTCGCTGCGGTGGTTCCTCGTGACTAACTTAAAATCTGCTAAATGTTCTGCCCTCATGCTAAACTCCTGATCACATGGATTCCAATTGGAGTGACTGGATGTCCACATAAAGTTGCAGAACAAGGGTAAACAAAACAGCGTCATCATGGTGGCAGGATGAGGCTTTCTTACCTTTACTGTAGGTGCTGACAAGTGTGGCAAAGTGTGAGATCAGGGTAATGGCTGAGAAATCAGCGATGTCTGCAATCTCCAGCGTCCTCAGCAGGGAGCGCAGCCTCTCTGCACAAAATCTGGAAGTGGATTAAATATACATTTAGGCAGGGGTGAATCAGTGGCTTCATTACCTATTAATGACCATCAGTTCTATTTCCAGTACGGGGTGGCAGAAGAAACTGACTGTTTCTCACCTCAGGGGTTTGCGGTCAATGCAGACCTTCTCGAAGATGTCTTTAAGGAACTGAGGAGCACTCTCCTGCACCACATGATGGATCCGCAAACGTGCCTTCAGGTATTCGAGGAGGCGCTTCATAAAGCCTACAAAGTGCTCTGCAGTGCGGATGCTGCCAGGAACAGCCTCTGTAGTGAGAGACGCATGTGTCAAACATATCTGGACACTGAAGCCACACTTAAAAATGTCTGTATAAATCAAAATGTGTATAGCAATCTGAAGCAAAACATTTCACAAAAGAAGTCTCAAATGATAGATATTGTAATTTTTTTTTGTTCAAAATCAAGACAAAACGTATCTAACTAAAAATATGTGACCAGTTGGTTAAAAGTCATCATCAAAATATGACGTTTAGAATGTAATTTCATATTATATATATATATTTTTTCATATTATTTTAATTTAATTTATTATTATTTTTATTTGAAATAAATTTATTTCTATTTAATTTTGGGGAGCTATTGGATTGAGTAGGGAGATCATGTAAGGGATAATAATGGACAATATTTTACTGTCTACTGTTTATGATGTGCTATTTTGTACTGTCATTGAAAACCAATAAAAAAATTTGAAGTAAAAATATGATGTTTGTTCGCAGATGCAAATTGGCTTGATATATTGTATCTAATTCAATGACAGGCATCTTTTTAAGGGTCATTGTAGATAATAAAAACTGACCTTGGAGGATTTCATCAGGCAAAACTGGATTGGACAGGTAAATGTCAGTCTCACGGGCAACATTTGCTTCTTTAAGACCCTCAACTAATCTCCTGTATTCTTCTCGAAGTTTGGCAGCATCTGTTTCCTTAATTCTTTAACAGAACAAGCAGAATGCAGGAATTAAAAACATTACCTTTACAAGTAGTAAATAAGACACTTGTTAATTCACTCTCGCACTATTTTGTCGCACTTGCTAATGGTGTTTTGTAGGGTTTCCACATTAGTCTGGCAGCGATCCAGCGTCCTCCTGGTAATGTTGACGCTCATGGAGTCGATACACACATTATCTAGAGGGAACAATATCAGGTTAAATAACCATGATCTTTCTTGCGTGATATGGATGACAGTGACAAACACTGCAATTTGCTACTCACCGATGTTGTGAGCCTCGTCAAACACGACTACAGATTTCTTTGCGAGCTCTTTCGAGACCACGTCTGCAATTTTTGGATCTAGTAAGTAATGGTAGCTGTACACTACAATGTTTGCGTGAAGAATCTGAATGAAGAAACATATGAAAGCGACAACAATCAATTGCATGCATAAAAAAACATCACACTAAATCTAGCATCAAACTAAATCTAGCAAAGTACTCACTGAGTAACGTGCCAGGAAGTAAGGACACCAGCCCTTTCTACGCCCAAAGTCCTTCAGATCATCCAAGTTATATATACCAGGGGGAATGGGCACTTGTCTGCCAACTGAGTCAAATTCCTGCATAGAGGAATCCAATTTTAATACTGTTATTTTAATAGTAGTGCATTTTTTAACTTTGATTACAAGATAAAAAAAACTTTTTCATTTAAATTTAAAGTAATTAAAGACTATACAGTTTAAATATCAAAAGTAAAATAATAATAATAAATATTTACTATTTCAAAACATTAAACATATTCATTTCATACACTAGAATACAATAAAATATACTGTAATTCCCCGCATACAGGGATAGACCAAAAACTCATATGACACAAACAGTGGCAGGATTGTAAAGTAAAAAATAAATAAATAATAAAGCGCTTCATACCTCATAGAACTGGCAGACAGGTTGACTCGGGTTACTGTGATGCTGTGCTCGAATATACGATGCTGTCAGACTGTGACACTTTCCATCTACTTCTTTTCCAAAACGCAGAGAGCTCACCTGTAATCACACATTCATTTCCGCTTAATGAGTTCACCTTCACACAAATTTTGCTGAAGCTCCTTTAGCAGCCTCTACCTCCGGATGAATGCACAGGTTTTTCCGTGAAGAAAGTGCCAGTGCGAGGAAGTCGTTTTTTGCTCCTGTTTGCTTTGTATAATAGTCCATTAGTTTCCTTAGCTCTTCCACAACCTGTCAGGAGAAGAGAGGATGCAGAAAAGTCATTCAAATAGCATGAGTTTTTAAGCAGTGGTTTATAAACATGTCAGTTATTGAATACCTTTTCTATCTCTGGCACAGTGCGAGAGCAGTAGACAAGCTTGCTGACTTCTAAAGGGTAAGCCTGCAAGAGGTGAAGTTGAAAATATAAATGAAAATAAAAAGATATGTGCAGAGTTATCAAACTGTCATTATAGTGAAGTTTCCGATTGTATAACAGTCATTAATAAATCACTCACCTTCTGGTAAGCAACAATGAGGGAAAGAAGAGAAATAGTTTTTCCTGTTCCTGAGGGCATCTCGAGAACTCCATGGCCCTAATACACATAATAGGAGAGAAACAATTGTAGATAGAAAATTACACATATTATACATATCTAAGTTTTTTTAATGACTTTTAACTTTCACTAAGTCATTTAAACGCCTCTGTTGTTGGACAAATGTAAAATAAACAAATTGGCCATGTAGTCTCTCAATTAATGCAAGATTATTAAAAAAAAGTTAATAACTCGAAAAATATTTCAGTATAAAGTAAAAGAAAATGCGGTTTAGATTTTTAAATCTTTTAGATTTTTATTTTACATTAAGTATAGCATGTAACATTGCATGAAATAATATATAAGACTTGGATTATAATAACTGTTATAACGTTACCTTTGCATCCAGCGTCCTCTTCAGCTCAAGCATATACGAGTATTGTTCGGGATAAATGTAGTCATAAGGAAAATAGACTAATAGCCCGTCAATATTCAGCCTAAAGGGATGAAAGGGAAATTAAGGGCAGAAAACTTTTGGTAAGTAAACACTGGGTTTGGAGATTTGCAGCAATGCTACTACTAACGTTAGTCCAGATATTAATGTGACGGTTTTACTCACTTCATGATAGCTGGTAGCTTTACAGCACTATAACACTTATTGTGGTGAGTTTTCTTTATTTTCACACAGTAATATATGTGTATATATAACTGTTATGCGAATATTACACAAACGACTACTATCGAGTTATACGAGCGTTCCTAGCAGCACGAAAAGCTGTCGCAATTAAAACGCGTCAGGTAGTTTGCTTCTGTGATTGGATGTTAACTTGAAAACCCTCTCCTAGTCTCTCATCTCATTGGATGATACGGATGTCAATTCAACATTTTGGCGGAAGTGCATTTAGATCCATCGGGGTAGACCTAAATAATCAAAAAAGAGTCCGGAATTAACTTCCACTAGAAAAATATTCTCACGACTAGTTGTACTCACACATTGGTGTCTCACAG
>JAOTRC010000003.1:10728717-10773335 GCA_027497675.1 Cyprinella lutrensis
TCATCATAATACAAGCGTAAATGTATTTTTTGAATTCTAAGTTGCTTTGACTGATGGTCAAAGGGGGTAATAAGTTCATTTTTCTTTATTTTAATATTCAACCTTAAGTATTATAATTAAGGGCTTTTACAGTCACCAAGACCCTGGTTGTGCAATGACAAAGCCAATTTTAGATATAGGTCTTCTGAAAGTTTCATTAACAGTGTTTTCATCACTACTATGCAATAATATGTGTGCATCC
This sequence comes from Cyprinella lutrensis, assembly GCA_027497675.1. Lineage (NCBI taxonomy): Eukaryota > Metazoa > Chordata > Actinopteri > Cypriniformes > Leuciscidae > Cyprinella > Cyprinella lutrensis. Next base: position 10,728,959 of record JAOTRC010000003.1, read on the forward strand.
ATTACACTTACAATAATGTCTGTCATGTCTACTTGAATGTATGAGTTTAGAGAGTTTTCAGTTCGATTGTCATCAGAAATTGAATAAAAAAAATTTACTTAAACATTTAAGGAAGCAAAATTTTCAGTGTTTGTGGAGTTTATATAGATAGGACTATATAGTAGCCTTCAAATGAAATGGCTATGTATCAGATTCAACATAGTTGGCTAATCATAACCTGATACATCTTGACACTGTAAATCTCAAGTTGATATTCAAAATTCAAAACTTCATGTGAAAGTAACTGTACTTGCCTTTGATATTGCGTTGAAATCTTCGTTTGTTAGTACTGGTAGGTTATTCCGGGGTGTTAGTGGATAAGCTGCTCTCTGTGCGCGTTCTCGGTAAGGTTGCTATAAACCTCTTAAATTCGCTGAAGCTGAGAGAGTGACGAGCTGCAGAAGGGCAGGGACGGGACGGGGGCGTGCGCTCATCGTGCTCGTGAATGATGACATTTTTGGCTGGAGGAGGATGCCTAAAGTGAGGGTGTGCACCTCTGTACGGTGAATATACGTTCAAAATTGAGGAAGTTTGGTCATTTAAAGCTGACCGTTTCCTCAGTCAGTTTTTTTTTATTTTCAATTAAAGGGACAGTTCACTCGTAAAAGCTTCAAAACGATTTTAAACCTCTTTTTTTAAATCGTATGCACAAAACATATTCAATGTCCTCGCTGCTCTTTTAGATAGGCCTACAGCGAAAGTAAATGGTGCCCAGGGAGGGAGCGCTTACGGAAAAAAAAATAGGCCTAGGCTAGGCTACTTCAAGTTCATTTTATTTCATTTCAAGCGTAGACAGTAAAAGAAAGTGTTCAAGGACATTTTAAAGTATACTACATCATGTAGTAAATGTACTATCTTAATACCGCTTGGGACTTGGCCCACTTTTAGTGTTGATGATCACATTATTTTACATTTGAGTTAGCAATCTTCGATCACTTATTTCAGCTTCTTCTTTCCCTGTGTATAACTTTCCCTACCATATAACAATGAAAGCATGGATAGCTGGAAAATTCTGTCGGAAAGAGTAAAGTAGAATTAAAGTAAATTCCAATGTACACTACCAGTGGCCTATAGCCTACACAAAAATTCAAATATGCAGAATTAGAAACATTTGTTTTATATATCAATATCTTAGTCAATATTTTCAAACAATGTAAGTTTCATACGTATTTTTAATAAGCTACTTTAATTTAACACAACTACAAGCCATGTATACTTTAAATACTTAATCATACATTTAAGTATATCTCGATCAAAAGTGTAAAAGTACAGGTCAAATATACTTGGACTTTTCTCTCAGTATAAGTTGAGTACACTTAAATCTAGTTTGCATTGAAGAACTAAAGTCCGATGGGTTTGAAATGACATGCCAATGAGTAATTATAATGACAGAAGTTTAATGGTGAACTGTTCCTCTACCTTCAGGCCATTCAGCATAGCAAATGCTTGATGTTTTTTTCCCATGCTGATGCGACATTGACTCATGGGATAGACGAGCCCTACCCTGTAGGTTTCATAAAGAACAAAGCAAGACAGGTTGCATAAGCGACGAAACAATGTTGTAATATCCATTTACTGGTAACACTTAACACTGGGTAAAAATTTACTGCTAACTTTGTTCAAAAATAATTCTTGAACAAATTAATATACATGGAAATAGTAAAATAATCAAGAATAGGTTTATATTTTTTAATTGACATGCATTAAACGTTTGTCAAAGACTTAAAGTTCAATAAAATATAAAAGTGGTTTTGCAAATAACCACAAAAAACACTTTAAAAACAAAACCAGTTAAAACTCTTGGCTTTAACTGTTTTTTTTAAAGTTAAATAGCCGACTGTATTATTTAATGTTAAATCAATCTGGCTACAATACATTATACAAGTTTAAATAACTTTTAGAAATCGTTAACTATAATTTAACAATTCTGATAATCATTTTGGACTTTTTTTAAATGGCATAATTGTGTGTCATGTTTCCAAAAGAAATCAGATGAATCAATTTGGTGTGTTTTAGCTTGAAACAGTGATGAATTTCTGACTGACAAATGTGACTGAATGAATCTCTGAATCATTATCTTCGTTTGAAGATTAAAAAAAGGCAGGACATATGCTAAAATATGCTGAAAACAGCAAAGAGAACCTACTTTTATTAAATAGATTTTCTCCAAATTAGAAACATTTGACACAGTCTACATAGTTTTATAGGACGATGGGTTGATCTCAGACTACAAATATGCATACAAGGCCCTCTCAAACCATCCTTTAAAACAGGTCTCTGTTTTATGGCTCTGTGGGTTTAAGCTCCAGTTAATGTTAATATCAACGACTACCTCTGGAATTATTATCAGACTTCCAACATTCACAGAACTGACATTTATAACTTTAACACACATTCAACACCGCATTCTAACCCGTTTTCAGTATAGCCACTCCTGTAAATTTCAACATCTTTTCACCTTATGTATCATAGTGTTGTTGTCCCACTTGACTGAATAATATTCCATAGTGTCTCATTATCTTTGTAAAAATGTTCCTTAGACTATGATTCAGTGACCTAGAAATTCCCCTTTCTCCTCTGACAGACCAAACTGTAATGGCATAAATACATCTGTGATGTTTTGTGAAATAAGGTCACATATATTTGTTACAGCAACCAATTATCAGACTACTGCAGAAACCATGTGAGGATTAAGACCATCCTCCTCCACATATTCCTTGGAAGGTCTTATGTCAGTTCTGGTTGAATTAATCAGTGGTTTAGCACTTGAGGGTTCAGTTACTGGTCAGCTCTGACGCAGAGGGCCAGGATGAACCCACAGGTCAATAACCCCCTTCTGCGGGGCCCTTGCAAGTCGTCAATCCATCAAAGATGTTACTGTGTATATTGCATGAATGGGCAGTAAATGGGGAATGCTGAAACAGGGACCGATTTTGCTGGACAATTGACTAGCTAAGTGACCTTACTAGTGGGAATTCTGGGAATTTCGAGATATGACATGTGGTTTGCATTAGTGCAAGAGTGTTTTCACAGTGTTCAACACACAGGCCTGTCAGACGGCACACTGGGAGGATGACACACTAAGCTGAGATGGAAAAAGAGCGGTAATTCCACTATGAAATCACAGTCAACAATTGTGTCTTTTATTTATGTCTGGTATACTGATGTCTGGATATGCGTATTAGACTTTTTATTATCTAATAATGCTTATTTTGTTCTATCTATAGAATAAATGACATAACATTGTTATGTTGTACACTAAAAAACTATTGTGATTTTAACAGTAAAAGGCTACGGTAAAATGCTACGGTGAAATCTAATTGGTTGTTTCTGTATCATATGATGAAATTTTACAGTAAAATCTCATTAACTGTACAGTTTTGGAAGTAAAAAAGAAGATATTGTATAACTTACTGTGAAAAAACTGAAAAAATTTGATGTGTGACTTTTGATGTATTTTTATAACATTTCTTCTTTTTTAATCAGTTATTACATCTAATGTTAAATTAAATTAAGTTTATTGCATTTTTGTATGCCGTGTGTTACCATGATGGTTGAGATGAGCTTTAACTCATCATGTGACTATCTCGTCACCACCAAGTTTTTTTTTTTGTGGCAACAACTGTTACTGTTTTTTTTTTAACCGTAGAGTAGATAGAGCTTGATAAAGCCTATTAATCACTGACTCTACAGATTAAACTGTAACTTGAGTTCGAAAAGTAAAATAACTAAAAGCCTTCATGCCATAAACACAAATGTACAGAATTGAACCAGTTGGGTTTTTGTTTTGTTTTTTTGTTACACTACATGATTCCAGTCATGGCCTATTTAGTTTCTGTTCCTCACAAGGACATATTGCTTCCATTGTGGACAGTGAATACAAAATAAGATAAGAAAACAATACAAAGTAAAGGGCTTAAATAAAACAAAGAGTGACGAGTAAAATATTGATATTTTTAGCCGAGTCTGAAATAGCTTAACACTTCAGTGTCATTGACATGTCACAAAAATTGGTGTGATTTACTACAGCAATCTAACGGGAGCAGACCTGGGAAAAGGCACAGCTCAGCAGGAAAAGAAATAAACAGACTGTATATGACCCATTTAGTGCAGATAGTTCCCAGAGGGCCGAGGGGCTGCTGTGGGAACTCAGTAGACTATGTTTGAATTCACCGCAGTAATTATCATTAAACGGCTCTCTCACACACAGACACACGTAATACATGTTGAGTTGAAACAGAAAGTTGCTTACTTGGTATAAAAGTATATGCATGAATTGTTTTGTTATTCAAGATGCCTTAAATAAAATTCATACAATGACTTAAGGCTGCAGTCTGTAGCTTTTTTGGGGTTAAAAATGATTTAAAATACATATTTGAGAAAATACATAACCAGCCAGTTTTCAAAACTATCTGCTTGCCTTAGCTCGATTCAAAGCGGTAAGCTTGTAATAATGTTTTTAATTCCATTTATTTTTCATGATATGATAAGAGATTTTTCGATTTAATCAGCACGATTTACTGCAATGTCAGAACCAGAACAAAAGTGGATGTTTCTTACTAGTTCAGATGACATTTTCCGGGGAAAATTATGTTGTTCATACTTCCAAAAAGAATAATCTGTGATTCTGAATGGCAGTATCCACACCGGCTCAAACATTGTGTTCATCCTTGCTGTGCCCTGTCGAAGCACAACTCATGTAAAGTTGATAATACCGCGAATGACTTTTCGAACAGAGATGGCGACACGAAAAACTGTGGACTGCAGCTATATGATTTTTGAATTTTTTCCCCACTTTTGACAAAATCAAACAGTCTAGATGGTGTAACTGTAAAAATGTTTTTACCCTAATAATAAACAATTTGTTGTTGTTGTTGTTGAGCAGTGAAGAAATGTAATTTTGCCCACCCATTCAAATCAGTGTGGCATATCCATATGCGTCATGTAAAAAGACAATTATTAAAGACAGTGGACCCCTTTCAGACTCATGATTGGGACATTTATAAAAAAAAAAAAAAAAAAAAACATATTGAGACCAAACATGTTGATGAGGTCCAAATGAGCAACCTTAAGAAAATGAATACTAAATAAAAACAAGTATATTTTTTTACCTTGAAAATTATCAAAAAGGTTTGGGTGTTTATCAGTGTTTTAGAACATTTTACTTGGTTACAGGACTTCACATTAAATCAGCCAAACCAAAATGGACTTATACACCACAATCTCGCTGTGAAAAAAAGCTTGGTTAAAAGTTGCAATGACTGCAGTTAAAGGACTTACTCCATGCTATTTTTGTCACAACCCGAGTGTTATTTTACATAACAGTCTATTTTAATATGTTTTTTTCCCTTCATCGGAATAGGAAGAAAGTGTTTGGAGTGAAAGGAAGGCTCCACTCATTGACTGATTGAATTTCCCCATCTGTTTTTTCAAAAGGAAGCCAGTTTTGTTTTTGAGGTCTCTTCAGCAGACATCTCGTTCCTGTCTCAGATTAGTCTTCCCAAGAAAAACGAGCACTGGTTGAAATTCCTCAAAGAGGGCAGGAAATAGGGTGGAGGGACCAAAAGAGAAGGTTGTAGTTGTGACCACATGGGAATCGCAAACTTGACGGCTGTAGAAATTTGGCATGATGTTTAACGGGACAAACCCCTAAACAGTTCTAGATTGGCAGCAGGGCTTCCAGTATAACTAAAAATAGGCTCAGAGAAAAAAAAAAAATCGTCAATAGTCTCTGACATATTTTTTCCACATAAATCATTTAATAATGAGGCCTTATTAGCTGTGAATTAAATGGCAGACCTTTACTTTTCATTTTATTTAATCATAAAACATCATTTTATATAAGAAATGAAAACTACTTGTATAATCCCTTTTGGTTAATATGAGGGACACTAAGCCTATTCTTAATTTAGTTATTGCCTGAAGAGGAATGGTGACACAAAAAAAGAAATGCCAATGGATCATTCAACTCTTCTATTTTCAATCAGTGTTGATGGTACATCCGTGACAAGAAGTCGTTGTTTTGTTCTGAGAAAAACTTTGCATTCATTTTAAAACAAAGCAGCTGGGCTAAAATAAGCTACTTTATAAGAACATTACGCAAATTTAGCCTCTGTTTAATCAAGGCCTGTTTCCCCTGCCAATGAAAATCAACACTCTTACCACTCCAGTTATAAAAACAGCAGGGTGTGGTGATACCCTGTATAGAAATGTGTTTACAACAGACTAAATGTAAAAAATAAGAAATAGTCAACTAGGATATTTTCTGGGGTTTCTCATTTAGGGAGGTTCAACCTAACAACAAATGACAGAGTTGAGACATTAAACAAAAACCTTTTAAGTTCCTCAGTTGACATTGGTGGTGAGCCAGAGTTTGAAGAGCCATAAAGATAACTTATATGGCAATTAAAGGGATAGGTAGGTCATCCAAAAATGAAAAATCCTGTCATTGTTTACCCATCCTCATGTCATGCTGTATGGCTTTAAAACCAATATATGGTCCCCAAAACTGTTTGGTTACCAATGTTGGTGTGTTCAGCAGAGGAAAGTTTGGAGCGACTTGAGGGTGGGTGAATGATATCAGAAATAAAAAATTTTGCCAAACCTTTTTAAAGCATACCAACAGTCAGAGCTAGGAATGTTGAAGAGCTGGAATCGAGAGGAAATGACCAATATGCTCACACATAAAGAATCATGATACAACCACCACCGATTCACCCATTGTTTGAGGTCGTGCTAGGTTTCAATCTGGTATTGCCTTTATTAAATACTTCACAATTGAATTTCACCTACAATGAATGGTTACAAAATGGTTACCTTTTGTCAAATACGGACACTTTTCACTTTACAAAGCGGTCATTTTTGCAGAGAGGCAACCCAAAAACAAAAACCCAGATACTTCAGAGCAGTCAATGAGACCTACCACGTTTCAGGGAAAGAACGACAGAACTGTGAGAGAACAAAAGAAAGACATGATATATTTTCCCTCAACATTAGCTGTTGAGCAATTCAAGTTAATTTACAAACCAGATGCAAAGAATATGTACTATACACATGTATATATTTATATTTATATATGTATATATATATATACACATTCATAAAATGGTTCAATTTGACAGCCATGTTACAAAGAAAAAAATAGCAGACTGCTTAAGTATAAAAAATAAATAAAAATGATCTCACATGTGACAAACACATACAACAGTAGGTCTGATCTGTGAAGTGGCATCGACAGACTAAACACGAATTTGAAACAGTAGGAATATAAGGGGCATCCTTACAGACATGAAAAAGGAGCTAACTAGTCTAAGCAGAAGAAATATAGCTAAAATTTCTTAAAAGGATCTAAATCAACTGAAAAGTGCCAATGAGCAACAGGAACTAGTTCAGTTCCACCTCAGAGGGCAGAGGGAGTGGCAGTAAATGAAGTCTCCCTGCTGCCCGGTGGAGTACGTAAAGTCGGCAAACTCGAGGAGGATGATGTGGTGGGGTTAATGGGTCATAATCCAACAAATCTGTTTGGTGTAGGCTGATGAAATTGTCTTTACAATGCCAAAATTAATGTAATTCAGTGTCTCCTGATGTACACACCCATAGAGGTCCTTAAAATGACATTTATTTAAACGTTTCTTATTTGGTTTTTAAAATAGACATTTAGTTTTTATCTTTCCCTCAATAGTACAGACTTAATCCCTCCCCATCCCAACTGTCCAATAGAAATATATACGTGAATACTGTGGAGTGTAATCTGGCAGGGGTGAATATCTTTATATATCAGGTATCAGTGAAGCCACACACCTAAAAGTCCTAAAGCAGCTCGCAACAACACAGTAGAGTTCACTGGCAAAACGGTGACGCTGTGGGGTCAAAGCCTTTGAAAACGTCCTTTAGAGAGGCATTGTCCTGTTCAGCCGTGTCAGGCTGGGCGGGGCTATTGCCGCCAAAAGGGCTGCCGGTGCCGCTTGGTTTGTTGGCCTGCTTTACCATGGAGAACAGTGTGGATACAGGAAGGTTGTGGACCCCCGCGGGCTGCTCTGCAGAACCAGTAGGGCCCTGACCAGCCGTGGTTGGACCACCTGTCGCAGGGGGCCCTGCGGCTGTCCCTGCATTGGGCGAAGGTGACGGTTTGGGTCGAGGGCGATTGTAGCTGTTATAGCGATCCGTAGTCTGCTCCGTCGAGCTCTTCTCTGGTTCCGGCTGGTCCAGTGCAGACTTGCGCACAAACAGCGGCTCTTTAGATTTGGGCTTAGCTGAAGCTGCTGTACTTTCGCTTGACTTTGGTTCAGGGGGAGGGCTAGTGTTTCTAGTCGCCCCTGAACCCTCTGCCTTGTCTGAGCCCTGAGTCCGAGGATCGTACAGACTGATGCCGCTCAGCACGCTGCTGCTGCTGCTGCCGCCACCACCACTACCTGCACCGCCAGCTCCCACGCCTCTAACGGACCCTCCTGCCGATAGCAGCCGAGGGTCATAGGGTGCGATGGTGGGGCTAGTGGAAGGTGGAGATAAGGAGGCAGCTGGGGGAGATCCTTGTGGAGCAGGTGGCTCAGAGGTGGACTTAAGGGCAGATTTCTGTGGCTGGAGTCGGGGGTCGGCAGGGGCTTTTCGTGCCATGCGAGGGTCAACAGGTTTCTCGGCAGAGATGGACGGAGGTGACGAGATTCCTGTAGAAGCACCTTGAGTGGGGCTGGATGAAGTGGCGTTGACAGTTTTGAGGATTCGGGAGAGCAGCTCAAAGTCTGGAAGGGTAGAGGAGGATTGATTCGATAGCTCAGCAGGAGGAGCAGTAGAAGGAAGAGAAGCGGAGTGGTGCTGGGGCTGGGTGCGAGACAGGCGAGGATCTATGGAAGTAACTGGAGGGATGCCAGGGGGCAGTGGGAGCAAGTCTTGTTTGGGAATGGGGATAGGGATGAGGTCTTCAGGACTCCACAGCACCGCCTTAGAAAACAAAGGCTTGTTCAGGACTACATCCTTTTTAATGTGGCTGAACTGCTGTAGTTGGGAGCGGGGATCACGCAAAGCCATGCCCATTAAAGGGTCGAGAGGGATGGGCACAGGCTTGTCCCTCAGCATCCTCTCACCCTCCTCTTCCTCATTACTGGCTGGGGCGGTCAATGGAGGAGGTTTGTACACAAGTGGAGGCTCTGGTTTAGGGGCATGGGCGGCCGCATGCCGGGCAAGTCGGGGGTCTGAAGGGGTAGGAGATAGGGAGGATGAAGCACTGGCCTCGGGTGCCTGAGAGTCTGTGTTCCGGGACAGACGCGGGTCTCGTGCCAGCCGGGGGTCTGCTGGTCGGCTCGGGGGAAGTGGGGGCTGAGACTTTTGTAGACGAGGGTCACTTGGAGCTCCATCCTGCTTGGCAGGGCCTTGGGTCTGGGTTTGTTGGCGTAAAGTTTTGAGAATGGAAGTGACACTGCCACCACCATCCTCATCTTCACTGGAATACCAGTTTGCTGAATCTCCTATAAGTGAAAGGAATTGATTTAAACCGATTTAGAACTCTATCTAAAGGCTTGAAATTGCATTTTAGGTTGGTTAAAATTAGCCGTCAATCACTCCCTTTCACTGCGCTCTGTTGTCACGTGACATGGAGCTAGCTAGCACTCAAAATGTAAAGTGCTGAAGAGGCATGAAAAGAACACCGTTACGATATCACATACCGAGAACTTACTTCACTAAAATGCTCCAACACTGTACTTTTCTTTCCTTCCTTTTATTTTGTTTTTAATTGTCCTTTTTTAAATTGATCTTGGATCTGTTTTGCATCTATTACAACTTAAAAAAATCAGGCCCTGCAACTGCAAGTTCTCAAGTCTCAATTAAGCACCAGTGCTACCAAGTAAAAAGGTTCATTTTGAGCCCAGAATCAGATTTTCTTTTTCTGGTAGTCTCATCTGAAAACATCAGCCTCTGTTAGTTTCAGTAATATTAGTGCCAGAAAGCACCATCTAGTGGAGGGACACAATATTTTGGTGGCAAGATTGCACAACCCCAGGCCAGAGGATGTTTACAGTATTATAATGTCCTGGGCAGGGTCAAGCTCTGAGCAGAGTCCTTGAGATGTTTCCTTCCCAGAAATAGCCTTGGCAAAATATACATTTGAAGTCAGCACTTTGAAAACCTCAGCTATTTGTATGACAACAATGTAATAATAATCAAAATCCTTTTTCTTGTGAAGTATTTTGGTGAAAAAAGAACATTCCTGAATAAAAGCAATGCATGTTGTTTCAATTGAAAATATGTTATTTGATTGTACTGAATACTGCCACCGCAGGAAATGGAGTTGTGCAGTAGTACCTTCATTGTCCCTCTCAGTTCCTCCTCCTTCAGCAAGCCTTTTGGCTCTCTCCTCATCTTCCTGCTGTTTCTGCTGGAGCCTCATAAAAAGCACACGCTGTGCTGGGGGAAGGAAATCTGGCACTGCCATCCCAGGCTGATTAGATGGGCCTACATTCGGTACACCCTCTACATTTCCAGAGTTCTGGTTCCCAGGTGACTGATCATTGAAGTTTCCACCACCTCCCCCTTGAAAGTTGTCACCTGTACCGGGAGGCAAAGAATGGGACTGAATACTAATGTTTCATAAATAGAGCAGCGTATACAATAAAGCAACTCAACTGGTAGAGCAAAGTCATCGGTTCGACTCTTAGGGAATGTATCTACTTTGATTTAAAATCAATTAGGATAAAAACATCTAACAAATGCTTAAATGCAACTGTGGTTTTGCAAGTTCTGAATTTACAAAACCAAAGTTGAAGTAACAAATGAACTCACCATCTCTTCCAACTCCATCTATTGACATGACTTGCTGCTGCTGGTAGAAGTTATCATAGAAGTTGTTACCAGATGATCCACCACCTGGAGGCATTATTCCCACGTTTGGTGGTCCATCTCCCTGGCCAAAATTCTGCATCATTGGCGGTCCTGGTGGAGGGCCTTGATTCATGTTAGGTGGGCCCATAGGAGGCATATCATGAGGACTGCCTGGAATCATATGTCCTGGTGGCGGGGCACAGGGAAAGCGAGGTGGAGGTGCACCTGGGGGACCTGCAGGAGGGCCCTGAGGTCCTGCAACACTTGCAGCAGCATTGGCAGGACCTGGTCCTCTGTAAAAGAGTGCATCTGTGTCAGTATATTCTGTATGCGGCTAGTAGGTAAACCAATATGATTTGATAGAAAGAAAAAGACAGCTAACCTGACACCCAGTTTTTGTGCTAGCTGTCCTGTGGGCTTCACCACAATCTCAAACAAGGAGGGAATCTTCTTCCCAGCATTTCCTCCACAAGCAGGTGGTGGACCCATAGGTGGCGGAGGAGGACCGTTGGGGTTTAGAGGTCCTTGGAAGGTGCCTCCATCTGGGCAGGGAGGAGGAGGAGGGCCTGGGCAGGGCCCAACTCCAGGACCAGGACCTGGGCCAGCACCAGGGCCTGGAGCTGGTGGACCACTTGGAGGAATATTACCATGTGGGGCAACAGGCATTCCAAATTCCATAGGCGTGGAGGAATCCCCTGGAGAAGGTCTTGGTGGAGTTGGGAGAAGACCAACACCAGGGGGTGGTTTTGGAAGAGGGTTAATGCCTTGCTTTTTCAATTCCTCAACCTCTTTCTCATCTTCTGCACCAGCTTCTGCATCCTCTGCCAGCATCTTAATTGGAAAAAAAAACATGTGTGATGTTAGTCAGGGTCCACAGAAACATCAACAACTCTACAAACTACATTTAAAATATCTGCGATGACCACCTTATCCAGCAGCTCTTGAGTATCTTCTGTTAGGGAGTCATGAGAGAACATGCACTCTTCACCATTCACACAGTTCCCTGTGGTATGGAACAACTTGCAAGGGAAATCACGTGCAGTAGAGTCAAGGAGTTATTTTGCAACGTGTGGAAACTATTACTCTTTTCAGAGTGCAAGTACATTATAAGAGCTTATATGACAAAACCAGCAAGCAAAATGACCAAAGGATATCATGCATGTAGGGACAGTTTTCTGCTCGTGCACAGAAACCAGTGATGTAAAACTTGCAGAGTTCCTTCTTCTTAGGCAGCTCAATGTCATGGCTGAAGTTACAGTGGTCACCCTGATGATAAATTGACAACAATTAGTACAAAAATAACTATTATCGTCAACAAGTCAAATGAGATTTTACATCATATTATAAGTCAGACATAATTTATTTATTTAAACATACAAAACTTTTTAATACTCATAAATAACAAGGACATCTAAACTTTATCTCAACCAATTTTAACTGCAAAATCTTTCAAAGTTGGATTACTGTGTTTACCCAAGTACAGCGGCCCTCAATATAGTATTTACAGATGGCTTTCCCCTTCTTGTCTGGCCCATGTTTCTCCTGCTCATGTCTCCTCGGGCCTCCAGATCCATCCTAAAGCAGTCACAGAACAAATAATTCAGGTGCTTATTTATGTTCTGCTGATGAAATATGAACCGAGTAGACAATATGAAGAACTATCTTACCCCCAAGTCCATTTCTCCATTGTTATCTTCATCAGGACCTTGGTCCCCTCCACGGCCTCTCCCTCGATTTCTCCCTCTGCCCCGGTTCATTCCTCGACCTCCTTTCCCTCTCCCGCGACCTCGTCCACCTTTCGCACCTGAAGAAAAAAAAACAAAGAAATAAAAAACACTCCAACATAAATAATGCTTTACATTCACATCTAATGGTCAAGCAGAACTCACCCCGCCCTCTGTCCTTTGATTTCCTGTACTGGTTTAGTTCTTTTGAATAGTCATCATAGTCATCATCTCCCATGTTTTCATAGTCATCCTCTCCATACTGTTAAAGAAAACATGCATGCTTTAGGGGAAGTAAAAGACAAACTGACTGATGTGTAAAGCTTGCCTAGTAATAATGAGAGCTTTTGTAATTCAGGATATCTGACCAATCATGTGTTTTCCAGTGATTAATGATTTTTGGAAAAGATTTTGATTTATACTCACAAAAATGCAATTTTAGCCCATTAAATATTTTACAGCAGAGCTATATTCCCTATAGAAATGTCATTTTTTTCTCCAGATTTTGTTAACTGTTAGTTTTTCTGGCCTGGAAATCAAAATAATATAATTCCCTTATATTTCCATGACTATAAGAACACTGCAGTGTAAGCTGCTGCAGTGAAAGTACATAGTACAATTTGTCCAAAACATGACACAAGCTTATATTAAAAGCTTCAAAATAACTGGTAAGATAGTTGACAAGTATAAGGGCCTGCTCACATATCGCGTCTTTTGCACGCTCAGGTTTGTTATTTCAAATGTAAGCGCATGGTATGCGCACTCATAATGGAAGCCACGTGGTCGCAGTGCAAAAAGCACATTGGAAAAAGGAGAATGCAGCGTTTCTATGTGCTATATGTGAATGGCGCCTAAAGAACCTTGCCCTGTCAGGTGCTTTAACAGAAACTATTGCTGACTGACCAATAAATACTTGTGCTGTTTAGATGCGTTTGAGATGTGCTGCTTTACTCTACATTTGTTTCCATATCCTTCAATATCAACATTGTTTGTAGGATATCATTGGTCTGGATGTGAAATAATAATAAAAAATACAGTTTTTATTTATCCAAATAAAAAAATGTAGGAAGTACCAAGATATATAAAACCTATCGCCATTTAACCAACAAATACCGAGATATGATTTTTTGGCCATATCGCCCAGCCCTAGGTATGAGCTTCTTGTTTAAAACATGAATTATGACCCACCTCCATCTCATCTCCATACATGCCATCACCGTCATCATTCTCTCCTCCCATTTTGCCCCGTCCTCTTCCTCTGCTGCCTCCTCTCCCACCACGTCCTCTCATTCCTCTCCCTCGACCTCTCTGGTTCTTCATGCGGTTTTTGCCACCTGTGTGACAGTAATAATTGTCAGCAGATGTAATTGCACAGACGCTGACACACTGGTGTAAATTCACACACTTTGAGCTGGAGAATGAAGTATGCAGACACTGATCATGTGATAATAGTTAAAATTATGACGTAACTAAACGACAAACTCCACCCATACATTATTAGAAATAATGTATAGCACTTTTATTAATACCCATTCAGCCAGAACCATTCACCATTAAATTAACATTCACCTCTGCCACGAGGACCCCCTCCAACCTCTTTGGCCTTGCGGTACTGATTTAATTCCTTGGTGAAATCATCATAGTCATCATCACCCACTTCCTCATCCTCTTCACCTTCATATGTTTCCTCCTCATAGTCATCATAGCCACCATAGCCCTGCTTGTCCATCTTCATATATCCGCCTTTCTTTGGGATGGGACCTCCATGAGCAGAGGAAGCAGGAGGGTACCCTCCTTGAGACTACAAAATATAGACTGGGATTAAAACCTAATCTGATTGGTTGGCCAGTCTAAGTAGTTGTTGTGGTATGAATGTTACTTTAAAATCAAATATAAATGTTTTACTAATATAAATGTTACTTTAAATAGAACAAAAAAATGATGTTTTACTCACAGTGGGAGGATACTGAGGGCTGTATTCCCTGTACTTCCTCTTTTCACTGGGACTGTAATCTGAATCATCACTGTAGTCTGAGTGGTCGTCGCTGGAGGAAGCGTGCCGCTGCATTACACAAAAATGCATTTGATATAGACTATCCACCACTAAACGTTTGTGGTCAGTAGGATTAAAAAAAATAAAATTCAGCAACGACACATTCATTTGATCAAATGTGAATATATGTGACTATACCAGCATTTCCCTCTAGCGTTTTGTGCACTGTTGAACAGATTCTTAAACACCTCTGATTGGTCACTGTGCTCACTCGCTTAACGTATATATCTGTGATTGGCTACAATGATCAACGCTTCAAAAATATGTTGTAAATAGATGCTCTTTATCAAGTACTTACACAAATACACACGAAAGCATGTGTGTATCAGCGGATCCCTAATATATCTGTTGATAGACAGAGCAGCTGATAGACGCCTGCTTTCAGACACTCCCATGTGCATTGATAATAATAAGCAATGTTTCTTGAGCAATAAATCAGCATTTTAGAATGATTTCTGAAGGATCATGTGACACAATAATGGAGTAATAATGCTGAAATTTCAGCTTGGCATCACAGGAATAAATTATATTATTTTAAATATTTTTAAATAGAAAAGTTATTTTAAATTGTATTACGATTTCACAATATTACTGTTTTTATTGTATTTTGGTCAAATAAATGCAGTGCTTCTCTCAATATCAACACAAGCACTTACCTTGTGCTTAGATTTACGCTTTTTCTTGGCCCTCCTTTTCTCTTTTTCACGTTCTCTCTCCCTCTTTCTCTTTCTCCTCCGCCGATGTGACTTTTCATCATCCGATTCACTGACATGGCGTTCTTTGCTGTGGCGAGGTTTATCCTGGGGATCAGCTCCCTCACCGCTGGGCACCTCTGCCTCTCCGCCATCATCCTCCAACTCGCCTTCTTCCAATTCCCCATCTTCTTGCCTGTTTGACATGGAAAACACAGCAAGAACATCACAACTCTGAACAGGATTACACAGGGTATTATTTGGGGGTTTTTTCACTCACTGCCATTTTAGAAATCTTGGTCTATGATAACTGGTTAGTTGCACAAAAGCTACTGTTGTCAAAAACAGTGCAGAACAGAACATTAACTCTATTGATTGCTTTTTAAGTGGGCCTTCATTCTTAATTCTGACACGGTGACTTCTGCTGATCTGGCTATTAACAATTCACATGTCTTTACAGTGTAGATAACTAAGCAAATTGGGATGCCTTAACTGCATTTTATCTTCAAACTTTCAGGCAGTAAGGGTAGCACTAAAGGGCAACTGGACTGCCAATCTACAGATGCAATACTATAATTGAGTTGCTTCAAGCATCACACTAGTGGTGTCAAATGTTGGCAGATTATTTGTCACATGTTGAGAACAACCCAGAATCATTACAGAGCTGCTCTGTTTATAGAAGATGTAACATACAAGTACAGGACACTGGTGGTAAACACTCATTACATTCAGGCAGAAATGCCCTTTAAAACTAAGATAAGGAGTTGCCACATAAGACATAGAAGCAATGCTGCACTTTTGAATTGTGCATTGACAAAACATTATCACCTAACCCCTCAACTTTGGCCTATAAAAACAACAGATCCCTGCAATTCAACTTCTGACAAGAGAATGTGTGATTCCAGATGAACTGCAATACAAAGCTGTGTGTGAGAGTGTGATTCAAAAGATACATCAATTATTACCACAGAAGTTAAACTAGCTGCATAATGTACAAAAAGACTTTATGTGCAACCATCAGTAAGTGATGAAAATGTAATACTTTCAGTCATCTTACAATCAGTATGAAGTTTGCATGAAGGTCTTAATACAACCATTCCTATAAACTTTATTAGAAGACAAAACTTATTCTAGTGAACTTTAAATCCTCCAAATATATGGATATTTTTCAGGATTCTTCCAGAGCTTTTTTACAATTAGCCTATAATAAAGAGACAAACTTCATTTCTCAATGGACTGTCTGTACAAGATCTAGCATTAAATTAGGCTAAACTTACGTCATCTGCTCCTCTGACCATGTAATGTCTTTAAAGTATTCCCAGAGGGAATCAATTGATGAATTATGACTCCATTAACTACAAATGTCTCTATCAAAACGATCTCCACAAGCATTTATATCATGTTGTGAATAAACATCTACGAGCTTCAGCATATATCTACCAGCTCTAGCAAGTCTCAGTGAGCATGCTTGTTACTGAACATACTGAAGTACCAAAAGAATAAGGTCAGACAAAAACCAGGCCACAGTTGTAATTATTACTTGTCAAACACACCTTGCGAAAACAACTGCCAAAAAAAGGATGCCAAAGTAAACAAGGAAGGGATTTCTTAGTCATTTAAAGTGTTGCAAGAAAATATTGGTAGATAGACAGCTTGAGAACTACCTCTAATTTTACTAAAGAAAAGTTACTAACAAACTTTGTTCCCTGTAAGTATCCAAGTTATAAGATACAATATCATGCAAACAAAACCAAATGTGACTACAAAATACTGGCCTTCATATTTTTGGTAATGAACTGAAAATACTTACTGTGAAATATTAAATTTATGCATAAATGATTTTCATGGAAGGTGATAGGTTGCATTTGGGGCATTTGCAAACAATGGTGGTATGGTTAAGAACCTTTGTGTTTTGCTTCATGTTTTGGTAAGACCTTGAATGCTTCTGAGACATTGGACAAATCACTGGTTCATAAGGGATGCATGTGCACGTAAAGCTAACTAGATTACAACAAAAACTAGAGTATGTTGAAACAGGAGCAACTTTTGTGGAACATTTAACAGATTATTTACAATACGTTGTATTATGATTTCTACTGTTGACAATGTATCTGACGTGAAAGACTTGAGGGACAGTATTTAACCAATTAAGGGAGCCAAAACGTTAAAAATAAGGGGGAAATAAGTTTCGTTGTTAGTTCCTATCAAAATGTACTGATAATAAAATATATTATGTTAAATCCAAATTTTTCTTTTAGAATAGACAAGAATAAAATAATAACAAAAATAGCTTTACTTACTACTTACATTACAAGAACGTAATACGTGAAAATATAGAGGTATGATTATACAGTTAATTTTAACGTTAAAATAAAAAAATAACGTTATCAATAAATCTAAGTGCGTAGCTCGTGACACTTAGCACACAGGATGAGTGCTAAACGGTGACAAATATAAATAGTCTTTCTTCAATAATTATATTACATTAAGATAAACTGAATCGTACTGTATTCGATGGCTAATTAAATGAATTAAAGGAATGGTTAATCAAGCGACCAAGTCTTAATCCATGCTAGTTCGTGGCTATTCTTTAGCTTCTGTTAGCCGTGTTGTTGTTGTATTTCACGTAGTCGTCGGCTAACTGTTAGCTTTAGCTTTGTCCGGGCCTCGCGATGGATAAAAATACAAATTCCTTAATGCGCTACCAGGGATGAATTTGACCACTTATCCGTCACATTACGTACAATTTGCGCTCGTAATTAGGATTTTAATTGGATATTAATAACCAAAAACTTGTTTACTCGTGTATTTTTTCTTTTGTCGGTCCGTTATTTATCTGTGACGAAAACGTTAAGTTACTGGAGCAATGTTTTGGCGTAGTTGTGGCCCGCTTGGTCTTCGATCACTTAAAAAGCTTCGAAAAGTGACGGAAAATGTAAATTTGATCATATTCTGAATGTTTTCCTGATTCGCTTGTGACCTTCCAGATTGCGCTGTTTAACGTTTCAAGATGGCGTTTCGTTACCTCTGTACGCTTCCCAGAAAAGGCGACTTTAATCCCTTTGAAAGAAAAAAAGCAAATGCCCGTGCTTTTGTTTTTGGAAAAAAGCAAAGGACAAATCAATAGTTGGATAGAAATATGATGATATTACTCGACCTTTCGTCAGTGAGAAGGCTGTTGTGTTCGTGGTTGGCTGTTGGGGAGTTTGGATGGACAGTCATGCTTTCCACAGCCATTTCCTCTAACGTACTACATTCAGTGCAAAAAATCAACTGTCTTATGCGTTACTTGACTTTGATCTACTTGTTGATTGGCTTTAGGAAGAGATTCAGTTCATAGTAGTCAATTCCCCACTAACAGTTTAAAAGAGAAACAGGTTGAAAACGTTCCTGAGGTTCTCCGTCCTACAGTTGCGATGTGAAATGAAACTCATTCACTTAAAATGGCGACGCTTCTTCTCCGAGGAGAAGGGGACGGGCTTTTGTGACGTGAATAGTGACGTAGTCTGTCACGGAAATGACCGACCGGGCCATGAAGAACAATACATTATTTTTGACCATAGTATATATATATATATATGGAATGGAATTACAATATTTTTTGTGACTCCAGATTATTCAATAATAATAAATATTTTATAATATATTTCAGTTTCTGATTGCATGCTTGTTCCTTTTTTGTTGTTACATTCTAATAAAGATAGATTTTTAATAGCCTATATTAATGGTATTATCACAATAAATTATAGTAATAATAACAATAATTTAAATAAGTCATTCTGGCCTGGGGCTCCTTGTGAGTTTGTTTTTGGCCCTGGCTGCATGGTTGTGAACCATCGCTTTAACTCACCAGTAAACCACAACAAATTAATTCTGATACACATAGTGACATGATCAACTGCTCCTGAAATATAAATTATGTGTAGTCCAGAAAAAAAGGCTATGATGAATGTTCTGTAACATGAAATAGTATTGGCTTGGTGTAAAACTTATTTTTTTATTTTTTGTTTATTAAAATGTCCTGCTTTTTAAAAGTTCATGCCCTGGGAGCATTATTGTACACAACAGCAATGTCCATAAATAGAAACATCCCACCCTTCATTAAATTATATAAATTATCTTGGATTAAAATACCAGTTTCTTATAGACTAAAATATTTAATTTAATGTAGCCTATATTAAGATATATTAAGCATGCTCATGGAAACAATCATTTAATGGTATAAACAGTTATGTATATTCCATTAAACCTATTATATTTTATCTCTCTATAAAGTTAAGACTATTGCAATATTTTAGTTTATACATTCAAATTCCATTTAAAATGAAAATCAAGTTAGTTTGATCTTCATATGATTAGAATAGTTCTTTGAGAATGTTTAATAGATATTTATTCTTTAAATTTCTAATGTGATTTATGAGTAAATGTTATAAAGAGACTTATGTTCTTTTAATATGTAAGTAGATTATAACACCATGGTATTTGGATAAAACAAAATGAGGAAACCATATTCTTTCCTATTTATATGGAGGGACATGTTTTTTTAAGTCAGGGATCTACAGTGCACAATCATTTAATTTGACTTTATAAGAATTTAAACGTATATTCAATACATCGTGTGATGTATTTAAAAGCTTTAGAGTGTTTCCATGTCCATTGTTGTGTTCTGAATCTGGCGCGTTTGACCAACTCATACGTCATCAATGTGCGCCTTTACGAGTATCTCTAAGCGGCACTTCTGTAACCATTGAATGGGCAGTGGGGTAAAAACAGGGTGTAGAATATTCAAACTAGACTCTCAGTTAATTTCTTACAACTTATTATCAAAACCGAATATATTTTAAAATGATCGATACCATCGAAAAAGAGGACAATGTTATCAGCGAGGAGGAGGCTGCTCAGTATGATCGTCAGATTCGCCTCTGGGGTCTGGATGCTCAAAAGAGGTTTGTGGAAAACGTACATAAAGATCAAACGTATTCATGTTAGTATAAGCGATTTTTTTCAGACTGTTTAAGAATAAATGAGAATAAGAATGATACTAACGCATTATTTGTTTATGTTACACAAAGAATAGAATATTAGGGCCACCCCACGAATTCATTTTTCAGATAGTTGTGCATGAATACTACCAAACAATATAATGTAACATAATATATGACGTGTATATAAATGTTGCATTTTCAGACTTAGGGGATCACGTGTACTACTTGTTGGACTTCGGGGACTTGGAGCAGAAGTTGCAAAGAACCTTATTTTGGCTGGAGTCAAAGGACTGACTCTCCTGGACCATGAGCAGGTATTAATTAGACTGACTTAAAGGGGTAGTTCACATCATTCTGCCATCATTCTCTCACCTTTTCTTCCAAATCTGACTTTTTTCCACTGGAACAGAAAAGGAGATGTAAGGCAGAATGACAAGAATTCGCCATACATGGTTATTGTATGGAAAAGACATGCAATAAAATTGAATGGTGACTGAGGCAAAACAGCTACTTAACTAAGTGGTATTTTCTATGACTTCCATTAATCAGGTGACAGAGGAGTCCAGACGTGCTCAGTTCTTGATTCCTGTGGATGCAGATGGAAAAAACCAGGCTCGGGCCTCTCTGGAGAGAGCTCAGTTCCTCAACCCAATGGTGGAAGTGAAGGCAGACACTGATTCAGTGGAGAGCAAGCCGGATGACTTTTTCTTCCAGTTTGATGCGGTAAATGCCAGAATCTGTAGATTGGACATACCGAAAGCACGCAAAAGGGAGATGAACAATATTTTATTATATTCTAAACTACTATTTGATTATTGATCATCAAACTAATATTTAAGAGACAAATGACTATTGTAAATAAAATAGAGTAAAATCATGCAAAACAGCATTGGACCAAATTTGTTATGCAATTTTACAGCACATTATTACAATATAGCCTTTTTGAACGAAAATCCCATAAGAAATGGACCGGAACTGTCTTCTTGACTTTCTGTAATTTTAAGATGGATCAGGTGTGATTTTTTTTTTTTTTTTAATTTAAATTTAATAAGAACAAAACGTACATACAAGAGTACATAGACATACATGTCAGGGTGTACACACAAATACATAAGGGGAAAAAGTAATATATATTTTTTTCATTCCATTTGACTTTATGAATATAGTAATGGGCAATTATAATAATTAATTCAAATATAAACATCACTTTTTATCATCAGGTGTGAATTGAGGTTCATCAATGATAGATTGTTTTCCTTTGTGCTTTTCATGTCCACTAGATGTCACTATACACAATTGATAATTTTTGTTTTGGATGGTTTTCCCTTATTTTCCCCTTAACCTCAGCGTGGACCCGTCTATGAACAGCCAGCGTCAGATCTAGGCACAGACTTTTATCTCTCTTTGAGTTTGGTCTTTTTCAAGTGTGTGCTGTGCTCTTTTCCAATCGAATGATATGTTCCAGGCCATATTATAAATAAGGACTCTGTTGTTGGCTGTGGAAGATGCAGTCAGCATACATACCTTGTTCAAAGCACAGACAGTCAGTCTTTCATCTTCTCTCTTTCTGTGAGCTGTCTGAACTGTCCCTCTGGGAGTGCTAGTGAGAGTTCAGGAGAGGGGGGTAGAGATGGTGGGAAACAGACACAGGAGGGGGGTTAACATCATCTATTCTCTTTCATCTGCTTCTCTTGATATTTCGTTGAGAAGTGCACAGACAACGTTGCGTGTGTATGTCTTTGTCTTCTCTTGTTTATGTGTGGTCTTTTTTTAACATGGAATTTTCCTAAAAAAACAAAAAAACAATGCATGTTGTTTAGTAAAGAGATAGCCCTAGCCAACAATACACTGAATTAATTCATTTTCGGGACCTGTACATACATGAAAAGATCATTTGAGACGACATACTAGAAGGTTTTGTGCAACAAGTACAAAAGCATTGCTAGTGCAGGTGTTGATTTAGATCTATGGAGGCCCATTTCTGCTACATAAGAAAAAACATACTCATATTGATGATAAAAAAGTCACAATGATGAAATACTAAGTCATAATTATGATAAAGTTGCATCATTTTTTTAGTCGGTTATAACTTAAAATTATGACATCATAATTTCACATTTTTATCTCAATTACAAATTAATATCATAATTTTGGCTTGACTTAGCATGCCATCCTTTAGCCCTTATGTAATAATTTCAACTTATGTCAATTATAAGTTGCCATATATTCCACTTTTATTCTCTTTATTTTTGAGGACCTGCTGTGTGCCTCCAGGAACATTAAGGTCTTCTGTGGAGACATGTTTGGCTCGGATGTTGTCCGACCCCTAAAAGCGCTTTTATAAATGTAACATCATAAATTATTTACAAAAGCATTATTTATATTCTTATGTAGTGGAAATGCATAACATCAAAGTCACCTGTCATCATTTACTCACACTCATGTTATTCCAAACATGCATGACTTACTTTCTTCTGTAGAACACATAAGGAGAAAATAATGTACTTCATACTTTTCCATAATTACATTTATAGTCACATGACCTTTTATAGCTTCAATAAGAATGCAAAAGTGGATAGAAGTTGTCCATAAAACATGAATGATACTGGGGTGTACGGTTTGAAGGACTTGCCAAAAACTTAAACTGCATGAAAGAATTGACCTCATGCAATGCCAAGTTACAGCTATTTAGCAGAGGCATATGGTAGATGCCTGTAGCTCTGATTGATATCCCATCCACTGTGGCATGATTTGTTTCTTCTTTGCATCCTCTAGAGGTCACTGCTTGATAAAGATGTGTTATTTGGAGTCGTCTGGATGCCTTGAAGCACGTAATGCTTAGAGGAAGAATATGTGTCAAAAGGCAATGTCTAACCGCATGTTTCATAATGTCCCAGATGATCTTGAACAGTAGTAAAGGTGTTACTCCTAAGGGCACTACTTCATTGCAACAGTATTTCTGAGAAGTGTTGTTGATATCCAGGTGTGGATTGTGTAACCTTTGGACATCTTTTCAAAAAGGCCTGCTTAGATAATCAGTTCATTTCATGCGTACATTAAGTTATGAAGTCACAGATGGTGTTCTGACAAGGGAAGTAAACAAACCCAATTCAGCAGATAAAGACAAAGTGATGATTCAGCTGTCCTTCAAAGTACACCCAGTTAACGCATTGTGGCGCATGCCATTGGTATATCAGATGGGCCACCCCATTCTTATCTTAAACCCAAAATGCGGGGTGTGAGAGGTTTGGGACCTTGGATAAGAGTGCTAATGTTTTGGTCAGTTGTCGGTAAATGCCAAACTTTTGTTCCTCCAATTTCTGTTAAGATGCTTTTTAAGGATGCATCAAGGTCACTGGTTTGAAAACAACCACATATTAATGCAAGTTGTTTTTTTCAGATTTGTCTGACCAGGTGCTCCAAAGACCTCATGGTGCGAGTGGACCAACTGTGTGCCTCCAGGAACATTAAGGTCTTCTGTGGAGACGTGTTTGGCTACCATGGGTACATGTTCTCCGACCTCGGCCAGGAGCATCACTATGTAGAGTAAGTCAGGAAAAGTATATGAAAAGTGTTTGTGTTTGTGTGTGAAAATAAAAAAAAGAAGTATGTTCCTATTCAAACTTGCCAGAGAAAAGCCCAAAGTGGTGAAAGGGTCTAATGAGGCCAATGATGGTCCTGAGGCAAAGAAACCGAAGGTCGACCCCAATGAAACTACAATGGTGAAAAAGGTTGGTAGATTTGATGTATTAAACTATATTTTTTCGGTTTACACTCACATCCTTTCAAAGTTAAATTAATGCTTTAACGTTTCCCCTCATTCTCTCTTTATGTAGACTGCCAGTTTCTGCTCTCTCAAAGAAGCCCTGGAGGTTGACTGGACAAATGAGAAAGCCAAAAGCAGCCTAAAGCGCATTCCTACAGACTACTTTCTTCTGCAAGGTACACCTTCAGATTATTAATATATTCAAAATTCAATTAACCTGATAAAAAGAATAGGAAAATGGGTGTTTCTTTCCTAAATTGTGGAATTTACCAATTGAGCTTCAGGTTATTGTTTTATACTCAGTCTGTCTGTAGACAACTGTAGGATAGAAACGATTTGGGAAAAAAGCAATACAAATATACATGTAAAAAAACAATTTTCAACAAAAAATTCACAGGCTAAATTTTCAGCTTCATTACTCCAGTCTTCAGTGTCACATAATCCTTCAGAAATCATGCTAGTATGATGATTTGCAGCCTTGTATATTATGTCGAACACTTGTGATCATATCACATGAGATGGATACCAGGTGCAAACAGGGCCTTAAGTGGTTCGGTTTGTTTAGGCGACTGAACACATCGCAGTTTCTTCCTGCAGTCTGTTGTACACCGTTATCAGGGGGAGGGCCTGTTGATCTGTGTAATTATAGTCAACAATTTTCTTTTTATACTAGTGCTCACCTGGTGTCCTCACTGAGACTGGCTCATTTTCCATCACAGGCTGTCCATGGCCAGTCATGTGCAGTGGCTCTCAAAAACAAAACATGCCACCTCCGCACCTCTCTATCATTATAACAGACTCTGACTGCACCTCCGCCCCTCCCTCTAGTACATCTAGTATTACATTTATGGAAAAAATAACACTTCCTATTTGTGCACTGAAGCAAGACTTTAAATACGTTTCTGTGCTCAAAAATACCACGCGTCATTTCAAACAGCTTTTGAGGAAGAGCCGTTTCCTCTGTCTCAACTCACTGATTTATTTGAGGTTTTATCACCCCAGTGGTGGGACTATTACATCAATGATTTTTTTTCCAAACCCGCAGATGTTTTCACAATCTGGAGAAAATTCTATAAAGAAATTCAGATATGAAACTTGAAATTGTATATATGTGCCAGATAGAGTGAGATAACATGAATGCGTGGGTGTGTGTTTCTTTGATGTGTGTGTGTGTGCTTCGCTGCCAGGTGGAAATGCAGTGGGCTGAGGTTCTTTGTGTTGTAGTTGGTGGGCAGTCAAAAAGGGGAAGTGATACTTTGGAAAATAGCCTAAAGGGGGCTCAATGCCTTTTCACATGCTGCACAAATCTTCAAACATGTCTTTCCTCTACTCGTGTCCTCTTTTAATGTGGAAAACCCACTCTTTTCCCAATCAGTTTCTCTTACTTCCTCCAACAGTGCTTCTGAAGTTTCGTACAGATAAAGGTCGTGATCCTCAACCAGACAGCTTTGGTGAGGACTCTCACCTGCTCTTGCAAATCCGTGATGATGTTCTCGAGACCATGGGCCTGAGCTCTGAGCTGCTCCCCAACACCTTTGTCAGGTATTTACTGAACCACAAACTGTTCACATTAAGTTTCTCCAACATCTTTTTTTCCATCCATCCAAGGATGTGCTAATCTAGTTGGTGAACGACTAGTTGACCAAGATAGTTATGTCTGGTCCCTAACCAGGTTCCCAAGTAGACAGAGTGCAACCAAATGGAACTAAATGCAAGCGTTTTTAAAAGATGAATTATTTTTAACTATTCGGATGCATGGCATCAAAAAGATGAAGAAAAAGGAGAGGAAATGTCGCGTAGATCTTCTCAGTTTAGCCCAAAGTGTAGTTCAGTGTACACTAGGGCATACATGCTGGAGTCACCATAGAACATATACATAGATACCTCATTAACAGCTGTTTCTATGGGCCGCTATACGTAAGCCATCTGCCATATCGGAACGGTGTGAACACTCAAGAGCGGTTGACTGCAGAAATAAAAAGTAAATAAAAAAAGTCCTGAAAAAATACAAAAGTTGACGGCAAAATAAATCTGCCACGGTCAGGTGGTACAACGTTCACAAGGGATCTCTCTGAGAATTTACAACCTTACATGTTGTAATTATGAGTTCTACGAGGACATGAACGCTTTTTACAAGTCAGAATCTTGGATGCACAGGCTGATTTTTCCAACCGTACACTCAGGTTAGACATTCGCTTTGATTTTAACACAAATTAGTTGTTCCAACAAGGTGACAACACTGGCCTGGCCTGTTGTTTCACTATCAAAAAAGAAACGGATTAGATAGATCAACAACAAAGTAACAAAAGTACCCTTGTTGATGAGCGCCTGCGGAAACACGCAACTTTAGTTTAAATCAGTAGAAGACGTTTTTATCAATTATAACATATTGAGAGAAATAGCACAGACAATGGGCAAAGATGAAACTTTGATGTCGAGCGCCTGTGTTCATGCACAATATCAAATAGAGTATATGAGTTCAGCTGTTCGGAGGTACTAAGCTACGCATAAAAGCTGAATTGTACTTTGTGTTTCTCCTCACAGTTACTGTTTCTCTGAGATGGCCCCAGTGAGCGCTGTAGTCGGCGGTGTTCTTGGACAAGAGATTGTCAAGGTGAGATTTTGATCTATTTATGTATATGCAAAATTCATACATTACAGGTACTCCCACTACACAATCTCTGAGCCATTTACATCGCTATCCCCTCAAGACATTTCTTCCAGCTTGGTTGAGTTTAGGGATTCTGTGGGTTATCAAATGGTCACCCCCTTCCTTGATCTTTCATCAAATTTAAACCCGACGATGTCTGCATGATGTAGGTGCTCCTCTGCCTCCCAACGAACCGCTTGTGACCAGTTCTAAACTCAATGTCCGCCTGACGTACTCTTGCGTAATCTCGCAGCATCATAGCCTGCCATGCTTTTGTTACCTTATACTCCTCCACCACTAATGTTACTGTGTGCTATACAGGCCTACGGAGTGTAACGCCCACCAAACCATCTCCTCAAATCGTTGTCCATCTTCCTATCCACAGTAGAGATGGGTACCTCATAAATGAGCAGTGGCCAGAGCAATCTGAAGAAGACCCCATGCTGGTATCCCCAGGCCTTTTACTTGCCTTCTTGATTGCAGACCTTGATTGATCCATTTATACATAAAATGAACACACTTTGCTTTTTCTTCCTCCATATTACCGTTCAGTCAGGTTCTCCACAAAACCATCCGCTTTTACTAGCGACACTGACTTTTTTTGATGAGGCACAGTGAGAAGCATATGGCAGCTGCCCTCTCCATCAGAATCTGGGCTAAATCCAAAAGTTTTATCTGTTGACAGTGTGTAAATGCCAGAAATGACAAGGTAATATTCCGGTCACTGATGAAATCCAGCGGAGAGCTGCTGAAATCTTCTCATATGACTCCATAAACTGAACGAGATTAAATAAGACAAAGCGCAGTGATGTAATCAGTCAGTCCAGAGTGGATAATTACACCTGGATTATTGACATAAAGAGGATCTCCTGTTGCGTAGGCCATGTAAAAACACAAACCCATTCCAGTTACAAACGACTGAATACAGTAAATGGTAAACGTCAATATTTCTCTTGGAGGGTGATGTCATAGCCCAGGCCGGGATGCGGTGGGGTCTTTGAGAGGGTGGGGATAAGGGCTGTTTGGGGTGATGGAGTGAACGCGGTGCCTGGGCAGGCCTTGAACCCACATGGCGGTGGAGTGAAGCCAGGCTGTCTCGCCATCTCCCTGCATGATGAAACAGGCTGCAATTCGCATATGGCTCTCTGTTCCTCGCTGCCCCTCGCCCATCAGTCTTCATCGCCACAACAGAGAATCTGTCCGACGCATTCGATCAAAGCACTTAATCACGGAATTGTAGGTCTGTGGCGTCTGTGTCTCAAAGAGATTTGTTTGCATGTGTTTGACAGGCGCTGTCTCAGAGAGATGCTCCGCACAGGAACTTTTTCTTCTTCGACGGCCTGAAGGGCAGCGGAGTGGTCGACTACTTCGGATCCAAATAAGTGGCCCCCGGAGAACACGGAGAGATGTGTGGCGATGCGTATGTGCTCTCGAAAACACCATGGACTTCATCGTCTGCCAGTGGCCGCAGGCATCGAAATCTGTCTTTTGGACGGTACCTTTGCGTAGCAGTATGCCACACACCGACTGATGCCAAGAACAACAAGAACATTTTGTCCACACGCTCTTAAATGTTCACGCACACGTTTTTTTTTTCAGCAGGGTGATGTGATTTCTACGTTTTGTATTAAAAATAAATAAAAAGCCAATGGAAATAAACATGATTTGGATTGTTTTGTGCTTCTCCAGTCATCTATTTCAATAATGTCCTCTAATGTGTTACCCAAGGTCTCTTTTCAATGCTAAATTACAATAAAATGAAGCAAACAACTTTAAAGGGAATTTGAAATGAAGGCAGAAACGTCTAATGCTCCATTGAGCCATTTATTCCCAACGCAAATTCCCGTTCTGAAATGAGGCTTGTGTAGTGAAAGCACAGTATTTTTATATATCTTGTCAGGTGTGGGTTTTTTTTTTTGGGTGACGTGATAAACGGGAAGTTCTTTTATTAGCTCAGCCCAGGTATGTCATTTACTGGACTGGTACTGCAGGGTTTATAACCCTGAGGCAAGTAGGCACTCGTATGTTTTGATTTTTATGATTTCATAGAAGGAAATGATCCTGCCCGTCCAGTTATAGACAAAGAAGAATGGAAAGAACGTAATTTAACTTTCCATGTGATTGATTGTCCATCCTTATGCTTAAGGAAACTACAGCCTCATGTAATGGAACAAACGATACTAAATGTGCCACATTTGTTTTGGTCGCACACGATGTTGCGACTGTGCTGCAGACATGCAAAATCAGGACTTCAGGCATTAAATGGAAAATAAACGTGAGCCTTTAATGACAACAGCATGGCTGAGTCATTCTGAATCAGATGAAACTGGTCAAACTGGTTGAGCAGGTGATGAGTGGGAGTGGTAGCAAGTCGCGTAACCTTTCTTTATTTATTTGGTAGGGAATTCATTGACAGCGGAAACATGAGTTACTGTGTACCACTAATAGGCCAAACTTTTTGAAGATTCTTATCATTGCAGTTTTAAATCAGCATGGAAAAGATTTTCAACTGTGCTTTGCTAATAATAACAAAACAGCTGTTAAAGATCACCGAGAGCCAAAACTCCTACAACAGACAGGATGTCTGTCTACCAACATGTTCACCCCACAGTGGGCATGTTTTCAATGTAATCTCTGTAAAGTTACAAGCTTGATTTAAATAGGCTACAAGTAGGCAAAAAAATAACTTTTTTTCATTGCTATTTTTTCATTACAATTAAACAAAGAAAAAAATGCATTAAAGTTACCATGAAATGAAAAAAAAAAACAAAACATTATTTTTTCTGGATACATGTTATTTATCCTATTGTTAATTATTTATCAGTGCAGATTTATGTTTACCTTTTTGATCAAATTTTTTAACTCAATCTTGCAGTGAAGTGACAGACTTATCTCTGGTGACATACTGGATTTCTCCAATCTTTTAGTCTTTCTTACAGTTGACCTCAAGCTCACGTTTAGATCTACCTCCATCCATTATAATCTATTTTACCCAAATGTACTTCACAATTCTGAAGAAAAGACCTGTTGCTAAAATGACTTTGTAAAGCAACCTGTGTAGTCAACATTTTCACAAAGTTTTAATGTAAGGCTAAAGTATTAAAACGGAAACCAATATCCTTGCTATAGACCGGTTACCAGAAAGTGTCAGCAGCTGATTTTATATTAATAAATTGTGTATTGTTGTTTATACAAAAATCAGGGTCAATTTGCCACTTAAAGGTGGCAAAGTTCACTTTAAAAAAACTTTTGCTGATAATTTAGTCACTCCCATGTCATCCAAGATATCCATGTTATTCTTTCTTCAGTCGAAAAGAAATTAACGTATTTTTTGATGAAAACATTCCAGGATTTTTTCTCCTGGAATGGACTTCACTGAGAACCAAACGGTTCAAGATCCAAAAGACAGTTTCAGTGCAAATTGTAAACTGTTCAGGGCTTTAAACGATTCCAGACGATGAATAGGGGTCTTATCAAGTGAAACGATCACTCATTTAAAAAAAACAAAAAACAAAGTTTAAGTTTTATAAGCTCAAATGCTCGCCATGCTCTGTACTGTGATGTGACTCAAATGAACAAATCTTTTTCCGAGTGAACTAGTTAATTTCGTTCGTTGAAGGAACCAAATGACATGAACAAAGATTTGTTCATTTTGATGAATGAGTTCGAACAGGAGGAGAGTCACATACGCACACCACAGAACAGTGCAAGGCGACCATTTGAGCTTATAAAAATTGAAGGGAAATTGAAGGGAACACTTTGAAATTAATTTTTGATATGTTTTAGCTTACCTTAAGGGCATCCAAGATGTAGGTGTCTTTGTTTCCACAGCATTTTCAATTTTGACATTTTTAGGTCAAACAGGTGATGTCTGTCAGTCATTTAATGCAGTTTTAGGCGGTCCACCTCAAAGAGGATGCACAGAGAAGTCAAAATTAAACATGATTTAATGACTCGTTAATGTAAGTAAACATTGATGGCCTAAGACACGAAACAAGCGGTTTGTGTGAGAAAACGAACAGTATTTATATAGTTTTTACCTCTTGTTAACAGCCGTCGAACTGAACCGAACCAAACCGTCTCCAGACTTTACGCCGGAAGTGATCTCTCGCGCGTCCACGGAAGTTTTACTTTTCACTAAACATATTTAGATATATCGAAATTCCATTGCGATTTCCCGTATATCTTAATATGTTTAGTGAAAGGTAAAACTTACGAAATCTCTGTGTAAACAATGCGTGACGTGGACGTGCGAGAGATGTACATTTACAATTTATGTACATTTACGTACAATTACAATTTATATTCGAATACATTTCATTGGTTGTTTTAAATGAATGTAAACAGTATTTTCTTTTTCTTGGAAATGTCATTGAGGCTACAATGAAGTGTTCAGTAATGCAGTAAAATTCCTTACCGAACTTCACATCACTGCCAGTGCCAGTACAGTGAGAAATGAAACAGCACCTGCAGCTGTAAGACCCTGAATGATTAACATCAACTGCTCTTTCTCTAGCTGAGGAGAGAGCAGGATTAAAACGGACTCTGCGTTAAGCTCATCGTTTTAATTAAGCAACCTTGCTCTTATGATGAAGCAGGAGCCCAAGGCGAGACGATGTAACTTCACAACAGATGTGTTGCTTCCAGCTATAAAATGCATAACCATGTGACAGGATAAAGAACAGTCTCAATGATCAACAACCCTTTTAGGAACACTGGTGAAGCCTGAATGAGCCTGCATGGGAAATGTTCTGGGCATACGCAAATCAGGGGATCCCAATCTATCACATCTTATTCAGATAAGACTTGTGGTTTCGCAACACACGAACCATGCAAGAGAAAAGGTTTGTTCTGTTCATTTAATGCAGGCAGAGATGATCCCTTAAAAACAAAGAGACTCCCTGTTGAATATTATAAAGTGTAGCATTTTAGCCCTGGCCTAAAATAATATACTACACTAAAATATACCACATGTATTTGTATATGGGCTAATTTATATCGACGTGTGTATTTGTTTTGATTTGATGGTTGTGTGCAAAGCCATTTAAATTGTCGTTATTGATGTACAGCATCATATACCTCTAAATTCAATGTTTATTCAATGTGTATTCAATGTGTATTTAATGTGTCAAATCCTTTCAAAATGAGTCTGTAAAAAACAACAACATCAAACACTTTCATAATGCTTGCATTTATTGAAAATGGTAAATAAAAAACAATACAAAATCAATGTAAAAATTTACATCAAAAATTCCAAAAGACAAAAGTACAAAGCTAGAAAAATGAGTCTGACATGTTTAGTGTAAATCTGACAGTACAAGTAAGGCCTTTCTGCATCAGAGAACACTTGTATTGATGAGAAGTCATAAAGGTGGCCACAGGAAGGAGACCACACAACTGTTTCACAGGAAGTCATGAGACAGGCAGCCACAGGAAAGGAATCTCTGATCCACAATATGCCATGAAAACTCTGTACCGACATTACAAAGCCAATGCAAACAGAAATGAGTGGTTAAAGGAGTTTTCCCACCGACTGGCCACAGTTGTTCAAAAGTGGTTTCTGAGGGAAGTGCTTGCAACCATAACAGGGATGTTATCTGTCGGCTATAATGTCCAGACAAAACTGGATCTAACACATTGATTCATAAGCCATATTAGGGTGGTAATTGTTTATCTTGTGGACATCTAAAAAACCTGTGATAAATTGATGTATTCACGTTCTTCTGCGCTCATACGAACGTGGGAATGCACGCGCCGCTCACGCATGATTGTATGCTGTAAATAAAATATGCTTGAAATAATATAGTCACAGTGTTATTCTGTCTTATTCTTGTTACTTCAAGCATATGACATTTTATTTACAGCATACAATACAATCATGCGTGAACGCGTGTTCTACGGACGTCCAAGACAAACAATTACAGCCCGAATAGGGTTTAAGTCATCAACATTTTTTCTTTAAGACTGGTAATAACTTTTTTGTACATAACAGCGTAGATTGCAATATGGCATAACGGCGAAAAGTAAGATTGACTGCCCCTTGACAACTGTTAGTAGTGGGTAGTTTAACACAGGCCTAATGTCTGTGTTTATGCAACTGGCCCTTGGATTCGGACATCAATAAAGTCACAAGCTAACCTATAAATGCTGAAAATAGCTTATGTCCCACTGAGAAACAATTACCGCCCGAAGACTGCTATAGAGAACAAACTCGTTCAAGTATGATTGAAGTTTGGCTCAGTTTAGTTCTTTTTGTAGACAAATAAGTTACAGCAGAAAATACAAATGGATTTTTCTCACAACCTTCAGAGATATTTGGTCCATAAAACACAACACTAATGAATATCTCCATGCTTATTTAATCCACTTGAAAAAAGAATAGAAATCATGAAAAGAAGGACATACAAAATAAATTAGCTTGTGCTTCTCAAATATTTAATTGAGAATTATCTGCGAAAAGTACATTTCATGGGGATTTTCATTTTTTTTTCTTTGCAGGACTCCAGATATTTAAATCTAAATAAAATGCAAGTAGAAATCCACTGGATTTTAGAACAACTGCTTCCAGTGTTGGTCCAAAAAAAATGTTTCCAGAACAAAAACAAATCTCAAACCGAAAAAAAAGGAACTTAATGTTAAGTACTTTAAGGTCATTTCATCAAAATATACAAAACACGTAAGAAACAAATCTCCCTGTTTATTCTATCCTATCCGGTCCTTTTTTTCCTCACAAAATATGTACATGTTTAATCCATTAATATTAACAAATATTAACACTGCTCTCCAGCCATTTTGATAATAGTGGTCTGGCTTTCCCACAAGGCTTCCAGCCTCACTCCTGTACCTCCATTGGAGGTGACCAATCTTTGAATTAAGTGGCAAATTTGTGTCCCGAAGTGTCGATTCAGGTAAGGGGGGCAACAGGGCCGGTTTACCCGCACACTATCAGCTGATTGTCCCTGATGGCTTTAAAAAAGGAAGGGTTCAAGAAGGATGTTAGCAAGGCACGATCCAACTGTGCTCCATTAATAAAGTATGAGAGCATTCCATTATCTTAATAATTATCGCCCGTTTTCCATTAATGGTGTGCGGGTGCGCGCCCCGCGCTACTGGTGACTGATAGTGCAGCGCAGTTATTGCTCCTGTAAGGCGGCTGAGAGGAAAACCCATGACACATTAAGTACTTCTGGGCCCGAGGCGCTGTGCAGATCTAATCACTCTGTTTGCTTGAGAGCGACCCGGGCTTAATGTAACTTCACAGCATTGCAGTTAGTTGCAAAGGAGTATGCAAACGCACCGAGAGCCACGCACTCCCACTGACATCTCTACCGGGACACACGCTTCAGTCACTATGCTACATGAGAATCCATGAAAAAAGATGACAAAACAAACAAACAAAAAAAACACAAATTAACAACCAAACGTGACATCTGATCCTGCAGAAAAGTCCCAGAGTCTTTAAGTGGTCGGCAGGAGAGCGCCTGCACTCTTCCCGTGACGTAACCCGTCTGTTTATCTGAACCCGTGCTGGTAGAAAGCATTGATGGTGTCGGCGACAAATGCGACGAGCCCGTGGTACAGGCCCCTCCAGTTTTGCCAGCGTGGGTCAGCATTCTGAAACAAAGAGGAGAGGAGAATGAGCTCATCATCTGTTGCATGCAATACAAAACGTGAAAGGGAAAATAAGAATCACTAAAAACTTGTTTTTGTGCATTGCAAAGCATTTAGGGACTGTAAAAAGGAACAGGCGACCTACTTAGATTTCAGATATTGCTCTAATCATCTGCCTACCTTTGTGAAAAAGAAGTGATCTTAGCATACTTTTAAGAAGTGGAAATAATGTACTTTACAAATGGGAACTTTTGGACCAAATTCAGTGATTAGAGGAACATTTTTTGGTCCTAAAACCTTCTATTATTCATTTATATCAGGATGCGAAGAGACTTTCAACCAGTATAACAAAAACGGTTTGTGAAAAGCATTGCCTACCCTCGCTTTATATTTAATTTTCTTTCAAATATGGTTTAAGTGTACAGACAAATGTACTGACAAGCATTTCTATTAAACTAAAATCAATGTCAATGTCATTTCTATTGAAACTTAGTACATTTAAAATATATAGTAACTTGTACTTTACATGTGGCTTAGTATCTTATTCAACACATCAAAATAAGTTTACCTCTTAAAAGCATGATAAGAGATTATTAAAACATTAAGATTTAAAATATACTTTAAAATAAAACTTTTTAAGACATAAAAAGTCTCGAAAGTGTCTTTTAATACACTTAAATGATCTTTTATGTCATTAATATTATATTATCTGCAAAAACAGCTTTAAAGTACACTACAAAGTGCACATTCAA
This sequence comes from Cyprinella lutrensis, assembly GCA_027497675.1. Taxonomy (NCBI): domain Eukaryota; kingdom Metazoa; phylum Chordata; class Actinopteri; order Cypriniformes; family Leuciscidae; genus Cyprinella; species Cyprinella lutrensis. The sequence continues at coordinate 10,764,043 of JAOTRC010000003.1, forward strand.
TACTATTAAGAGCTTCTTGTAAATACTTTTTTTGTCACAATGACATGAAGCAAAAGACTCTGGAAAAGTCGATTTGAGGTCTGTGTCTAAGTTCCTTCCCTGTTTGGAAAGTGAATTTCGAAACTTTGTGTAATTATTAGCTTTTTCCACCTCATCTATCCTACAGCAGCCGTGAGGTAATTGCTTCGACTTTTGTGACGATGTGTTTGAGTGGGAGTGAGTGTCAAGGTTTATGTTAGCACAGATGTGTGTGAGCACAGACACAAGGTGGGGTGAGGCAGTCTCAGACAGACAATATCTACACAGAGGAGTCAGGAGAGGCAGCACATTACTCCTCAACAGCTGCTATGAGTCATCCGCTAAAAATAACTCTGCATGGGGGGGGGGGGGATCAAGTGAAAGAGGGAAAACAAGAGAGTGAGAGTAGAAGAATGAACTAAACGCAGAAAAAGGTGCAAGATGGGACATATGGATACATTATTACTACCTCTTTCGACCAATGAATTTCCTATATAAAAAAAAGAATATTTAAAGTTTTTGTTACTAGAGCATAAACTATTATGCTAACAAACATGTTTATTTAAAAGGTTAAATACTAAGTTAAAACAAAATTTGCCAATGAGGTTAACATTGCTTCAAATAATAACACAAGTAAACAGTACTAAAGAACAAATATATTTATTAAGGAGGAGCTGTGTGGCTTCCCTGTCAATTTTGTTGCTTAAATAATTTTAATGACATTTTAGACAACAGCATGTCTTTAAGGCTTTATTTACGCTGCACAGATCCAATATTTTGAAACATATTCAATCTTTTTGCCATCTGTTCCATCTGTAAGACAAATTAAATGCTGACAATGACTAATATTATGTAAGATTTTAAGAACTGATATACTACTACATGTAATTACTATAAAAAAATATTGTATTATAAAAGTTTTGTAAAGATTTTCTTTATTTACATGATTAATATACTATATAAAATATATTGTATTACAATATATATTTAATATAATTTAATAGTTAAATATATTTTGATAATATAACAAAAAACATTTATTAACAAATTATATTTCCTATAGAAATTTCATTTTTAAATACATAAAAATATATAAAAAAATATTAATTAATTTCCATGATTAACATACTATATTAAATATATATTTAATATAATTAAATAGTTTAATAGATTTCCAAAATATAACACATTTTCTTTAAATTATATAAAATAATATATTAAATCATTTATATTAAATAAATAAAAACATTTATTAACAAATTATATTTACAAAAGATTTTAATAATTTCCATGATTTTATGAAACTTTAGGTATAAAAATGGAAATTTGGAGTCTAACTAGGGCCATGACCATAGACATTGAGTGGGACAAGTCTCCCCACCAACAATTAGAAATGGCCAAATTGTCCCTCACCCCATCCAAACTAATTGATATTTTTTCTCAAATATGGATGTTTTGAATTGTAAATACACATTTATGATTCATGTAATTACTAACTGAGTGTGATGAGACAACACGTTTTTTAGGTTTTCAACATAAGGCAATAAAATAAAAGTTCATGAGTTCAAATTCAAAGTAATTCAAATATTATTTGCAAAAAAAAAAAAAAAATTACACCTAGAACTTCCTTCACTGTTCTATTTCTTTATGCTTTATAAACAAAAATGTAGTCCCCCCCCCCCAATGTTACAGCCTTGAGTCTTAGAGAAAGAGTCTGGACAACTGAAGGGACCAAGGCAGACAGTTCAAGAGGGTGGGAGGAGGATCTACGGTCCGGCGGTCTCACATACGGTGAAAGAGAACGGTATTGTGAGCATGTATACAGCACAATTACACTTTGCTTTTGTTGCACTGCTCTTTAGGGAAGTCCCTGTCATGTCATTCTTTTGCCAGACACAGTAAACAAAGTCTTCATCCAGTAAAAACACACTGATATCAGAGTTCAGTGAGGCCACACGACAGGCCGCATACCCACATGACCTCAACGAGACATACTAGTTTTATTGCATCGCGTGTGTCAGTGCAGGTGTGTTAGCATGTACGGGAATGTGGGACGAGTGACTCTTACTGAAAAAAACAAAACGATTGGCTAAAAATGAGGAAAGTGGCGCACACACTTAAACATAGGTAAATCAAAGAGCGAAGAGGCAAAGCAGTGACGTCATGGGTGTTTGTCTGAGGAAAGGAGGGGGGTGGGGGGTGGATTAGCCTATGTTTACTCCTGCTCGCTTCACAGACTAGCTCCTCACGCGATACAATAGGGATCCAGAGCGGGGAGAGGGAGAGAGCGAGAGAGGGAGGGGAGGTTATTAAGTTCAACCACAACTGGAAACTCGACTCCAGTCACAACACTCACTACAGGATTGTGAATATCATATTGATCCATTTACAAGAAGACCCACTGGAGGCTACATTTGTGCACACGCCCTGCCACACTCGCTCATATTAACAAACAGACACTGCCCTGCACAGCACACGCCTGTTTACTTTATCACACTCAATGACGCTTTGGCATATTTAAACTGTTGCAACTAGACAAACGTGATCCTCACCCTCTGGAGAAAAACATCGTTCATCTGGTCTCCGATGATCCTCAGCTGTAGGGCCACCCTCTCGACCGCCTGCTCCTCCAGCCTGGGATTGTCTTCCGCGGCAGAGCTGCTGGACGTCGAGTCTTCTGAGGAGCTCTGGTTGTCTGCTAGCACATCAGGCAGAGGAACTTCCTGTTCTGTACCTAAATAAACAACAATACGAGTACTAATATTATTGACTGCACACAATTCCCTCAAAAGATGAGTGTAAATAATCTTTCAAAAACAATTTTTTCAAGTAAAAATATTTCTTTATTTATAAATATCATATTTTTGGGGGAGGCATACAACATGAACTGACCTTGTCCTTATTTAAAAAAAAAAAAAACATGAAAAATCTGTTATTTTAAGAGACTTATTGAGATTATTTTTACAGTCATAAAAGACTGTCCTCTGAAATAAATATTATTTAAAAAAATATTATATTTGAAATTCTTTTAATGAGATTTTCTTCACATCACCCTAACATTTTTAAAAAGAATTAAAATTGTTAATTAATTAATTGAAGTTTAATGGAAATAAAACAAATCAATAGACGTGCTCCGCGCGGACCCTCCTGATGACAAAATTGTTGTTACCTGGACAGTGCGCGGAGCGGTCGGCTGAAGTATACTTAGGACTTTATTTGAGTTCCTCAACTAAATGCAACACCACATCTGGTTGTTTAAGATTACGTTTGCATGCAATTGTATGCAACTGATCCACTGCTAATCGTCATTTCACAAGTTCACAGTCACACTTACATACAATTAGAGGGAGTAAAGTTCAATGCGTATTTGGCGTGCTGTCCGGGGTGCTCTCCACCCGTGTTAATTATCTGAACGTGCTCCTCCCGAACTTTGTCAATAAAACACCACTTGTCATACAATCTGATAGATACTGTCAAACTAGTCCCTAAGTTACAACTTTGAGTAAAAGTGTACCACTGGAAAACTGTTAACAGTGTTCTCATAACAAACTGAGATAAATGGGACTGTTCTACTATTTAACAGGCAGACATGCAAAGGAGTGGACAATCTAACCAAATACAGATTCAACAGAGCTTACAGTAGCAGTGAGATTTCATATGCATTCGTGAGCCAAATTCTCTATTTGTTTAAGTAACTTTTGTTATGTTTGTTTTGTTAGGTCATGTTATGTTCTATTTAACTTTCACATTATGTTACGGTAGCATCAATACTGATCTGATTAAATATATGACAACTCATCATCTTTTATTGACTGAATGGAAACTTCAAATCCATATTCATTAGGTGGAAAGCAATAATATGTATCACCTCTGAATAATAATTGCTATTTTAACATGGCATACCATCCCGCTCTTTAATAGCATGTTAAAAGTCACCATGAAATTAAAATGGGAAATTCACATTTTTCTATGATATTGCAGTGATTTATCTGTACACTATTTTTTTTTAATAAATGTGCACTAATTAATTTTTTAATTAAAATGACTCTCCTATGAACAGAATCAAGTACCGCTATACATTTTTTTTCCTCATTCAAGTCACCATTTCGCTCATATACATGTCACAATAAGGACAAATCTAAAGTCTATAATAACTAAATGTTATTAAACATTTAACAGTGTTATTAAATGACTGGTGTTTTTCAAGTTAAATTTGAAGTAAACATGATAAATCCGTTTTGTTCCTTAGCGCACTGAGAAAATGCCTCCGCGGAGAGGATTAGCGCTTGCAGCCATGAGAATCCGCTGATCCTCGGCGCAGGTGACTTGAGAAAGCGGGAGTTCTGGCTTGTTGCCAGGGTAACTGCAAGCCGGTGCAGCCTGAGCTGAAATCCAACCATTGGTGGACAGGAATGAGGGGTGGGCTGGGATAGGGTGGACAGCTGGAGGACAGGGAGGGACCAGGGACAGGCTATCAGCCAGTGAGGAAAGCCTTTAAGGAGGAGTGTCAGCAGAAGTGTCAGATAAGGTTAAATGATTGCTAAAGTTAGTTTAAAAATATGAGGAATGGAGAGCGGAAGGAGTGAGAGAAACCACAACATTGAGACGATGCGTGATTCTCAGTGACAGGCTGCCATTGTGGACTGAGCAGCACTTGACAGGAAGCCAACAGCGAAGAACATGTCTAAACATGCCTGAGCTCTCTCACTGGGGAGGGGAGGGCACGCACGTCCTGCTGCATTTTAACCCTTGGAGCCAAAGCCATTGATTTTGTCTTCTGAATCTCATTTAAATATATTATGCTAATGATTTCCACCATGCACTGATGCACATCACATAAACAACATTTCACAAGCATGATCTCTATGTTGTAACGCCTTGCCTGTAATATCCCTGAGTAGACAGTCCTGCTGCTGGACAATGTCTGAGCTGAAGGCATCTCGTGCTGGGATGTGGGGTAGTGGTGCGGAGACAGTGCTGGCCGGTGTGACAATGGGTCGGTGGCGGTGGCAGGGCTGAACGATGCTGCCATTGGGCCAGGCATCCGGCAGTATCACCTCCATCCTGCAGGTGTTCGGCGCTCCGGGGTTGCAATCAGCCACCTTGCTTTCCATCTCTGGTCGGGCCATACCCGTTACAGCCTTGACACGAGACGAGAAGAAAAATGTTATGGAAAACATCTGACCAGTTTGAACGTCACCTGGTTTGTTTAAAAATGCAGATGGACAAAAATGACATCATGGCATGTAAATCTTAAGGGGAACACTTTCAAAATCATTTAACTCTTTAGACAAAATAAAGATGAAAATAATTTTTGACTTATGGAATTAATAATAATAACAATAAAAAGTAAGAAAACCAAAACATTGTTTTCTTATTTGACCTAGCAACCTATATTTTGAGCGTCCACAAGATGGCAGAAACTGCAGCCTCGTGCTCACGAATGTGTTTGTAAACAAATCCGTGCACGCGATGTCACACACAGCATCTCGCGCGCTTTAACACAACCTTGCGCTTTAACACACGTTTAAAAAGCTTAATTCCACTGGAATACATATTAAATTTTTCCTAATTACGACACTGACTATGATTTTATCAATTTTTCTCAATTGGCAACAAGGGCATATGTTGTGAACGTGGAAATTATGAAGCGTCGGAAAAGTGGCACCTACAAACGCTCAGCCGGTGACTTGTTGAGTGATGCAAGGTTAAAGATTCGAAGAGGTGGACGTTTTTGGAAACTGGCAGTTCTCTGATATACAGCATAGTTTCGATGCTTGTTCTATTATACAAATAGTCGGTTATGTAGTACTAGAACCTTAACAAAATCCCTTCTTCCAACATAAGCACATAGGCTAGTTCTGTTTTGCAATGGCAAGTTAGCTGTTTTTTAGCTGGTCTAAGACGGTCCAAACTGTTTATTTGTTGGTTGACCAGCTACCAGTTCCAAAAAACAGCTTGACTGACCAGCTGGTATTGGTTTAGCAGCTTGCACCTGAACAAACGAGCAGCCCAGACCAGCTAGAAACCAACTGTAATTTCCAAAACACAGTTTCCATCTTAAACAGTGGATGACAACATCGAAGCCCATTTTTACACAAACTGTAAAAAATGGTAACGTTGTTGGCAAATATCTGATCTAACATGACAAAAAAAATCTAATGATTTTTAGGTTGAGTCTGTCATTTAAATAATATGTTTGTGCATAATTAATGAGCAGCAATGTGCCACATCTACTGGCTGTCAAATAGGTAATTTTCACCGATCACTGTAAAAAACAAAGAGAAGCATGTATGTTCAACAAGAGTAAAAACACATAGGCTTACCTTCAAAAATGCGTTGCACGTAAGTAAATGTTTTTCCAGGGTTGTTATCCTTTGACACCAGATATGTGTCGTGCTTCAAAAAGACTTCGTGAAATGTCCGTTCATGTTATTCCACAAACTGCAGGAAAGAAAAGTGTGTCAATTCATGGGATTCGTCATCAGCCGTGTGCTCGTGAGGTTGTAAACTGTGGGGTTATGATGACAGCGAGTTGCTTTCACTCCCGCGAAGTGCTCGCTTTAGGACACACCCTCTGAGAGTCTAATAACAAGTCCTGACATGCTCATCATCAGGGGCGTGGCGAGAGACAGTGTAAACACACTCACACACACACACACGAGCAGTCGAGACAGCACAGGAACCACCAGCCCTGGCACGCCCATTGTTGTTTGTTTATTGGCAATAGGAGTAGCGTTCCTGTAGTACTGAGTGTGCTGTCCTCAGTGTGAGATCTTGTCAAAGATTGTCATCCTTCTCTCTGTTGACAAACGTTTTGTATAGAATATTGCATGCAGCAAAATACAATAAAGTGACATAATAGTAAAATATAGAACATAGGACAGTGCACTAAATGTGCTGAAAAGCAACATGTTTAAGTTCGATGTGCAAATACAGTGCACACCTACTGCCTGAAAAGATATATTTAATATGCATAATTGTCATTTTTCATATGCATTTTGAACCCACTGAAGCTTGATCCACACTTTAAAATCTATGATTACGTTTGACGCTTTAGCCTAGCTTAAATATCCATCTTAGAAACATTGTAACATGCTATCTGTTTCTGATGCAGAAAAGTTAGTTCATGCATTCATGACTTTGAGACTAGATTACTGTAATGCTTTATTAGCTGGTTGTCCTACATCCTCAATAACAAGCTACAGTTAGTGACAAAGGCAGCTGCTAGAGTTCTTGCTAGGTCAAGAAAATATGATCATAACACCAATTGAATAAGTGTATATGGTTCAACATTCACTAATAAAACATAAAAACTTCGAAATAATCACAAAGGCTATAGTAAATACGTTAGTCACTCTTTGTTCTTTGCTAATGATTGATGCACACAGCGCTGATAACGAAAGCTAACAAGTTATTATGCTAATTGAATACGGAATCCCCCCGGCCGTTTCTTTTATCCCCTTTGACCTCTCCAGCAGCTTCCGACTGCATGTATTGTTTAAATGCTGATGTCCTGCGCATGATGGGGAGGCAGGAGAGCTTAACTTCAAGGATATGGATGGAGAGCTCCTGTCCCAGACACAGCAGATGCGAGGACTGTGTGGATGAGGGGAATCCCCATTCAGGTACATGTCTGGGCATACAGCCCCACGCAGACTGCGGATGGGAAAGCCTTTATCAGTCGCCTCAATGTTAAATGCATAGCCTAGTTAGTGACAAGAGTGTAGATTGTCTTTATTGTGATAGAAATGAAATAAAATAAAATGATAGGCCTATTGATAAATACAAGTAGTTAGTAAAAAAAAAGAAAGGCCTACTATACAAAATTTGTATTAAAACTCCAATGTTTCAAAAAATATTCATTTAATTGTATTTATATTTATTTTATTTTATTATTGGTAGAGTGGTATATGAGGGTAGCTACATTGTTTTACTTGTGGTTTTTACCCTGAGGTTTGGCCACTGAGTACATACAGTCCTTTATGGCATAACCATGAACAATTGATACAAAGCTCAATGGCCAAACAGTAACATGCTCATTTCCATCTCAGCACAATGACACAAAAGACTCTCTTTACTGTAAATAAATAACTTTTCCCTTTGCTCCTGTGTCCACATGACAGCTGAGAACAATAAGTTCATTACCAAAGTTCACTACCTGATAGAGAAGAGATCATGTGTGTGTTTCTGTGACACTGCAACGGCTACATACGTTACCAAAACACAACGTCCACGTGGGTGTGAGTGTGAAAACACGAGACACAAGAGCGAGGCTCAAATTTACTGTTTTCTGGTGACATCATTCTTTACTTTACCCCCTCCTTCCATCTAACTCCACCGTATCTGATAAACCTGTCTCGAGCACTGCTCGACTCGTCCATCTCCCATTCCACATTTTTACATATTAGTTTTCATTGTTGTCACCTTAATTGCCTGATAAACTGTCCCTATCGGTGGTGGAGGGCCGGAGCTGCCACCCTTCAAGGTAATGGGAAGGTGGTGAGTGACAGACCCGGGATCTGCAGGTCTAGAAGGCTAGCGAACAACCAGTCTGTGCTTGTATTTAACTGCCATGTGAAAAGTGGTTATCACTGTAGTGGTTATCACATATTGTTATTCTGTGCGCCAAGCTCCATGATTGTGGCAGAAAGGTCAATTTGCATGTCACAATATCAAAGGGAAAAGGAGAAGGGAAAATATGCATGCTTCCTGATTCTCATTCAGCCATAATTGAAAATTACTCTTAATTGATTACATGATATGAATGACATAAGGATCCAAATCACCTACACTGAAAGCAGCAATCATTACATATCAAGCAAAGATGATCACGTAAGTTTATTGTTTGTTTTTTCATAAATATTCTCAATAATGAAACAGAAGTGAGAGCACAATTTTGAAACCCAGTTTCAGTCACATTTGTGAGTGTTTACATAGAAGAGTAAAAAAAAAGGAACTAACAGAGAACAACATGTTTTGTGTACCGCTATGGGCATGTTTCTTGCAACCACATTAAACTGTTGCCATTAGTGCTGCAGGATCCCTCTGATTATAGGATCTACTTCAGATTAAGAGAAACCTACAAGGTTCGTTGTGTGTAAAAATTAATCATATCTCCCATTAGACCATGCCATATTTAATTGAACATATGCTAATTATTACACTACAAAAATCTATCTATAGGCCTATATGTGTGTGCACTCTAAAAAATGCTGGGTTGTTTTAACCCAACTTTGGGTCAAATATGGACTAACCCAGCCGTTGGGTTAAAT
>JAOTRC010000003.1:10800703-10811827 GCA_027497675.1 Cyprinella lutrensis
CACATTTTTTTATTTTGTAAAAATAAGAAATATGAAGTAAATTTTTTTATGGGGGAAGAATCCGTTTTTTTTAAGGGCAGTTAATCATGTAAAAACCTCCAGAATTTAACCTTTTTACTGTTTATTTGACAACATCCCTTCATTATGAACCATTTTAAGGCCATCTAATATGAATTATGTGGTAGTCAAGTGAAGAAAATGAATCTGATACCCAGAGGCAACACTGTACAAAAGAGGGTTAAATTAGCCAAGCATAATCTGTATTCAGGAAACACGTTTAGTAATATCGAGTAATATCACGTTTAGTAACAAGATCATTGTCTGTCTAAGCATAAAAACCAGAGAAAATAGCATTCATTGAAGCACAAATTAAGTGCCTATGGTGGGAGATGGAATACATACCGGTCGGGGGAGACTGATGTTGGCCCCATACCAGTGATAAAGTGCCCTCCATACCGGCTCTGGCACAGTCTCAAAGTCCCGGCTAGCCAATACCTGTTGGGACTTCTTCAGCCGCCCTCCCTCCATAGTCAATGTGGGTGCCTGGACAAAACCAAGTAACACACTCAAGGGGAGTTCATATTGAATTTGCAATGATACATTGTAGGGACCTCCAGTGAGTAAATCACAGGTGGTGTAAGTGCCCTTCACCCTGCTCTTCTCTTGTTGACTGAGAATGGGAGGTTGGATGAAGGGGTGTCGACAGGACCAAAAAGGTCCCTTTTTGGCTTTACAGCTGCAATGTATTGTGTTGTACAAAGAAAGAGTCTGATTATATTGGACATTATATTATTACATAACCGCAAATATGCTTGTGACAAGCCATTACCGAAGCAAGCAGTTTCATACAAAATGCTTTTAGCTTCAATTTCTAGAATGTTACAGACCATTTATCACAGGATTCATTTTTTTCAAGGTGATTTTAATTTAAAAAATTGTATTTTAGTGTATTTTTTAGCTCTGCAAAGGTGTGATTAGATGGAATAAAGGAAAAAAACTTGAAGGTGTTATTTCCCCAGCAGGCTGATTCAATGCACTATGGAAGTTATTTTGATGGGCAAAAGGATTATCAGTGGCTTCCTGGTTTGATTGGGTGTTCTGAGCACACATACACTCACCTTCATGGGCTCGGTGGACACCAGAGGCTGGTTGTCGATGGCACCGGGCCTCTGCGTGACCATGCTGTTGGGCAAATGGCCATTGACACTGGAGAAACATTGGTTGTTGTTGTCAGAGACGTTGTGCTGCCGAGCGAAGCAGACGTCTGTGGCAGAAGAACTGGTGTGTGGGGTCAGGCCTGAGGAAGTGTAAATAAATGCTGTAATGGAGGCTGAACACCTTATTTCAGCCTTCATGCCTTTTTATTTGACCAGAGCGATACCAAACTAGAATAACTGGCTGTATAACTAGTGTTTTTCTGCGAAAAAAGAATGTGCACTTAGCATTTCTAAAAACATGCAAACATATTATAGTATTTTTATGCTTTAGTACAGTCAAAAAATCAAAAAAATCTAAATGCATACAGCACCTTTAATATTTTTGTGGAAAATGTGACAGTTTGTTTTCTCAAGATTATTTGATAAATAGAAGGTTCAAAAGAACAGTATTTATTTAAAATGGATACTAATCTTATGCAACAATGTCAATGTCTTTACTGTCACTTTAAAACAAAAAATGTTTGAAAAGTAATGTATGTGATAACTGCTAGGCCACAGCTTAAATCATAATCTTAACAACGACTGAGTGTGTACTTACTATTACCAGTGCTCTCCGAGGCCTCCGATGAGCTTGAGATGTTATCAGGAAATTTTTCTTCTGTGGAACTGGGAGACCGCACAACTATTCCAACTCTGTTCAGGACAGGCTCTATAGGTGCTGTAGACTGAGAACTCCTCATCCCACTGCCCTGAATTGATGGCTGCTCAACGACAATCGACTTATTATCCTGTTGAACACAATAATAGTAGTTTTTTTTTTAATAGATTGTATATCAAAAAACCCTGTAAGCTCCATATTGTCAGTACTTTTTGGCCGGCTGATGTCTGAGAGAAACAAGGTCCAGCCTGATATGAGTACTATAAATGGGTCAGATCAGTTTACAGTCTTCTCTGTAGTCCAATTACATTTGAAAAATGGTCAGAATTTACTCATAATTGACTCGGTTTCTTTAGATAGTACAAAACAGAACATTGTACTTTTTTAAAAAAGGAAAAAAGAAATTTAGATTTATCATGATATGATTCCTTTTAATTGTTATGTAGAGGCTGCATAGACATAATGCTTACTCACATATCTGACATAGTCTTTCCACTGCTGCCACCACTGCATGGAGATCAGAAACCAGTTCTGACCAGGTTGTAGCCCATGCCTGCTCTCCCGCTCCAGCCAACCCCTGTGCCGTCACACAAAATCATTGTGGATGACAAACAGTCAGTAAAAGAACTATCATGTTTATACAAAAGCACTAAAATAAACCAACAAAACATTCCTTCAGTCATTGGATGTCAATAATAAACTTAGGCAGCATGGCCAAAAAATATGACAATACGCAATGATGTGGTACAGTATTATAGCGTCTTTTTGAGCACCAACAGTCCAGCTAGCGAATCTAACTGAAATTAAATTACTGATTTTAAACGCTGTTACAGGCAACGGAGGTACAATGGATCCTTACAAACAGACAAAGTCTAATCATGAGGATCGTGGGTGAGTGAAATACAATACAGCCCTCATAAGGCTTGTTTAAAACATTGAGAAAGTGCTCAGTAGGATGCTTTTGAAAGGAAGCCACGTAACAGAAAGTAATAGGGTGAGTAAAGAAATGCTGTGTCCTACGCTCACCTAATGATCTGGCCTTCCTCTTCAGGGGTAGCAGGACGCAAGCCCAGGACGATATGACACACCTAATGATCAACAGATTAACAAGAGATTTGAGGCCAGAATCAAGATAAAAACGTACATGCTTTACTGGATTCACTTACAAAGCATTTACGCCCCTTTTATTTTTTGTTACTTTGTCCAAAATTACTCTAGGTAGGATCTTACCTGAAACAGCAAGTTGAGGAACTCATTGGCGAGGGCACTTTTCACGCTCCATATCTGATAGTCCTCCAGGGTTAAGTGCCCGAGCTGTGAGTAAAACACAAGACAAATGTTTGAGCACAGATGACGCATATAATGTCCTTAACTATTAGATCTAAGAAAAACCTGAGGGAAAAAAACAAACAAATGCAAGTAATGTTTATTTAATTGACAAATTAATGTAATTTATATGCCAATGTTTTATTTCATTTTGTAAAATTTGTTTTGAAACATAACATTTGAATTAAAAGGATATCAGCAAATGTGAAAATTAATTGAAATCGATATCAACGAATATTTTTTTTTAATAAAGAAAGTCTAATTACTTTTGTTGTGTCGTGCATTTTCAGTATGTCCTCTACAATGTCTGACACGCTGGAATCAAACTCCTGAAAAATAGAGATACATAAATCAGGAAGTATTATCATGAAATCTATAGCTGACAAGAAAGGTGTCTATTAGATGCAAGACATACAATGACAACTCAGGATGCACAAATCAATAATGAATTGAATTGAGTTTAATTTAAATCTATTATCCCACATTAGTGCAAACCTGCAAAAACATGATTGCATCTAGTATGCATAAATCACCGCATAGGCATAGCCACAAACATATAATACTAAGGAAGTAATTTGCTTAGCAACAAAAGGTTAATCAAAGAATTAAACCGCATCATGTGCTTATCGCTTTTTCTGTGGACTTAAGTTCGATTAGACACTTACAGGGAGGGTATCTGTACGGTTGTCCTTCCACACTTCCTGCAGCGCCACAACCATCTCATGGATCTCATCCCTGGACAGAACTCCATCCCGATCTACATCGAACACTTTAAAACAAACTGAAGCAGACAAGGAAAAAGAGATTTAGGGTCAGATTTACTAAACAGGTTAAATTAGCGTGAGAGTGCAATTCCAAAAAAAAAAAAAAAAAACCACAGTTGGGAGTGGAAACTTCGGAAAGTGATCCACTGATGACACGCAAATTAAAGAACACAGACGCAGATCGTTTGCAATCTGTGCAAATTACTGCTTTTTTTGCGTTTTGGTGCAAGACGAAATCCATCTGGGTTTTTCCGAACATTCAACATGTAAAATCGGCGCCGGGCTGTCTTTCAGAGAGAGAACTCTGATTGGCTGTTCAGTTTAGCGAACGAGTCAATGCAATAATAGCAAAAGTGATGAAAGTGAGCAATGTAGTAATTCAATTCAATTCAAATGTATTTATATATATAGCATTTTTCACAATACAAATACACAAAAGGTTTGGTGTGTCCCTACCTTTAGATGGGGAACTTTTAAACATTCATTTAAGAGAAACCACATTTAAATAACATTTTTCATTATCATTTGTGCATAAATAGATTGATATTCAAAACTGTAAGCAAGTGGTGCTTTGTTTATAGTTTGTATGCCTGCATTCTTAGTTTCACTTCCTTTCTGAATGACGAATATATCTTGTTTTGCACACAGAGCTTGAATGGCATTCAAAAAGTCGATGATATCTCCATTTGTTTCAGATTTCTTTTTGATTTTTTTAGGAGGACTTTTTGCAGGAGACGCTGGAAAGGGTGTTGCAAAACAAAGATTAAAATCCTGTTTCACATCACCCCACACAGGAGGTTCAGAAAGCACAGCGAACCTATTGCTCAACATCCATAGCCATCGGAAAAAACTCGTCTCCTTCTGCCTATTTAACAAATGTCGATGCAGAAATGTTCACAAAGAAAACCACTCGACTTTACGCGTCCACCAACCACGACGCCGTCTTAGAATACAGATTACGCTAGCTAAAATAGCCTTAAAGGATTTTATTCCAAAAATGTTTTAAATGTTTGAAGAAACACCATATAAAACAATCTTGCATCAGCCGTGGAATGAGAACGACTAAAAGAGGATGATAGGAAATGAAATGCTTACACTTCTGCCTTTCCGCTACAGGGCCCCGACAGCAAGCTGAGAGTCCGCACGATATCTCCTTAAAGTCAATATGATTGTCCCGATTCTCATCAAAGGCATGAAACAAGCCTGGAAAATGGGAGAAAATGTCAGCGTTTAGATTAGCCAGTAAGAGTAATTGGATTCTTTGGAGATCTTTTATCACACATGATCCTATAAATTTCAAAAGCAAAGACCTACTTCTACTAAAATAAAATGGGTGCTTTCATGGGTGCCGCAAATGTTTTCAAAGCACACGGCTAGCAGGTGGATGTATGTGTGAGTGTTTGTGTGTTTCAAACCATTTGGGAACCTTTTCAAATTAATGTAATGAATTCTGTCTTGCCTTCACTTAGCGATGCATGAATAGGGGGCGAGACCAGAGGGACAAAGGTTTCCAAATCAAAACGTCCTGTCCTTGATTGGGCTTTCAGCAGCCAGTAGCGCTTTTCCAAGTCGATAATGTCCGATTCTTCTACTGCAAGAAAGAAAACACAAGAAATCAGATTCTTTGTGAAATAATCGTTTTAATGTGCAGTGTTAAGCATCAGTTGGGCATGTCTTCCTTGTGTAATTGAATATCAGTCATATATTTCTGTGTAATGACTGCATTGGTAGGTTTACAAAACCTGTTTTGACTGTTTTTCACCCCCATGTCGTTTACCCTCATGTTATTAAACCCGAATCTACAAGTTGAAGCTGAAGTACTAAACACAACTGAAATAAAAATAAAGCTAAACAGAAATACAAAACTAATAAAAATGACAAAATAAAAGAAAATGGCAGACAAAACATCGTTTAAATAAATAAAATAAATTAAATGTTAAAATAAAAGCTTTTTGAACATATTAATAAATACTATAATATTATAAATATATTCTGAAACAACACGACCACAAAAGTAGATAGTTTTATGAATAACACCACAAGTAAATAGACATGTTCCTCATGTAAAGCATTCATATATTAAGGTTTGAAAAGACTTGGAAAATATCAAACCAGTTTCTAGTCATATAGTTTTATGGCACTATTTTGCCCATTTTTGAGCTTGTTATATTGCAAGAATTGTGTTGATATTCACCACTTTTACAGCATACAAGTTTGCAATGACATGAGGGTGAAAACCTACTTTCAGCCTCCATAAATAATTTAATTTCTGGATGAATTATTCTTTAAATAAAGACATTTAGATGGATTCTTTTTTTTACATAACAAATTAGCTGTTGCAGACTGTAAATGGGCTCCCATTATGATTAACATGGTAACACTTTACAATACATGTACTAAGAAGGAACCAGCATTAATTAATCTTAGTTAATAAGTTATACAATCAAACGTTGTATTTGTTAACATAAGTTAATGAACTGTGAACTAACTTGAAGAAACAAATGACCAGCAGTATTTTTATTAACTAACATTAACAAAGATTAATACAGTAACAAATGTATTGCCCATTGTTAGTTCAAGTAGTTAATACATTTACTAACGTTAACGAATGAACCTTATTGTAAAGTGTGACCATTAACATTTATGACAAGTGATTACATAATGTCATCTACTAGGTGAAAGCATGGCTCAGGTTACCCCCTCTGTAAAGCCATATATAGTCCAGTCTTTTAGTTTAAGAGGACCTAGGTCAACTCCTTTTGCTTCGCAATAATCTCTAGCTTAGCCTAATAGGATTAGTCTTCCCCCTCCTACACTGACCATCACACACAAGGCAAGTGTCAAAAAACAGGAATACAAATCTGATCTTTTGTTTAGCCTGACTTTCATTTCAGTCTACAACGCTCTCTATTCAAAACACAATACATTTCAGAGAATGCACTCCATAATTAAATAAATAAGCAAACTGATCCAAACAAAAGTATGTCCTAGGGGTTTTGGCCCGAAACTCCTCCGTTATCTCAGACTGCTGCAGAACAGATAAACCTCTGTGGTTTGACAGACAAATGGATGTCTGAATGGTGGGCTCAATAGTCATTATTTCCCATAGTTCTCTGGGAGAGCAGGTTTACTGCCTGAGGGCCTAAAGACTGAAAGACCGTACCGGCCAGAAACACAGAAAACAGTCTGGGGATCTATAGGGTTACAAACCAACCCGTCACGAATCACAATCAATGACTCTGTGTCATTTCAAGAGCAGTTAGGAGAGGAAATCTATCTTGACAGTAGCCCTAAAAAATACATCCAAGATGCATTTACAGCCAAAAAACATTTACCAACAAACTTAATGAAGCGATGAAAAATTCTCATTATTCAGAGCAGCATTATTAGATTTAAGATACTGAAAATCAGCTTGAGTGTTATTCACTGTTTGCGCATTGGACAGCGACTACTAATCTAACACTTATGCACCGTACGGATCAGCAAGCCTGAATGTTTACAGCGCATCTTAAAATGAGACACGATGTGCAGTTTATTTCAAGCTTGCTGTGGTATGATATCTTCTTGTCCAGCAATGCATTATAGGAGGAGGACCGGCATTGTTTCTTAGGCTAGCACGACGCTGTCGGGCCTCTCAAGCTGTCAAAACCCATTCCACCTATTACTTGAGCTACGTTTCTATTACTTTTCCTGTCCTGTAACAGGGTACAGAGTGCATGCAATCCATGACAAAGTAATTACAGGTCTGGACTGAGACACAATGTCACACTTTTGTATTCAATATCACAAACATTAGCCATCTCTCTTGGGGACAGTATCAGTGCCATCTTTGATGTGTTGTTTTGATGAGAAAGTGTCTGTTATTAGCCAGTGAGAATATGAGATTTCATTCTATACTGATGGAAAAAAATAACAGCAATGATAAACCCCTAATTTTAGTTACAACCTCACATTTGAGACATTGAATAGAGTATATAATACGTTTTTGATTATTGAACTTTCAACTTTTGTTTCAAATATTTTCTTTTTCAAGTAAATGCTGCTCTTCTGACCTATTCATCATTCACCAGTTTCCACAAACATATTAACCAGCACAACTGTTTTAAACACTGATAATAATAAGAAATGTTTCTTGAGCATCAAATCGGCATATCAGAATGACTTTTGAAGGATCATGAGACACTAAAAACTGGTAACAATATAATGTAGTACATAAGTAATGATGCTAAAAAAATCAGTTTTATCATCACAGGAATAAATGACGTTTTAAAATGTACTAAAATAGAAAACAGATACTTCAAAAAGTAGTAATTCACAATATTACAGTTTATACTGCTTATCAAATAAAGGCATCCTGGGTGATACTTCTTTCCAAAACACCTAACCGACCCCAAACGTTTAAACAGTATACGTATTGGAGGTGTGTATTTGACAAACAATGTGTCCATCAAGCTATATAGCTATATTCATATACATCTCTCAAGAACTCACCTAATGGTGCGATTCTATCAGAGTGGCAGCAGAAGAACCATACCATATTCCACTGCACATGTCAGCTCTGGCTGTTAGATATGGCAGGTACCATGACACACAAGCTGCCGCTACGTTGGTAAAATACAGCTACTCTCCATCTCCGTACGCAACTCCTTTCTTTCTCGAAGTTTGTTGTCATCTAGTCATCACTTTCTTCTTTCTGATAGGCCTCTTGCCAGTTTGTATTTGGCCTGGTGTGAGGCATATTCTGGACAGTGCATGAACTCATAAACCCATATACGGTCAAACAGATCACACAGATCATGACTACTTCACACTGACAGCACACACACAGCCCTCTCACTGAGCTAAGAGGATAATCTGGAGCGGGCCGCAGATTACAGTGCATTGCCCAGGTAGCTCTTCTGATTGGCCAGAGATGGAGAGGCAAAGCTGTCCTTGATTGACAAACTTATTCTAATTTTACTGAGCTATTTGTATAATCACTTGCTTTTGTGTTTTTTGACTTTTCTATCTTGGACCTGAGAATACGTTATCTTGCCAGGGTAACAGTGAAAAGAATGAAGCCTTCTGCATTCATTCTGTAATGAAGAAATATGCTATTGACAGAATTGATCATGGTCTTACTAATATACAAAAAGGCACATAAATTAAGCTTCCAATAATGACTGTATACAGTCAATTGATTAATGACAGAGGCAAACAACTGCTGTGTATGCTGTTTAAAGCAACTCATAGCAACTGTTTTAAATTACAAACAGAATAGGAGGCATGTCAATATTGGTTTGCTCTTGCCCAGCATTAATGGCAGAGCTCCAAAGCCTACTGAGTTTAGCCTACCTAGACAGCGTAATCAATTCAAACGTCTGAACAAAACTGAATCAGTTTTCACAATCACATTTCCAGTAAAAATGCATCCTTATAAAAATAAAAAAAATTAAAAATATAAAAATGCATAATAAGATATATTTTCCATGTAAAGTTGTACACCAGACCAAAAAAAAAAATTGTTGTTAAGAGTTTATCCTACACATGGACGTTTGATTTCAATCTTTGAATTAAATAAATACAACAGAATAAAGATACAAATAAAAAGAAGTTTTTTGGAAAGCATAAATAGAATGAACTAAATCACAGATTCTTGATTTTATTGCATTTTACAAAATGTCCCAACTTCAGAATATTTTTTGAAATATTGAAATTATTTGATTTAGTCATTACCTTCGTTATCTATTCCTTATTAATTGAGACACTTTATACAATATTTATACTTTAAACAATTAATCTGTCAGTTAAACACACCCAAACAGCCATTAAAATACACTAAGTGATATACATTTATATCAAATAATAATAATTATGGTATTATTATCATAAATACTCAAATAAATGGCGATCACAGTGTGCTCACTTGTAAATGGGGGTCAATTGAGTACACCCAGAACTGCAAATATTACAGGCTTCCCACATTATGATTTCATGACAGCAAATGTGCAGAGTGACTGAGCAGGAGGGAGATCTTCAGCACCTAAATAAATCATCATAAATGATAAGAAGAGCGAGGGTTTAGACACTCTGTCACTGTGCAGGCTCAGGGTCTCTGAGAGAATGCAGCCATTTCCTTCGCCGTGTCAGTCTGGTTTTAATAACTGGGTGGCAGTGACAGCTGCAGCAGGGCCGAGTGTGTGCAAGTCGGGTGTAAGCGTGTTCACTGAGTGGGAAGTGTTGCCTGTCACTGGCCATTATCTCACACAGATGCCTCTCTCCCGCTGGAGGGCAGGCCGACTGATTCGTTGATGACTTCTGCGTGTCGGGGGAAGAGGGAAATGGGCAAAACGAGACTTGCAACTTAAACATTTGCAGCATAGATTATCAAAGAGCAGATTACTGTCAGCCTCAGCGACATGCAAAGTCACTAGTAAATTTAAATGTTAACTTAAGACTTTAAGTCACTTGAACAAATTTCTGTAAACGGATGCCTCTAAAGTGACAAACACTGAGCATATCTGCATAAAAGGCAGCCCAGAGAGCATATTCAGAGAGGTAAACCGATTTAGAGTATTTAGGAAGTATGAAGTATTTAGGACGTATGAACACTAAAACAACACAATATTCTCCATAGATTTTTATTTTTGTCATTTTTTCAAGACTGACCCATCATGAGCTCCAAGACTGATGGTATATTCTCCTGCAAAAGCCACAAGTCAGTGTAATTTTCAACAGTTGCCAAATTCACCAAGTAACCTTTCCTCTGCGGTCGCCCTACAGGTTTGAAGCGGAATTGTCCTGCAATTGCTGTCATAAATAATTTAGCCTACCGCAGCCTACTGTCGCATGCACGCTTGTTGTTTATCCAGCACCGGCTTTTGAATGAACAATGTCCACAGACAAGGTAGATTATGTTGCATGATTTCATGACAGTATGATGTATTGCGACATCAGAAACGAAGAAAAACGCAATAATGACTATTGTAACGCTTGACGTAAAGCAAGTCACATTTGTAGTTTTCTTATGTCTCAATAGAACTACAGAACTATTGATTCACCAATCAGACAAGTTGCAGTTACCATGGAAACAAGACAAGATTAATCAATTTAGTCTCTACACTATCAAAAAACTTATCTATGTTTATATATTTTAATGTTTTGCAATACAGACTGGAGTAATGGCTGCTAAAAAAATCCACTTTGCCACTACAAGAAGAATTTTAAAATAGAATATAAT
>JAOTRC010000003.1:10811927-10825851 GCA_027497675.1 Cyprinella lutrensis
GTGCACCCACATATATTATGCAAACACAAACTTTTATTTTGGATGTGATTAATCGCGATTAATCGTTTGACAGGCCTAAATAAATAATAATAATTTTAATCGCTATGAAGAAAATGAATGGTGAAAAATCCTTCTGGACCCAGACAGAGAGTATTCAAAGAGTACAGACATAGTTTTAAGAGTGTATTGAGAGGAAGTATTCAGAGAATACCCCGAGAGAATAGTGACACTTACAGTGTGTGACACCTGCCAGGGTTTGATAGAAGGTGGGTGTGTCGCTGTCGTCGGTCAATGTGACGCACACGCCACCTGACAGCAGCCAGCGGGAAAATGCAAAAGCATCTTTATTCTGCAGGAGCCAGCTCTTAAACTTCTCATAATTCACCTTCTCTCCCTGGACAGAAACAGACAGAAACACTATAAATAATCACCAGAGTACAATTCCCTAATGAACCCATGACTAATATAAGGTGCATGACAAAACAGTGCAGAATTGAGAAGTTGGACTGCGTGCTTTCCATTGTTGAGGGAAGGGGAAGTTCTCTCATTATTAATATGAAATGATTTCTTTCTGCTGTATGCAGATACATTTGTGCAAGTGGTTTGGGTAAAGCGATAAGAGAGAGAGAGAGTCTTTGAGCCGCTGCCAAGAGATAACCAACTAAAGTGCTGCACTGGGTGGCTTTCCCCTAAATCAAGAAGTGATGCAGGACGAACAAAGGCTGAGAAAACTGTGCAACTGGAAAAAGAGCTTATAGAGAAGTAGGGGGGAATGTAAGTCACAGCCATATTACGTGACCTTGTTGGCTACAACATTTGCACAGTCAACCTTTTAAGCTTATTATTAGAGCTATAATACAGAGGAAGCGCTTTCAGTAAACACAAGTTTAAATGGGGCCAATGGTTCAGAAAGTACTGTATATATAGAATTTGGCAATCAATGAAATAAGTGTCTGAAAAAGATTGTTTAAATAGGCATGTAATCCATTTATCAGTGAACAAAACAGTCACACATTTCTTTCAAAAGTTGGCTGCATTTCTATTGGCCTGAAGTCCAAAAGATGACATGACAATAGCCATGTTTCAATCCAAGTTGTCTTATTTATGTAATTTAATTTGTGAAATATCAGAGTATTGCAAATAAAATTGATCTTCCCACATTATTATTATTATTATTATTTTATTTTAGGGCCAATTTAAAAAGTATGTAGAGCGAGTTAAAACATTTAACGTGATGCAGAGCAACAGGTCACAGCATGATGTTAGACTGCCCTTAAATTTCAAGAACGCTGGCCTATAGGATTTGTTTTTGTCTCATGTTTTAATCAAAAGTAATGAGCACAATATCACACAAGTGCTTTATACCAAATAGCTTGAGTGCTAATGTGATATTGATTTTATATAACAGTTCAATAAATGAGTAGTTAATATTGTGATATATTTTAGAGACAATATTGTGTCTCCACAGACAGCGATTTTTCGTTTTTGAATGAATCTGCCTTTTGAGCAAATCATTCGGTTGAACCAATCATTCAATTGCCAATTCATAAAGAGAGTACGCGTTTAACTGACAGCCATAATGGATGATCCTATAAACTTACAGTTATAATTTCTTATCTTCATAATAATGTGAAATGAGTCATTTTCAATAAGAAAAATCTAAATACATCTCTTCAACACCATGTGGCTAGAGGGCATGGTGATAGGTCTGAGAAGTCATTACTGAGTACGAGACAGAAGTAAATAACACAGTTGAGCCTTCCTACACTGACCTCCGTGAAGCACTTCCTAAGAGAGGGCGGGACCTCCCCATCCACTGAACGTAGCATGTTCTCCACATCCTCCCGGACCACATAGGCTCCCGAATCACTGGCGAACAAGCTGAAGATGTCTGTGGATACAGAGGACATGCTGGTTAATGCACACACACCTTATCAGAGTCTAGCAGGCACCTTATCATGTGTCTCGCATCCTCATATCAATCACAGATGTCAGGAACATAGTGTCAGTAGACACTACAACTGGAATGAACTGGAGTGTGTAAGCAGCTGCAAGTTTGACTAAAGAAACACAGAGCTAAACAAAGCTGAATAACATTGGATGACTACATATGCAGAGCCTGAGGTGTGCTTGTAATTTATAATGCATAACGCACAGAAATTATCAAACAAAGAGGTAGAAAATTTAATTACAAAACAAAATACAAAAGGCTGGGTTGAGTGGACTGCATGTGCCCCTCTGTACACCTACATTTGGCCTTCTCTTCATCTCGTCCTCTTGTTAACAGAACCAGCCCGACAATCAGGTAGTTGAAGTGTAGCCCTTTAGATGTGCCACCAAAAGAGCTGTAGATCACCTACAACAGATGAGAAAGGATGGATGCACATTAAATGTACACAGTTGATCAGCATTTAATTCTTTGTTTAAATAACATTGTCTTCAAGTGACCTGCAGTGATCATTGCCCGAGCTAAATTCTGCCATTGAACTCAACTTTATGTAATTGAGCAATGACGCAGAAACTTCTATTGGGAGTGCAGGTAGTTATTGTATTGCACATAATGGTTATGCAAATGTCATAGAGTGAAATATACATAGGTGACAATAACATAGCCTACTCAGTTCAGTATAATAATGATGAAAAAGAATCAGGTTTTAAGATACATTTTTACCAATAAGCATAATGGAAAAAAAATGTTTACAGGCATTTAAAGGACAAAGTCACACAACAAATAAGGAGATTACTTCCCATCAGTATACTATTATGAATTCTATTGGTGTCTGAAGCAGAAAACGCTTAAGGCAGACAGCCTGGTGTTAGCCGTCACCTCAGACCTTTGATTTCCGCTAAGATTCAGAGGAACATCAGACTCTTAATGATTACAATGCACCCTATACATATATCCCCATAATCATCTGACAACATTTAATTTAATACAGAGGGAACATTACATTCTCTCTCTACCCTCACTGCAGGGCTACATAAATAAATAAATAAAAAATCCCTGGAAAATATGGCAGGTTACCAGTAAAATGCTTTTCTTCCAGTTTTTGATCTGTTTCTATTCCACAAAGACATCTCATGCACACATAATTCACTTGTACGCCTGGTGTGAGTCTGACACAATGTCTTCCCAATAACACCACATATAAGTACAATTTGCACACCCCCTGATGCCTACTAAACAGTCTAGCACTCTGCGTCATATAAGAAAAATTTACTAGAAAAAGTTCAAACTGTTAAATGAGTCTTGTACAAAACATCCATGTCTGTAACCTTTCTACTAAATGCATGATAGTAAATTTACTAACAGTATTTAAGTTATTTATTAAAATAAACTAAAACTAGTGAATGAAAATCAAGCAAAACAGTACAATAAATAAATAAAATAGGTATTTAACAAAAATAAATAAACTAAACTAGCATTAAATGAAATTTAATTAATGTTGCCAAGCTAAATGTTTTTTATATAATTAAGCTAATTATATAGTTTATAACTAATTATTTAGAAAACAAACAAGTAAAGAGCTAAATAAATATATCTTATTTTTTTTTTAAAATTAATACCATAAAACAAAAACAAAACTTTTGTTGAATTTTTTTTGTTAAATAGTTGTAAAATGAAAAAAAATGAAAACTTGTTTCTTTTTTGTATTGTTTTTATTATTTGCATCTTTGTTCTTATTTTTAATAAAGATAAAATAACAAAAATAACTATGTTGTGATGATTAATAAAAGAATTGGGAAAAAAATGCATTAAGAATTGTTTCATAATTAAATTGTTCCCCTCTAAATTGTACTTGAATTGTGAGACAAATTAAGATTCACACCTCTATGTTGAAACTACAACATAATCAACTAAATGTGCCATATGTGAATCTGGAAGCTTTGTTTTTTTTAATTCTAAAGATTTATGTAAAGTCCTCATAATGGGTGGCAATTGTATGAAGCCATTCATTTCTTATGGACGTTTACACACATAAGTCACTGAACCACTGTGATGACCCCGGTGTGTATTCTGCTCTGACAGCCAATCATATGCTTACTGCATGAATGTGATCTTTTGTGACAGAACTAGGGAAGTGCAAGAATAGTTGACTAAACAATACTGCTGCTGCTGTTTGTCGACATTGGAAATACCACTCATTTTTTCCCCATATGTATGTTTTGCATTATATTTTTATAAAGGCTACATCCAAATTACTGTCCCATTAATATTACAATTTAAAATACATTTTGAAACTTCGAGTTTTCGAGTCAACGGTAACTGCTAACCTGCCATTAAAGTCAGTTTTACCCACTCTACACACACCAAAAGCAAATAAATTATAACCCCAGACTATCGATGTGACCCCAGCAGCATTCGCTATGGGATTTAGCTGTGTAATTCATAGGCTATTTCAAATGAATTGCTTATACAGACTGTTGTTTTCTGACTATCTTCTGGGAGTTTAAGCATTATAGAAATTATTTGTGGCACACAGAACGGCTTCATTTTCTTTCTACATTGTACAAATACATAATATACACAAACACAGAAGCAATTCTTATTGAAAGTAGTTATCATAATGAATAATGTAACACGCTTCCGTAGCATGTAATCATTGCCCTTAGATGGAATACAAACACTGAGCGACTGAAGGTGAAGGTAATGATCAACTAGAAGCTACAAGCATTCCAGAAGCTGACACGTGCACAGACAGGAAGTGGGAGGAAAAGTGTGCGATGCTGCAACTGATTTAATGAAGCAGGGTGCTAGAGATCAACGTGTGGTGTTGGCTGGCCTGCTGCGAGCTGAATTCAGGGGAACCAATCCACTAATCAAAACGACGAAATGAGCAGCTGGGAGCTCGGGGCTCCTCCTGACTGTGCCTCCCGATGATGGACGCAGTGCAAGATTACCTGCAGCCAGCAGATTAATCACCCATGGGTGCAGGCACTGACTACCTGTCATGCATTTGTGGGGGCATGTAGGTTAAACAAATAATATATCGATTTTGTTAGATGGTTGAGTACTAACTGTTGGTCACACTCTTAAAGAGGTCATCGTGTGCCCATTTTTCACAAGTTGGTATGATTCTTTAGGGTCTTCATGTAAAGTTTGTTAAAATTTCTCAATGGTTGTGTAAAACAACACCCTTTTACCTCTTCAAAAAAAAAGCTCTGTGAACAGTGACCTGTTTCGGCGCATGTCTCTTTAAATGATAATGAGCAACTGCTCACCCCACCCCTCTCTTCCATATACAAATGGCTACGGGACAGTCCGTCAGTGGTCGTGTGCAGAACATGAGCAATGACATCATCAACTCAGACTCAACTCAACTCAGAATTCCAAACGGCTTGATTATTGAAAGTGTTTAGGCTTTTTGAGGATTAAAAATAAGAAGTGAATGGATTTCTATCAGTTTATAGTGTTTGTCCACACACTACAAAGACACATTTATACGCAAACACCATGTAAAAGTGAATTTTGGATCATAACAACTATACAGGGATAGATCAACCAAAAATGAAAATTAAACCAATAATTTACTCAACCTCAAGTCATCCTAGGTGTAAATGCCATTCATCTTTCAGATGAGTAGTATTTAAAAAAATGTCCTGGCTCTTCCAAGCTTTATAATAGCAGAGGCTGTTTCTGTTTTGAAGTCCATAAAAGTGCTCCACACGGCTCCAGGGCCATATTTAAAACTTTATAAAGTAAAATAACTAGATTCCAGCTAAACGAATTCCATGTGTAAAGCACAACTTAATGCGACGTACTGCTGATATTTACACTATGCCATAATGCATTACGGTACTTCCAGCATCAGAAGTATCGCTTTAGGCGCAAGTACACTGGGAATGGTTATTTGGCCGGAAGCTAGATTTTTACTTTGTAACATGGTAAATACAAATATTTGTCTTACACATACGCATTGCTTCACTTCAGAAGGCTTTTATTAACCCACCAGAGCTGCGTGGCACACTTTTTATGGTGGATAGATGCACTTTTATGGACTTCAAAACATTCCACTGCCATTATAAAGCTTGGAAGAGCCAGGACATTTTTTTAATATAACTCTGATTGTTTTTTTCTGAAAGAACAATGTTATACACCTAGGATGAATTGAGGGCGAGTAAATGCTAATTAAAATTTTTGGGTGAACTATCCCAGTTTTAGCCTCATGGCTATGTTTACACAACTTTCCCCAGGTGGAAATGTAAGGAAAATCTCAACCTTGATCCAGCAGATGGTCAGTTAACCAGCACAGAATGCTAAGTGACATGTGAATGTGTAGAATGCAAGAAAGAATCACTTTAGAAATAGACACACTCAATAAAAGCATCACAGTGCTTGGCAAAAATCAGGATTGTACAAGCTACTGGTAAAAGAGCTAAAAATAAACATAACTATGTGATTTCCGATGAGTGGCAGTTTTATTCAGCTGAAAGAATTTCATTGGATTGCAGCCAGGACTGAAAATCCATAATACCTGACGAAAGATTCATGACTTTAGAGTCAAGTCCTGTTAAAGGCCTCCATTGGTTTTAAGGACTTCTTTTAATTGAAACTAAAAATTCAAAGGAGAAATGTCTTAGAGTATTGATCCGATACATTTTTCACAATAAAACTGGCTGAGAACCACACAGAAATGAGACGAAAATAACTAGTCAGCCACACTGGCATGCAAACACTAGTTCCTATGACAACAACAAGTAGAAGAAGTATGAACCAGAAAGGTTTCTGCTGAAATAGAGGGGGATCTCTGTATGATTCATCTCACAGATATCAGACTGTAAAATACTGCAGGCAGGTAGAGGGCCATATGAACTCATGGTTAAAGCGGTCAGGTCATGAGGAAGTATTTAAATGTCAGATGATGATGTGTGAGGGTGTTTTACCATAAAGCCCCACCCTTTCAGTTTGTGCTTTCCTTTGTTACAATTGGTAAGGCAAGGCAAGTTTATTTATATAGAACATGTCATACACAATAGTAATTCAAAGTGCTTTACATAGAGGAAATTAAAATAATCAAAACAAATAAGAATAATTAAAACAGTTTAGAATAAAAAAATTAATAAGTACAGTAAAAGCAGTCGGACGAACAGTGGCACAGTGCTCATTTAGTAAATGCACAGCTAAACAGATGTGTTTTGAGTCTGGAATTGAATGCAACTACTGTAGGAGCACATCTGATCTCCTCTGGAAGCTGCGGCTGGCATAATAGCTAAAAGCAGACTCTCCATGCTTAGAGTGAACCCTTGGTATTTCTAACTGATGTGATCTGAGTGTGAGCATATATGTAATGTATTGAGATCTTAGGCCATTGAATGATTTATATCCCAGTAATAATACTTTAAAATCAATCCTAAATGCAACTGGGAGCCAGTAGTAACCACATGACTTTGGGTATTTTGAGCATCAGCAAAACCAAAACAGAAATACACACGAACAGGGAAATAGTCTAGTCAAACTAGAGCAATAAAAGCACTAAATCAACAGTGGGGAACTGTAACTAAGTTTATGTATGTTTTTGTGACTATCATGTACTAAAGGATGCAGTCTGAGCACAAAATATTAAGAAATATATTATCTAAATTCATCAAAGGTACACTAAATGGACTGTCAAATATGTACTATTTGTGGCCTGCCATAAAAAACAAGGAGGGCAGAACAATCAAGCACAAAACTGTTGAAACATGAAGAGACAGCACTGAAATGTTACTGTTGTATTAAAGCTTGACTCACCTCTGCAACCTTTGGTGGCACTCCATCGCCCAGTACTTCCCTGTAGAAGCATTGCTGGGTCATATAAACAGACAGGCCACTGGTCCTCTTGAAGGCATCTCGCAGACGTTTGAGCTCCACATCGGTAACTGTGAACACAGTGGAGAGTTGTCAAATAGCTGTACGAGATATGAGCTGGTTTTCAATAAAGACTACTTCAAAAAGAGGTTCGTTGCTTTAAAGCTAAACTACTGGAAGGCATCCTTGCTGAATAAAAGTATTAATTTCTTTCAAAAAACCCAAACATTTTACTGACTCCAAACTTTTGAAAGGTAGTGGATATTATTATAATTTAATATCAAAAACATGAAATATTATAATTCAAAATAGAGCTGTGCGATATAGTTAAAAAATGTATCACAATACAATGTTTCATATAGTTCTATAGCACTATAACGATATAGTTCACTATACAGTCGAGAAATACCGTTTTATCGCCCTGTCCAAATTTAGTAAATAATGGGATAGAAAAAAATCAGGACATAGCCTGAGACATCGATGACCCATTCAAAATCCTTGTGAGCATAAGGCTCTTTGGTATCTGGCAGTTAATAGTTCCATTTATTTGTTATGCAGTTTTTTAAGCAGAAAATTTGGTGCGAACAGGGCCTTAGGTCTGAGAGAGGTAGCTCTGACTGCTGAGCAAACTTCTTATAAGTCAAAGTCATTGCCATCTTTGCACATTTCTCACCTCTAGCTCAGAGCATGTTGAGTTATAATGACAGAGAGGAACTACAGCAAGTGCTTTCATCTCTCTTTCACACGTACACACACTCATCCATTTTAAAACATCACCGCCTCTGAAGACTGTATTTAACCCAGACACTTAGAGGAGGCCATTGCTGCTCCTCTCCACTCATAGCCTTGTACTGCCTAGCACAATACATCACAGACCTGCTCATAAACCACAGCACTGTTCTATCTGACCCATCCATTACAGGGTCAAGGCCAAGAGCAGAGGGCCAAGACACCAGGCTATTTCCATGAGATTTCTAGAAATGCTTTTCTAAAAGAACAGAATGGAGTTTGAAATTAGGCATGCACCAAAATTTGAGGCGCTTCTCAGATGGTACGTTTTGACTGTGTTCAGCCTCTATCTCACACACATAACATGGATAAGCTACAACAGTGAAACATATCAGCTGTGTGGACACTAGCTCTGGATTGACTATATTAATTTCTTGATTTTTATCAGTAGTGATGTGGTTCTTAAGACTAATTGATGAGTGAATAACTAAAAATCTTCTTTACTATTCTACTGAAAAATAATATTTTTTAGGTGAACTATCTCTTTAAGAATGCATGGAATTATGTGGCACATAGTACATACACAACAAAAGCATGCACGCCACTCCATTGTAATAACAGTTGTTAGCATATCATTGAAGAAGAGCGACTAGACTGGAGCCATTTTTACAGCACTGATGTGATGGTGTTGTCACAATAAGGCAGCTGATGTTTGCCTGCCCTTTTTGTCCTACAACACCTTTTTAATTAGAATATTGTTTACTATAACAAATGTTGCAAATGTCATATGAAGAACATTTGAAAAATGAAGAACCGATTTAAATTTTACAAACCTTAAGTACAGAAAATGTCCTTAATTTGGAAACAAACGTCACTGAAAGTAATAACTTGCGGTTCGCTGTAGGTGAGTCAAATGTTGATTATATAACCACATCTGACTGATTCCATGAGTTCACTCAGTAAAGGATTTCTTAAACTGTAAATCTTTCAAAACGTACACTTTTGAGTTTTTTTTAAACATAATTTATTAGAAGAACTGTCTCATAAGAGTCACTTGTTCACTACACTGGTTGCTCCGCTTGTTTTGATTCACTAACAAGAACTAGTTCATATTAAAAGTAATTTGTTCATAAACTGGACTACATCACAGCGGTCTGAAAATTAGGAGATTGGTTTCATTGGTTTTTAATTTGGTCTTTTTAATTGTAAGATTATACTGCCATAAAAAAATAGACATATAATGAAAAAATGATGTAGAAACATTTTTTTTTCTCTCAGACATTGCTAGTAATATTCCCAAACAAATACAAAGAAGCCATGGCAAGTAACACACTTGACTGAATCAATTTTTATAATTAGTACAAATTTGTTTCTAATTAGTAATTTAACTATTTCTAACAGTTATTTTCTTGGCAAACATGCTCCAATAATCTTTGTTTTATTTACAACTTCAAGAAAATCAATTTTTCACACAAACTTCTCTCCTCTAATTCTCATATCTGCACCTCAATTTCTCACTTACATGGCAATGAGGTTCAGTAAAAGGTAAACTCTGATTGGTAGCTCAGTACTGAGCATATGAGCGCATGTCATTGTTGTGATGGGACCAGTGATGCCGAAAGACACACAAGCCTCAGACGGAATATTGTTTAAGAACAATTTCGGCACAAAAGTGAGACTTTGAGCCAGAACACTGCAGGCGCTGTATCAAGGACCTTGTAAGGACTTAAATTTGTCCAAGGTTTTAAAATAGATGTCTATATGAGGATGTTGAGGACACCTTATTGCATAAAATCACTACAGACAACAAATAATGAGGATGTTCAAAAGCTCAAAGCAAACTTAAACAGGTTCTTCCAATGAGTCAATGGAAAGAAACATTGTTTACATACAAGTGTTGACATCCAATACTTCAGCCTCAATATAACCAAATATAATCAACCTTGCCAAAACATCTCTATTGGCTCTATTGCTAAGCACAGCACATTTTCTCAATAGGCATTCCACAGTCTTCATAATACCAGGAAGAAATTGGGTACTGTGCGTTGCGAAGATATGACGACAGGAAACAGACATGTGGATATTCCTGGACTTGACAGAGGGTGAACCAACGGGACTGCCTGAGAAAACAGTTTAGAGATCTGAGGGTCATAAAAATTCCTCAGGACTAAAGAAAGAAAGGTTGATTTTCTTACAAAGCAGGAGAAACGTTTTAATTCCCAAATGACATCCATTATCTCAGGTCACAATCTATAGTCCAAGACACACTGCAGGGGGAAAGGTAAGGGTGGTCAAAGAGATTTCTCTCTCTTCACGTGATACAGAATGCTCAGACATGGACGTCGCGTAGACCACTGCATCTGAGACATTTCAAAGTTGACAGGTCAGCAGATGCACTCTAATATATCTCTACAGTCCCTTCACAGGCATTTTAATAGACCTGGAGCGAGCATAATTATTCTGTATAATGATCTGTGGGAGAAAAAGCATCGGATTAGGAGAACAACATTCTGCATGTGCAGGAAGGAAGAACTCCTGACCAGTTTTTGAGGTCATTACAAGACAATTAAGCCAATTCTATTAAGCAATTCCCAAATTGCTCTCTCCAAAGGTGCCAAAGTAATATATGCAAACCCTAAGACGGTCTCCCAAGGGAGAGTGATAGTGATAGCACAACAGTACAGCTATTAAAATATGCATGAAACATTGGAATCGGTTAACTAAATTTACAGAATAATTAGTCATTTATGTTTATATTAGAAGTGTAGCCCTCAAACCGTATTCACTTTATAGCCCTTAATCCATTGTGGACAAATGTGGGCATAGAGGACTCTTTTATTTTATTATAAATGTTATATCACTGTCTTTGATAAAGTTTTGTCAATTCATTTATGGTGTTTTTTTTTTTTTTAATTTTGGGGGTATTTTTGAATTTATTTATTTCAAAAAGTACCATATTTTCTATGTAGGTTTTTCTATGTAAATTAATTACTATGTAGTTTTATTTTTTTAACTACATTAAAATATCATTCTAATAAGTTCTTAGAGCTAAAACCTAAAGATGAAGTGATGGAGATTAAAGTTTTTTTACCCACTTACCATTGTAAAATTGAGTCAAAAAAATTGTGTGTGTTCAGGAGGTTAACTGAGTAGCCAAGTCTTGTACCGCTAGACTAAAAGAAATCAAAACTATTTTGCCCACATTTGTCCAGAATACGCGGTTTTAGGGTTGAAATTAAATAAAACATAAAATTAAATGCATAAAAATACATATAAAATACTTGAAGCGATGATTGGAGTAAAAATGAGGTCACTCTGATAGACTAAAATACACTTTCCTAAGGGCTAGTTAAAGATCTTCTTTTTATGAGCCACAGTATTTACAGTAACCTATTCTTATCTATACTGACTGCATTATTCTCCAATAACACTGACAGCTTACGCTTACTACCTGACTCAATTGTTTTTTCAAACTCATCTCCAAAAAAAGAGAAAATACACCACCCTTTTCCAACACGAAGGAACACATTTCAGCGGTGTTCATGTTAAGGTGATGAAAAAGAATTGAGGAAATGCAAATATCGTCTTGCTCTGGGGAATTCAGTGACAGGTCTACTCTTTGAAATAGCACAGCAACAGACTGCTAAAGCATTCACAGCTTCTTTGATTTTCCCTTTCCTCGTCCAGTCAGAGAGCTTCCCCTCAGAGGAGAGACAGCTAGATCCATAAAGCTCTGAGTTACTGATGGAAAGCCTGCAGGATACACTGTATCCTACAGTAAAACTAATTTCAGTGTGCTATTACCCAGAAACATGACCTACTTTGAGTTCCCAGTAAGCCTCTACAATGTAGGTCTGTAGGTGGTGGCAACCTTGCATTCCAGGCAGAGGACTCCAAGGACGACCTGAGTACAAATGAGACGCCTGACCCTTATAGGTAGGCGGCATAAATAAACATGAATTCCTGAAGACGAGACTTAATTATCTCAGATGGATTCGATGGCCTGGAATCTCAGAGGACCCTCTCTCAGTCAAGCTGACAGGGGAATGCCTACGCTCCCCATAAGGTTAACAGCATTGCCTGTGGGCTACATATGACAGGTTTAGGACACTAGAAGCTCCTTTATAATACTCAACAGTATATTGAATGTTAGATGAAAGCCATGATAACCTTTGAGAACGATCACTAGATTAAAACCTTCAATATACATGATTTCAATCCACACCTTTTTTAAAGAATAACACAGTAGGAGTATGAATATATGAAAGACAACAGTTCTTTGTTTTTGATCATGTGTGTGTCACCATTTTCTTGGAAAAGTGTTCATGAATTCACAGCTGTCGCATTATTACGGCTAAAAAATTTCCAGTCGAAATTACAAACATAAAATGTTTTTAAGGCAATATTTACAGAAAAAAAAATATATTTTTCTATCTAGGGATGGGTCATGATGGTTGACTAATTGTCATATATATAAATATATAAAATAAGCCTGGATATTATTTCAATATAGTCTATAATGTACAATGATGGGTTTAAGAAAAAAAATATTATCGAGAACAAGCCATTAATCAAACAAGCAATAAAATGCTGAGTCTGACATGAATGCCATTCCCCTTTAACACTACGTTATTGTGATGTAATGATGTCAGCAACATTGGCTATTGGGCAGCATGGCAGAAAAAGCTTCAATAAATGTGCCACCAGTGTGGATGCAGCTGAAACAATTAGAGTAATTCTACCTCTGCTAACGGGCTCAGGGCCAGCTAACTCCCTCTCCCCACCAACCGTATGATACAATCACACAGTCTTTTAACCCTTCAACACTCTCAGGTGACTCGCAAGAGAGCTTGGGAAACATTATGTTAGCAATTATGTCAACAAGACGAAAAACAAAACAAAACACTGTAGCTGTTTCAGATTTGGCCAGATGTATTTTAGCCTGTGGTTTCCTAGTAAGAGAAACAAAAATGCAAATAATGCCTATGCAAAGCAACATCTAAATTCTGCTTATTCATCAAGGTGGGGAAAGATAAGCAATGCTTGCTGACGCACTTCATCTCAGGTGCCAGTATCTGCTCTCAACAACCCGATCATTAGAGAGACACACATAAACATACCAGTATCAAGGCCTGTCAGACTGATTGTCAGGTCACTGGAGCAGTTAGGTGATTATGACTGCCAGAAAAAATAAAGAGTATGCTGACATAAACTTTAAATAACCAATCTAAGAGTATGACTCTGAAGCGTCACATTAGCGAAATTTCTGTTCATTCTCATGGGCAAAAATATGTCTATTGTAGGGCTGTCAAACGATTAATCGCGATTTATCACATTCAAAATAAAAGTTTGTGTTTACGTAATATATGTGGGCGTAGTGTGTATAATTATTTTGTATATATAAAT
>JAOTRC010000003.1:10839126-10856818 GCA_027497675.1 Cyprinella lutrensis
AACACAAGTTGAAATCACTAACTATTTACTGCTAAAGAGAAGCGAAGAGACTCGAGCTGACTATTTACTCACCTCACACAGCACTCCACTGCACGATACCAGTGAAGAACCTCATCATGTAATGTGCACAGCTGGAGACAAGACAGAAAGACTTTCTCTGCATCTCCATACCAACCGGCATCTGATAAAAAGCCACCTGAGATGGAAGAAAAGTATTATTGCAATTACAACAGCTTGTTGTTATAAGCTGAAAGAGCAGAAAAGTGAGCTCCATACCTAAAACAAAGCCAAACTGTATAGCTTTTTCTTTCACGTGCGCATCTGACTCTGCGATGTATGAACATCGGCGGCTGAAGGAGTTGGCCAGGACTGAAGCGACCTTCACACCGTGGTCCATCAGAGCCTGGAAGCAGTGGTGTAAGAGGTGCCTGTGGAAGAACACATGTTCTGTCCTTCATCTAATCAGTCTCCATGTTAAAAGTGACTTACACATTTTTTTTTCCTGAGGTGAGGATATAGGGGGTATAGGGATAATTCTTTAACATTATGCAATGACAAATATCATAGTAGCATATTTCTAATACAGTTGGACCAATTCAGTTGATATCTAGATGACTGATTTCTGAAGAATAATGTGCCACTGAAGATTGAAGTAATGGCAGCTTAAAATATAGCTTTGCTAAATTAGTAGAGGATTTCAAAGATTTCAAAGGTTGCAAAGATGCCAATGAAGGCTTGTACCATGTACATCATGTGAGATTTGAATCATCAGACCAAAATAAACACACACTATCTCGTTGAGTCTGGCCATCATGAAGGTATGGCTTTGACATATATTACCTTGACAGATTCACTCAGCTGTCAATTACCTTTTGTCAGAGGCCCTGAGGACTTTAGCGAAGACCTCCAGCTCACAAAACTCCCCTCCCAGCTGGCAGAGCCGGCCTTGCTGGTAAAGCTGGAACAAATGAAGAAATGTGAGATTGTTGACCCTACTGTACATGTGACACAACAAAGACAACTCAAGCTTTCCCTTGGGGGTACCAAGGCCCAGAAAACCAAGAAGAGTAGGAATTATAAAGACAGAATGTACAATCAGGAGGAGTTTGTGCAATACCAATGTCGTAACGTGTGCCAATAACATTTTGTTTGTGTTATGGCACATTTGGTTTTCGACACCAAATTGACTGATCTTACAAAGAAATGAAAAATCCAGTAGTGATTAAATGGTCAAATTATCTACACAGAAGAGTAATTTAACCCTTACTATTCAATTTGAAGCTAAAAACTATGATCATTCTAAGTCAGTGGTTCTTCAACTTTTTCCACAATTTTCCACAATAATTGTATAGTAATATAGCTTTATATATATTTTTTCATTTTTTACTACAATTTCTACCAAGCAAAATGTTAGAGCTTGGCATAACTACAAAAATGTATATTCATTATAAAAAATTCCCATGGAGTTAAAAGACTTTATTTATTTACATGACTTTTCCACATATAGGCATCACACTTTTAAAATTAGGCTACTTTATTCATCTAGAATCTTCTAACCAGTGGGGACAATTTCTTCTTCAAAACAAAAAACTTTTTTTAAATAGATTTTTTTTGTAGCTTTTTGTCTTTTTTCCATGCTTGTTTTGCCTTCTTATAAATTTCAAGTATTCTTTACATCCCCTTGGAAGTTTGCAGAGTCCCCCTGTTTAAGCAGATCTCTACAAAATGAAAATCTAAAGTCTCCAAACTACCTAGGGAAAGAATAATTACGACAATAACACTTCTCTGGTCTAAACTAATGGTTTCCAGTTAAACTTGATTCTTCATTTTAACTATATATTCAAACCAAATAATAAATACAGTCCTCTAAAACTCAGTTTGGCAATACAGAAATGCAGAATATGTATTGTCTAATGATTGAGGAATGATGAAAGATTTAAGGTCAGTTGTCACGACAAACTCTGATCGCCTTTGAACACAAAATAGTGGGATTGGTCTAATCACATATTCGACAACTTAAATGTCCATAAGACAAATCAAATTAAAACGACACGAGGGCAAGTCAAGCAGGTCACACGAAGTGGCCTTAAAATGCATGAGCAATGTAAATATTTGATACATTAAGCATATTTCATTTTACATAACGATGAATATTAGATAAAATAAGTAATTTGGTCCCATTTGTTAATGAGGTTTTAGAAAATCATCTCTTTTTTTTTCAAAAAAACCCCAACAACTCTCAAATCAAATAGTCATTTAAAATCATTGGCAACTTAGTAAATAATTAGCTAAGATTAATAAATGCCTTAGAAGTATGTTTCATTGTTAGTTCATGTTAATATTGGAACATTATTATAGTAGTCACTTTCGTCTTTTCTGTTTATTGTTTTCACAGCAGTTGGTGACAAACCATTCAACCCATATTCGCAGATGTCAATTGTGTTATAGAATATGATTGAATTCGTTAGAAACACGATTATGGTTTAAATACTCACATGACATTTTAGCTAGTAGCCATAAATAAGGTTAATAGGCTAAAACGTGAGATGTCATAGTGTTTTATGTTTAACTAGTCTTGACCCAGAGAGCTATATCTGATTGAGCAGCAGATTAGCTACAGGCTAAGATATCATAGTGTGCACTTCAATCAGTCTTAACCTAAACTCCCACACATAAATGAGTGTACTCTTAAACCAGAAACCCTTAACGGTTAAAATAATGGTCTCGTAGCTTGAGTCTCTCATTACTAACGTTAGCGCTGCACTGAGAGCTTGGGTCAGTTTTTGTTAGCCAAGCTGCTAGTGAAAAGTGTCAGATGCTTAGGCGTTTGTTCCGCAATGCACTCATTCACTGTCATTCTTACCTTGTAGTAAACATCAAACTGTATATTTTCAGGCAGCGAGCGAATGTCCCGTCGCGATCGGCCGTAGTTGTCTACCACGGCTGA
This sequence comes from Cyprinella lutrensis, assembly GCA_027497675.1. NCBI lineage: Eukaryota > Metazoa > Chordata > Actinopteri > Cypriniformes > Leuciscidae > Cyprinella > Cyprinella lutrensis. The sequence continues at coordinate 10,842,074 of JAOTRC010000003.1, forward strand.
GATAGCGGTGTTGTACAGGGTCTCAGGGATCCATTCCAGTTCCACCGCGGCCATATTGTTTTCTTTCACTAAATCCAACCACAGCCCCCCCTCTTCCACTCCTACTTTTACCTCCTTCGCTACCTGATCGAGGTAAAACTCTTTACTCTGATGCTCCTCATACACCCCCGCAGCTGGAAGCGCTTTTTGAGTTTGAAATGGACTGTAGTGATAGGGAACACAACCCTAAGGTTATGCTCTCATGTTTAAAGCTCATCCCCGATCGAGATGCCCCGCCCACACCGACACTTTAGGCAATGACGTGCGCTGTAGTTCAAAATATCGGCCGCAGGGAGGACGATGGGAATTTCTCAAGAGTCTTCTTCTTCTTCATCCCTTCATCTTTTTCTTCTTCTTTGAGCTTATTGGCGGTTCGCATTCTTAAAAAGAGCATTATTTCTCAAGAGTAATCACATTTTTGGCATAGGCTATATCTATTAGCCAAATAACAGAATAAATATACATTTATTTGGGTTTTACATTTTGTTTTACATTTATTTGTACAATTACTTATGCATTTATTTACTTTGTTTATTATTTTTTATTTAGTTCTTCTCATTTCGTCAGATTTGGGATTCCATCCATCTGTCTACCATGGTAAAATATGTGTAACCACAGTAAATGTGTAACTTAATAGAAACTCTAATTTTACATTTAGAATATTCATTTTTCAAATTGGGTGTTTATAAAAGATGCCTTTTAAATGCTTAAGCAAATCCAAGTTCAAGCCTAGGCCTATAATCTACCTTCAATTTTAGCATGTAAATACTATCAAGATGTACTAATTTTGTTAATGAGCTTTTATTTTTATATTTTCAATTTTGTATTTTAATTTAAGATTGTTTTTTATGTGTATTTATAATAATAATTATTATTAAATATGGCTGAATAGAAGGTGGGCACCACCTACTGGCCACTACTAGTAAAATCCATTTAGCATCATAAGAATATCCTTTGAAATCTGTTGTGTTACATGTGTGTTTTTTTCACCGAATTAGTCTAAATGATACTTATCGGACTAGATTTCAAACTACCTCCCTCCTAATGTAGATTATGTATTCCTTGGTGCCGCACTCACAGGGGTTTTCGAATTGGGGTTGCAAGAGAGTGAGGAGTCTGTGGATAAGTCTAGAGAAAAACTGTAAAAAAAACAAAACAAATTAGATTAAAATAAAAATTAGTAATACATTTAAAATCACATTCATAATGAGTAAAATATGTGTAACTTAATATAAAGTATAATTTTACATTTAGAATATTTATTTTTCAAAGATGCCTTTTAAATTTTAGGGTGTGGGTCGACCTTTCACAGAGATGATCAAATTTGATCATCAAATTAACGTGTCTGACATTGATTTCTGCAGCTGCAGTTCTCAACACAGACAGCAGATGTCGCCGTTTCTTCTCACAGAACAATAAGGAGCGTGAGGCCAACCTACCCTACCGCCTTTATCACTATGTATTTACAACAGTGCTGCTCGCCTGCTCACGTTCAGCTGCGCCCATGTAGAGGATAGAACGAACAGAAACAACACCGTTCCCTACCAAAAACCTGGATACCTCACAACGGTGAGTCCAGCGGACATTTATGTATATATCTATGTATATTTTAATCCTGTAAAACATGATAACATCCAGTTATTTTCAGGAGGTAAAATCCCATGTCAGGGATGTAAGCATGGGATCAACAGCAGTCCGCTGCTGGATATAGAGGCGAAGAAAGGACCCTTATCAGGCAGCCACTTACTCATGCTAACTGACCTGCTAACTGCAGTCGGGGGTACTTACATTCTCTGTTCATTCTGTTTGGTAGTTTCGCGCTAAAATAAGTGTACTCTGGTGGTCTGCATTTTACAGTTTCAGCTAATTTAAAGGCTTGGAAGCTGATTTTGAGCGTTTGGCTTTCCTGCTGCTGAAGATTGACGAGTCTCTCGCCGCTCCGGTTAACTGACCGGCCAATTTATATAAGGTTTCTTGTCCTAACGTGTGTTTACCTTTTATGTGACTCGCCTGGATTGTATCTCTCTGATACAGTCAATGATACAGTGTAGCAAACCGAAGCTTTATAGGCTACATTGTAATAGAATGCCATTACTTAATTATATTGTAGCATTATATGTGTGAAGGAGGACAGGGGAGTCGCCCTCACTTTCCTTTCATGTCAGTGGTCAAGTGCATTCGGTTTATGAATTTATTAACAACAGTTATGCAATCAAACGAAAATCTAGCATTCTAACGTTAGTCAATGCACAATACATTCTCAGACTAGACACTATTCTCAGATTACTTTCTCTATTATTATGATGCCATCAAAACTGCATGTTCTGCATGAGCAAAAGTTTATATGTAGCTATGTGAAGTTTGTGTCATGCACACTGCTGGACACTGATCCCACTCCTTTGTCATGTCAAAAACCTATTAAATCTGTTGGGTTTTGGAGCTAACCGGTTTCCTTACTACATATTTGTAGGAGACTTTAACTTTTTTATATGCTTGTTCAAACATGCTGAGCGTAATCAGGATATTCCAAAACCCTCATGAAATTCAAGCTAATATTTTGTGCTTTAAAGAGACTGATGCTAACTAACTTGTTGGACTAATGCATTGAGAAGTCTGACATCTTTAAGTGCTTTCAGGCTTAGGCAATGTCTTTATTTTGAATACCATTGTCCACTTATACTCATAATGCATTTTATAATCATTATTATCATATGTTATTGTTTTGTTTATACTAGCTTGAGTTTACTATGTGTTGCATTTATATATTTTTGCAGAACTCAAATTATATATAGTAGTACAATTAGTAGAGGTACTATCATTGAGTATTAAGTCTGCATTGAGTATTAAGTCTGCTTAAGTCTCCTCAAATCTTTTATGAGGAAGAATTGCCCAAATTGCCTTCCTGTATGTATTATAGGGAAGAATTTGGCCCCTGGTTAATGGAACTTGTTTGGATGATGAAGTCTCCTGCTGGTGGGAAAATAGGAATGTTAGAGACCCGTGGCTTTGATAGCACCTCCCCAAATCCTTAAACCCTGTTTGTTTCACATCCTTTGGTGAAATAATGATACGTGTCTTCCTTACTCTGAAACTTATCAATTTAGCTGTTCCTGTGAATATTACCATGCCATATTATGGTACAGATGTTTCTTTCTTGAGTGAAGGCCAGTCATTGATTTCAACTACACACTTTACCTTTTCACAAAGTAATTGCATATTGTATTGGATATTCAGTTTAAATTTAGTTGGAAGTTATGACATGACTAGAGTCAAAAATATTCTCATTGTGCAAAGAAACGTGAAAAATGATAAAATTATTGATGTTATATTTTTCTCTCTCCAGGGAGCCATAATTAATCCATTCTGGATGTACAGAAGCCGCTCTGTCTCTGTATGGAAAAATCTCTCACTTCTAAAAACATTGGTGCTTCTGTAGTGGAAAGTAGACTACTTTTGGGGACAATATGTTTAACTTGATCAAAAAAGACAAGGAGAAGGATGGCGTTAGGAAGGAGAAAAAGGACAAGAGAGACCGGAGGGAACGGATGTCTGCAGCTGAGCTCCGAAGCCTCGATGAGATGAGCATGAGGCGGGGCTTCTTCAACCTCAACCGGAGTTCCAAGCGTGACTCCAAGAACAAGTTGGAGATCTCCAACCCGATCCCTATTAAAGTTGCCAGCAGCACTGAGCTCAACCTGACTGACATTGAGTCGGATGGCCTCAGTAACCGCAGCAGCATGGTCCTAGATGCAGATCAGCTCAGCGCGGCCAGTTCCAGTGATGATCTGAAGGGCGATTATGGTCAAGATGGCCATCGGAGCTCTGTCAAGGAGCGGGCAGCTAGGTTTGGCTCCCTCGCCATGCAAAACTCACAAATGGGTTCCATCATGAAGCGCTTCTCCTTTTCTCAGCGGAATAAAGACGAAAGTCAGTCCGAAGGTTCCACACCTTCAGGGCAGAACTCTGCTGCCCCATCGCCGCAGGTAGAAACCAAGATCTTTGACCCCCAACGTAAGCCAAGTCTTCAACATCAGCAGCAGCCTCCTGCTGGGAAAAAAGTGCAGATTCCTGAGATTGTGGATAAGACGTTTCCCGCGGATCTCCGATTGCCTGCTGTCGTGCCACCGCAGACGCCTGAAGTTCGGGAGCTGGTTCTCCAGAGACGTAACACTGGAGATTTCGGCTTCTCGCTGCGGCGCACCACCATGTTGGACCGCGGCACGGATGGAACGGTATATCGCAGAGTAGTCCATTTTGCGGAGCCAGGTGCTGGCACCAAGGACTTGGCGCTCGGTTTGGTTCCGGGAGACAGGCTGGTGGAGATCAACGGGCGAAACGTGGAGAACAAGAACAGGGATGAGATCGTGGAGATGATTCGGCAGTCAGGCGACACGGTTCGGCTTAAAGTTCAGCCCATTCTGGAGTTAAGCGAGCTGAGCAGATGCTGGCTGAGGAACACCGAAGGGCTGCGGCGGGAAGCATTTGACGTAAGTCCATACTTTGTCTCTCTTCTCTCGTTCACGATCACAGGCTTTCCAGGCAACTCCCCACAAGCCTGCCCAGCACTTGTAGAGCCAATTGGCTCTTCTCAAGAGTACAAGCACATCATTTAAGATGAACATGTTCTCTTGTGCAACAGGAAGCGGATTCCTTTCCAGGATGAACATCTGTCACAATGTGTCTAACAGAATCTTTTCTTCTTCCAGCTTTCCACAAGTGATAACTTTAATGACAGGCTTTGAAACTGTTTTGTTTGTGTTTTTCTTCACAGTTTGCACAGTGCAACAGTAAATCCAGAATTTTCCCCATTACAGTTTCCAGTTTAGTTTTGGTATATGCAACTATAAATTGCACTTGCTGTTGATTATTAAAAGGTAAAGAGGCTGTGGTCAGGGACTATTTTTTTGTGTGAGATGAGTGCGATGAATGGGTGAAAAATCTCTTTCATGTTTTTCCTTGACAGAGGGAAACATTTACAGCCTATCTGTAATGTCCTTGTTGGATTACAGATAAGAATGGCACTTTTGCATAAATGTTTTATTATTTTCGGATGGGCGTAGGTTGTGTCTTCATTACCTAGCATGTGTGCCGCTACTGGTCTGGATTCAATCTCGTGCTGTCGTGCCAAGTTGCATATGTTGATGCTGAGACGAATCACAAAGCTTCTTCCTACAGTAACTTCTTGTGGGTGTTATGCAAGACTTCTTGTTACACTCATTGGATTCCTAGAATTTAGCAATGCTGTTTACTTGCTTGGAAAACAGTACATTCAGTTAACATACTTGTTTGCTATGTAATGTGCAGTCAGGAGCCCTAAAGTAATTTGTAAAAAGGTATTCTAAAGCTGAATGATGAGGCATCTGTGAAACTTTAGAGTGGACAACAGAGAGGTGTGACATGCAAGTGAGTTTTGAAACGGTGAATCAGAGTTGAATCATTAAATTAAAGTTGGTGTTTGTGAAGGAACAAAGGTGTTGGCTGTTTAATAATTATTCCCTTCTGTTTGCTGCTTGCTGACAATTATGAATTTAAATGGTCCCTTTGCAACTACTAAACTTTTCATTAGCCTAAAACAGGGTTTCCCAAATGGGGGTTCACGATCCTCGAGAGGTTCAACAGTAAACTGCTATGGGTTTGCGAAATTGCGCCAAAAATGCAATGCTCATTTAAACTGATTAAAAATTAAACGACTCAATTAATTATTATATTAAATTACTAGTTTTTTTTAAATAACGTGAATAAATGTGAGATTGGTTGCATTTATTGAAAGATTAGCATTACAATTTGTTGGTGGGTGATAGATATTTTCTCACATAACACTTGCTAAACCCGTTTTGTAGTAAACAGATCTGCTATTTACACATGTAACAGCTTTTTGTATTTCTACCATTCGGACAGTTGTTAACACATTACTCATTCGTTTCAGCGTCTGCCCAATTTGATGACATTTCTTTTTCAACCACACATAATCAATTTTTAAAGTAAACTAGATGGTGTGCGAAGTATTTTCTAATACCATATTCTAAATCCAGTTTCTTCACAACTTTGTGATTGTTTCAAACTTTTTGACAGCAGACTTCATATGTCAGAGGATTCTAACACTTACATGTTCAAACTGCTATTCTTACAGCAAAGAAATAACAATTATGGTTAAATCAAATCCTCCACTAAATGGAAGAATTCTGTTGTTTACAGAAAAAGCTGTATGGTTTGGCTGAGAAAAAGCTATGAATCCCGGGCAGGCTTAGACTTCTGTAATGTATTAGCCACAGGAACATTTGGGTTGAGGAATATAGAGTGTTAAAAGGAGTTCTGAGTGTTTTTGTACTTGTTGAAATAGACCTTGGTCTCTTTGTAGTCAGTCTTGGCCTTGAGCAGGTGAAGACCAGCTGTACTCCTGCAGGCCGAATAGATACAGGTGCCTGACAGCACAAAGACAGAACACTTGGTCATCTTTCTCATCTTCTTCATCATTACTACATTTACATGATGGTAAATGATCTGTATGGCCTAGAGTAAGAAAAATTTCCTCTCGGCCTCAGCGTTTGTGTCTACGATAAATCTTAACTCAAGCACTAACATCAGGCTAATGGCACTGTACTGCTATAATGGGCTTAGAAAAATAAAGCGATCATCAGCCCTGCCTGTTTATGCAACCACATGTTTGTGAAGGACTCCCTAATGGTTTTTCCTATGGAATAGTTTTAACTTTTGTGGCGGCATCATAAATCTAAGATTTGTTTAGCTTAAAGGTTTGAGTGATTTTTGCCCATTTGGTGACAGACCATCTCGTAACAATTAGAACGGTTCATCATGTGCTTCTGCAAATTTGGCAGGCACCTCCATCTCATACCAGATGGGTTCTGCTGTGCTATTTTGGGTTTTACCAACAAACAAGAGGGGCTTAGTTTGCTGCATAGTTCTCAGTCAGCCTCCCGTTGTATTCATTATGGTTCATTATGGCCTCAGGTCAGTGGGAGTATTCTGTGCAGCATGTGTCACCCTGACTCTTGCCCCCTCTGTCTATCGCTCTCTCTCGGACAGCGATCATAATCTTTTGGCAAGCTGTGCTACAGGCATTGTCTGGAACATCTAATATGTCCTCTGAGAGTATTCATTTTGGGCTTCTTTTGTTGTGGAGCTGTTTTAAAATAAAGATGGGCTGGAAGTACTCGACTAGTGACAGTAGTGATTGTTTTTTCAAATTAATATTTGCCAATCAGTTTATTCCGGCAATATTGGGACATTTTAAGATTACTGATCAAAATGTGTCAAAAGTATCAAAAGTGTTTTTCTATTCACTTTATCACTTTCAAATTCTACTGACACTCGTCATTGTCAATGGATATAGTATTTCTGTTTTCAAGTATCTATGGATTTAATTTTTTTGTTTGTTGTGTAACAATACCCTCATGTCACGATTTGATACATATAACGGTACAATAATAAAATATATGGTAAAAGTTTAACAGAAAACGCTAGTATATTAGGGCATTGTGTAATAAAAAATAAAAATCGCTAGTTAATACCAATAACAAGGCTCAAAATAGCCCCACACTAATACAGTAACATAATGAGGTTCCCTACATGCAAAACGAAGCATTGAGAACTTTGTAAGTGTACAGACCGTTTAATAAGAAGATATTTTATGAAGACAGTCCACTTCGTGCATACAGTCAGGAGCCATCTTTGGAAAACAGTCTCGACAAGTCAAACCACGAACGACGTGCCAAGTGAGCTGAACTTCTGAACTGTATGAACATTGTTTGTGGTTCGACTTGTCGAGCCCAGTTAGTGGTATTAACTAGCGAGTAGCGATATCTTTTTACTTATAATATGCTCCCATATAGCGTTATAATCTAAACAGTTTTTAGAGATAAAACTCTTTACATTCGATTATCATGATAACAAATCTGAGAATGGCTGACTAGGTACTAATGTGTTATTATACCAATTGTTCATTTTGCGCCGGAGTTCTCCTTTAAGAAATGTATGTGAATCGAGTGGTTTAAGTCTTCTGAAGAGACGCAATCTCTATATGAACTGGACATTGGTGTTCATCTTGTGTGATTATTGAATTGTATAATGTATATAAAAATATATTGACCACCCTAGCTTTCCATATCACCGCTAGCCATTAAGAAATCCATAACTGTCATCCACTAATTTGCATTTGACTTTTCAAATGCACAGCAATACTCAACATGCTTAAAATCAGTAACTTCTATATGCAAAATTTCCATAAAGGTGCCTCAATTTTAAATTTGCGGTTTGATTAAGATGCCATCTTTGCATCGGGGAACACTGCTAGTGAATGGAACAAGGGTGTTTTAATCTGTTTTTGATTGCATCCCTATTATAAAAGTAATTGTGGACAACAGAATGTTTGACAAACAGGAAGTGAGGAGCTGGACCTTTGTTCTGGCGTCCTAGTCGTGTTTTGTAGCACGTGTCTGTGTTTGCATGCGTGATGTCTGGAGTGCTGTACTGATTTGTGGGCCTCACTGAGCAGCGGGAGCCACTCTCGGCCCCATTGTCTCAGAAAACAAATAGCAACTGCTTTATCATCAATTCAAATAAAGAAGAGCCATAAAACGATCATGTTCTCAGTGCAAACAAAAGCCAAGCGGAGGGAGTTCATGAAGGTCTCCTCCAGCAGGCATATTTTATAAAGTCAGGCACAGCTGGACCCTGCTGTCGTCTTGATTGACCTTTTACTTTCTGTCTTATGGCTCAGTTTAGCTGTTTTTGAGTATTAGATTTAGCAATGTTTTTCAGGACAAAGTCTGATGACCTAGGGACTGCTTTCATAGTGAAAACTAGATTTGAACTGAAGAAATAAATTGCTAAATTTGTTGCTCGGGTGCTCTTGACCCAAGTCAAGGGTCAATCCCAAAGTCTCAATGATATTTATAGATGATATTACTTTGTCTCCATTGCACAGCATACACAGCATTTTTTGCCATTTTATAATGGACTTCTTTTTTTATTCTTGCTTGGTAATTTGATTACGAATTATATACGCATGTTATGGAAATATTTTTGACGTCCTGACCTTTTGAATGGAGTTTGGCAGAGTAGTAACTTCGCAAATAGGAACTTCCCCTTCATTGCAGGAATGTCTTTGGAGTGGCTGAAGAATGGTATGTTATTCCCGCTGTTCCCTATTCCTTAGAAGAGAGCACAACAAACTTACAGGAAGTCCTCTATTCTTCTAGGCATTGACCAGTGTAGTCAGGATGTCCTGAGATGGCCGTGAGGAAGCCAGAATAGAGAAGCCCGCTGAAACAAACAGGTAAAACTGTCTATTTACAGCACAGGCAGCTCTCTGTCTAGTCCGATTGTCTCGGCCAAGACAAAACTAGGCCTGGAAGCTCATTTTTTTGGTTCTATTGAGTCTTGGACATCGAAGTCCAGCACTTAGGGTGTGTCTTAGTCCGCTCTCTTGTTTTTTTTTAATGGGTCCACTGTAAACAACAAAACTGTACACTCAAAAAAATGCTGGGTTATTTTAACCCAATTTTGGGTCAAATATGGACAAATCCAGCTGTTGGGTTAAATTTATAATTTGCATTTTTAATCCAATAATTGGGTTTGTCCATATTTGACCCAAAATTGGGTTAAAACAACCCAGCGTTTTTTAGAGTGTATTGAGTGATATGAGGCAACATATTTTATTTGATATTAGGTGAGTATCATTGATATATTTTGAAATCTAAGTCAAGTGAAAGTATTTGTGGCATGATTTTACCAACAACAACAAAAAATGTCCACGTGTCCCTCGTTTTATTAAAAAAAGTAAAAATCTGTTCCATTAAGCAACCTTAAATGGAAGTGAATAGGGCCAATTTGCATATTTCACTGTTTCGATAATAAAGCCACACAATATGTAAATGATATTTGTGTTAGCCAGTGTTATTTTAATATTTTTTTTATGCTGTTAAGTATTTATTCAGATTTTAAGTTGACCGTTATTTTTATAATATCAGTTTTTTTCAATTTTCACTTTGTCTATTTGTCATTTATAATTGTGTGCTTTCGTCGTTTTTGTTATTTCAATTCAAAAACTATTTAATTAGTTGCCAAGGAAACGCTTCATATTCTAATCTGTTTACATTTTAATTTCTAAATCCTCCAAAAATGGGCCCATGCATTTACCTCACAGTAACCTTGACACAAGGGAGGAGTGTTTTGAGGTAAATAAGTCTCCATTAGTACAGGTATTTCAGCGTCTTCAGCACTAAAGACTCGTGTTGACTCAGCCGCATTGAAGTGACTGGAGGCATCATCATGGGTGGCTGTTGCCCGACTGACCTCCAGCAAGGTTGCACTTCATGACACTGTCTGCAGAAGAGTTACAGCTGTGCACCAGATGCCCCCAGACCCTCACACACACACACGGATTGATGCAGACATTCTGACACCCAGCCTCAATGTGCCATCATGCTGTTTTACAGGCTATGTGAAAGCATGACTTTGCAGTTAACAAACCTCAGAGGTCCATCATTACCAGTACACTGTGGAGACTGCATCAAGACCACAAATATGCTTTCATTAACATACTAGTCTCGTATAAGAGTCTTTCCCGCATACACACTTCTAACCATGTTGAACTAAGTTGCAATTTGCTAATCACAGTACTTCTCATCACAATATATAAACAATCCTAAATGTCAGGTTTGCAGTATTTGTACTGTAGTGTTTTTCACTCTGTAGACGGGGCCGTACTGGCTCCATCTCTGCCGCTGGACTGGCCCACAGCACCCCAGGGACTTTCTGCACCACACACTGCTGTACTTCACTTCTTCTCCGCTTAAGAGTAAAGACTTAAGTGGAAGAGATGTCAGTGAATGATCGTTTTCTACCAAAAACTGTTCACTAAACAGTTGTGGCACTTTTGATTGCTGGGTTTCAGCACACTAACCACCCACAATCCAGTTTAACCAGACTCTCGTCTGCTGTAGACCCCATCCGTCTATCTCTATCTGCCTCTGTCTGTCATGGAAAAACTCAATTTTACTAGTTAACAGTGAATTTCAGTTCAATATCATTTAATGGTTCTTCCTTGCATTCAAATTAGAATTTCAGGATCTTGTTTGGTATTGCAATTCAAATTCACATCGGATCGAATTGGAATTTAAAAGGCTTTAAATAACCCTGACAAATACCTCTGCATCACCTACTAGGCACTACAAATGGCCTCTTTGACAGGAGGATGATTTGGATTTGGAGTTTATGCTTGAATTGAGTCATCTGTGATAAATTAGTACGTTCAACTATTTTTTTTTTAGTTTGTAACACATTTTAACTTGAGAAATTGATTTTCTTAAAAAACTCCCTCTCTTTTTTTTCTCTCTCTTTCTCTGCATGTGGGTTCTGGTACTTCTGTTGCCTTGGCATTGTTTCTGAACAGTCTGTGAGCAATTTCACCAAGCGAGGTTTTTCATGTGTATGTACAGTAAGTGAATGTAAAATGACAACCACAGAAATACTAGAGGCTGGAAATCTTCAACTCTGTACTGGCCTTTGACCAACGATGATTGTTACCACTCCATGGATAATATGACTTTTCTATTATGTGGACTCAGTTCGGATAATAGATTAAACATTAATCTTTCATTGTGATTTTTCACACATACTGTTTTGCATGTGTATTGTGGATATATATATACGTATGTTTGATGTTCGCATACTGCTTTGAGAGAACAAACTGTTCATGTATGCCCTATAGATTCTGTTTTTGTCTTTAATGGATTTGCTGTGGGGAAAAAAAAATCAATCATTATCATTACTTGTTCCCATGGGGACTTTGGTTTCACTGTGGATGCTTTGAGTTGAAGGTTATAAAGCAATAAGCCATGAGAGCCTGTGCATAATAGTGATTTTTACTACTAATCACCTTTTTTCTTTTTTCACTACAAATCACAATTGGGTTTTCTGCATGAACCGTTTCTACAATTGCAAAAAGTAGTTTGGTCAATTCAGCGTGCAGTCACAGGTGCATGTATTGGCTTTTTTTTTGGCTTTGAGTGTGTCCAGACATCAGATTTTAGAAAGAGAACCGGCCATTTTGTAACGTATTTTATGCTGATATGGAAGGCACACATACACCTCATGATTGATACCCCTCCTCAGAGTGTACAGGCACTGTAGCTCTTGGCCCTTACTGTATTATTTTACTCCACAAGACCATAAGCTCTGTTCAGGAAGCTATTCTGATTTGATTGGCTCTCATTTTATCTCAATCTTTTCAACATCTCTGAAGTAAACCATTAATTTTCTCTGGACCTCTGCAACGTTTTATTTCCTCCTCTCCAAAACCACACACTTGAGCTATGAAAAACTAACAATGAACATTTTTTTACAGCATTTATTAATCTATATTAATGTTAAATCTACATTAACAGCAATAAAAATAGTACATAGAATGTCAATGGATATTAAATAAACAAAAAACTATATTATATTTATAATTAAACCTAGATTGAGAAAAAAAATGCTGTTAATTGTTAGTTTATGCTGCCTAGCGTATCAACTGAAAACGAATAATAATGCAATAAACTAATACAGCTATGAACCAGTTTATAAATGAGTTAAAAATATGGTGGCGATACTACTTAATTTAAATAAATACTCGCTGTGCACTGCAGAGACTTTTTCCATTTACATGAACCGATTTACACAAATGCGACATCCTAAATCTAGGTGTTTTAAGAGGAACGCCTTTGGATTAGGTCTCTCAAGTTTAAAGCTGTGTGCATAATACAGTGTGGCAGAGAAAGGTTTTGTCACACTTCAGTTAGTTACTCCCCAACTGTGATCCTGTTATAATTTGTCTGCTGACCTTTAGGGCAGAGTGCCATGTGTCGTAATGCTGGGTGTGCCAGGCAGGAGTGTGATATGAGGGAAGTAATTGAGCGTGTTCAGGAAGCCCTAGCACAGGAACTGGGATAAAGAGCCAGTTTTGAACTGTGCCTGTCACATCATCTGAGATAAGCTTTTAAGTGATTTAAATGGCCTTTCTTCCCCTGTGAATAAGTTGACGTGTTTCCTTTACAGTAGCCCTTCCACATTGTTTTACATTGTTTTATTCTCAGTAGTGTATTTTAGATTTACATCTTTTTCTCTTTCTTTGTTTTATTAAAAATATTGGAAAATGATTTCAACGTCATATCAATGGAAGTTCTTGGGGTAAAAGCGCATCATTATATTTAAAGAAACTTTGTTGTTGTTGTGAGAAGTAGAAATAAACACTCATTAGATGCAATTTAATGTTGAAATCCTACTGGTGAAATCAGTTGATATGTTTTGTTAAAGGGATTGTTCACTCAAAAATGACAATTCTGTCATTTTACTGTCCCTCATGTCATTCCAAACTTATATTAATTTCTTTTAGGGGTATGTTTACTTAGGGTTAGTACCCAGTAATTGTAATTACTATAACAAGTACATAGTACGTACATCGGTAACAGGATTGTAAAAGGAAGTGTTACCGTTATTTTTTTGTCCATAAAATTGAAGTCAATGGGGTCCAAACTTGTTTTTTCACCAACATTCTTAAGAATAATTTCTTTTTTGTCCCACCGAAAAAATATTCGTTGATAGATTTGTAATGACATGAGGGTTAGTGAATGCTTTTATTTTTGGGTTAACTGTCCCTTTAAGGAGATCATGCAGTGAGATGCTTTGCCTGTTTCTATGAAGGGTTTGGAAATGTTTTCTCCTCCCTAAAGTTCCATTCTTGGTATTTTTGGAATTTGCTTTGGAACAAACATGTCACTTCCTGACTGGGTCTCTGGAGGAAGCAGAGTCAAATTGAAAGAGATGGGGCCAGAACAGCATAATTAATCTTTACACGAGGTCATTCAATGGGAATGTACAATTTTGAGGGTTTTTGTTTTAACCGTTGTAGATTACATAACATCAAGCTATGTTTCCACCGATTACATTTGTCCGGGATTAATTCAGTACAGACCAGCCATGTCAGACGTAGTGATGCTTTCTATTAGAGTCTCTAGTGTGACTGGGTATATTGCACCAATAGTGAAATCTATTTTTTGTTGTTTAGTAATTTGGTACCCACCATTTTCCTTCTTTATTGTTAATATGTGACATATGCTCTCGATGTCCATGCCACATGGTTTCTCACTCACCATGGTCACAATTAGACAGGAAGTCTCCAGAGGAAGGGGATAGAGCAGAATGGGGCAGACTAGACGAACTGTGCAACCCTGGCTCAGGGCTCATTAGAGTTGAGATGCTTCCTGTCAGGATGGACCTTTCATCGATGTCATGAGAAAGTGGTGTCGCAGTGGTCTGCTGCAGTAAGACCCTTCCCATGTGGTCGACCCTCTTTCCAGACTGTAAAATAGGAAGTGAGAAATGGCAACATGATGCATTAGGATTTGCTTGATGCAAAATAAGAATTGTATAAAATTAAATGTAATATTTAAAGTCTTCATTTTTGTTTAAGTCAATTCAAATTACACTGCCAATACTAATTAGATGTTGTTGTTGGGATGATGTTCTGATATATATATATATATATACAGTGTGTATGTGTGTGTGTATGTGTGTATTAGGGTGCATCAAATTTGAATGGGAAAATTTAATTTCAAAATATCAATTTGGCTGGTATTGCATTTTGTTCCAATTAATATAAAAATGACTTTTGCAAAGTTTTGAGGAATTCCTTTGAGATTTAGG
>JAOTRC010000003.1:10870003-10884054 GCA_027497675.1 Cyprinella lutrensis
TATATGCTTTTATTTGATCAGAAATACAGTAAAAACAGTAATATTGTGAAATTCGATAATTGCAAATTATTGCAATTCGAAATTTCGAAATACCTTTTTTCTATATGAATATATTTTAAAATAAGTAATTTATTCCTGTGATGGTAAAGCTGAATTTTCAGCATCATTACTCCAGTCTTCAGTGTCACATGATATTTTAGAAATAAATATGCTGATTTGCTGCTCAAAAAAGGATTTCTAATTATTATGAATGTTAAAAGCAGTTGTGCATCTTAATAATTTTGTGAAAACCTGATACATTTTTTAAAATTAAAATTAACAACTTTGAATTAACATTTACCATAGCGCACCTGCGGGTAATAGATGGGTTCGTAGGAGAGAAGACCATAAAAGTAAAAAGTCTAAAAAACAAAAGGAAATCCTGCACAAAATGAATACTTAAAAAGTATCTTCAAATTTTGTAATTCTCATGGACTACTATTTTCTGGTCAGCTCTTGGACTGATATACATGTGTGTTCATACACGGCAGCTTTTATATCCAGTGTGCTCTGCGCTTTTGAAATGACTGTGTAGGAAGTGCCAAGGCCTTGCGTCATTTCCTCAACCTTCTCTCTCAGCGCTTCTGTTTTTCTCCTCTGTTTCCCCTCCGCCCTACACCTCTGTATCTCTCAGAGAGGAGAAGCGCTAAGCTAGCGCTCAAGGCCTTGATGCTCACTCCAACAACAAAGTTTGCACCAGCTACGTTCTTTGAAACCAGCAGACACCCTCACATGTGCACGCCTGCACTGGACCAACGTTTGCTCTGGAGCAGCTGAGCAGGAGAAGCAACAGCGGAGCTATCCATCTCCCAGCCTACATTTTTGGGGGTGGGAAGATAGCAGGAGTATTGCAGCGGTGGTACTTGGTTTTTTTATTTTATTTTTAGCCTCTTCCTGACCCTCTACCCCGACAGCTGTCTCTCTCCTCCTACTCCTCTGACAGAGCAGCGTCAGGAATAGCCTATTGGTTTGCACCTCTCAAAAGGCTGCCGGTTAGTGTGACATGAGACTGCTGGTTCTCAGGACTCTCTCTCTGTCTTGAACACACACATTAATGCATCTCGCTGCTTTCGTCTGCCGCTCTGACCTTGGTAAGGGAGCAACGGTAACTGTTGAAGCTGCTGCAGAGGATCTCAGGTAAGGGAGCAGGCGTTGCTCATGGCCCTGGATGGGTGAATCTGTAGATCTAGGCCTGTGGAGGAGTCTGTTGGCTCAGAGTTCTGCTGCAGTCAGGACTCGGGCCTGCTGTGTCGCTTATTATAGGCTTGAGTGTGATGGCACGCCTGGAGCAATGACCGGGCCAGCTAGTGCTAATGCAAAATTCAATAGTTTTGCAATTTCATGTGAATTCAAGAAAGTTTTCTTGTACTGTATGTTAACGTGGCTGGTTTGTTTGGATTGGGTGGTGTAATTTGGTATTTTGAGACTAGAATGGAGTCCTGGATTGGCATTTTGTCATCAAGTCATCAAGCTCGAGGCTTTTGTTTGAGTTGGTTTGCTCTTGTGGAAAAAGGTAGCGCCATTATGTTTTGGTTGTTGTACTCTTTAAGATGAATGTTTCAAATGGGTCTTATTTTTGAACTTGTGTGGCTTTTTTCTTACGCTGTTGGGTGTTTGATAGATGAAGTCAGTGGGTTATTTTGTGTATACAGTCATTGGATCATATGCTTCAGTCTGTCTGCAGAAGGTTTTATTGATGTGGCTATAAACTTTCAGCTGTTCAATTATGTCTCTTTTGTTTGGCTAAATTGTTGTGGCTAGTTTGTATTTATTCTTTTTCGGTGTTCTTAATTTCTCAGTTGAATTATAATTAGTTTCATGAAGTAAATTTAATTTTGTTGGCTGATTTGCGTTTAATTTCTAAAAAGACTAAATTGGCTGTGGCATTAATTCCATCCGTTTGTTGCTGTATGTGTCCTTGAGAAACATCTTGAATGAAAGCTGTTCAAGTCTACCTGTGTTGAGTGATAAGACCACTTTTATTTATATACGTTACAGTCTTGCTATACATGGACAAATGAGGTCATTTATCATATTAACACAAATTTAATAGTTATTGCTACTAGAAATGTATCCAGTTGGGTTTTTTTGTGTTGGGGAAAATAAGCCTGTTTGCTTTATTTGGTTTTCAGTGATTCTCTTGCTAACAGATTTAGCCATAATCAGTGTTTCTGTGGTTGTAATCTTGCTAATAATAATAAAAATAGCTGTTGTTTTTATAATGATATTACCATTATTTATTATTAATAATAGTAATCATTAACCTTTAACCTTTATCATTATTATTATTAAAAGGAGACTCCACTTTTTTGGAAATAGGCTCATTTTACAACTCCCCCAGAGTTCAACAGTCGAGTTTTACTGTTTTCGAATCCATTTAGCCGATTTTCTGATATTTAGAACAATATCTGTAACCAGACCGTTTCTGGTCTCATTGACTACTATAGTATTTTTTTCCTACTATGGAAGTCAATGAGACCAGAGACGGTCTGGTTACTGATATTCTTCTAAATATCAGAAAATCGGCTAAATGGATTCGAAAACGGCAAAACTCAACTGTTTAACTCTGGGGGAGTTGTAAAATGAGCCTATTTCCAAAATAAGTGGAGTATCCCTTTAATATTATTTATATATTTTGACAGATTTTTGTTGCATATGAGAATAGGGTTTTTAAGGTAATCTTAATCCTTTTGATTTCTGCTTTCACAACAGAATGTAATATTTTATGTAAAAAAATGTTGCTTTTTTATCAATTTGTTAACCCAAAGTTATCAATTTGTTACTGTTTGTGCTGCTAGCCTGTTGTGTGTTTTACGATGTGGGCAGTTTCTTGCCCATGTGTCTGCTCTTAAAAATGTCCATGCTGTCAGTATCACAGTGCTCTCTTAACAGATAAGCATTCCATGGGTAACTTTTTATAGATGCAGTGTGTCTGATGGCTGGAAGGCCTGGAGAAGGGTCAATGGTGGCATAAGGGGCTTTAGGGGAGTTCAGAGTGGTGATCTGGACATGGAGTTAGAGGACGGCAGTTACATTTGACAAGCCTAGTGGGAGATCCCAGAGTAATCCATACAGCTGATGCCGTACAATGTGGTGACAATGGAGTGAAACTGCTTTGTGTTTACAAACAAACAAATTAAGATTCTGTCATTTACTCATTCCCATTTCATTCCAAACCTGAACAACTTTTTGTGTGGAATGGATGTGGAATGAAAGTGTCTAAGCCAATGGGGCAAATAAGTACTATAAAATAGTCTAATATAATATAGTATATATATAGTATAATATAAAATGTTGTGTGTGCTATATTATTTTTTGTGCTTTTGTGCAAATGATGCACCATTATATGCAAATATGAATTTTCAGAGGGTGTATGGTTTCTTTAGAAGAACTGAGGCCTTCCAGTTGAGTTGTTCCATAGTAAACAGGCTTCAGTTGGATGGAAGTCAGACTGCAGCTATACAATGAGCCCCCCATAGGTCTGTCATGTGTCTGTTGTACTAATATGTCAAGAAGTTAAGAATTATCTTCATTTTGGATCCTTTTTAATCTCATATTTAAATAAATATCCTTACTCGATTTGCCCAAGTTGCACATTGTTTAATAATCTCTTTCTACCCAACAGAGCCAAGAACCTCCTCTTCTTTCCAGCATTGTGGGTCTTGTTTACCTGAAGTTTGTGACCTCACATAACATAACTGTGAAGACCAGCATCCATTGTGCCAGCTTCTTGTTGCTGGTCCCTCCATCTGTCACTCATCTTTCCATCCCACCCTCCCTCCTCCATCAAACCCTTTCCCGGCCCAGCCCATGACAGCAGCGTTGCCAGCATGGCATTCTCATCACGCTTTTCCTTCTGGGAGCAAAAGGAAAGTGATGTTCCATTCTCCATTCTCATCTTTCTGCACTGTGTGACATCAGCTGGGTGGTGTGCATGAAACGCACCAATGATCTCACTTTTAATCTATCTGTAGCAATGTACTGGGGTGCCTTATGCACGGTTCATGAACGCACAGTTGCTAACAGCCTCTGTTCAGGGCGTGCACATGTATTTGTGTGTTCTGGGCAGATGGAAAACATGAATCACTGTGTGAAAATGACCGGTGTGCTTTAGTAGTGCTGTAGTTCACCAGCGCTCCGCCATTGCTCTTTTGATTACATTTTGAAAAGCTTCCGCTGGCTGGAACATGGCAGTACACTAATGCCACTGCTTAAAATGGCAAGCACTGTAAATTGGTGCCTCATTGGGCTTCAAAATTGTTACATTTTCTGGATATCTTGGTCTTTAAAAATGTCCTGCATGAACTGTGTTGGACACATCTGCCTAATAGCTTCAGCTTGAACTTATTGTTCTAAATCAAATGCAAATGACCTTTTTACATGGACCTTTTATAGATCAAAGAAGAGAACAAGCCAATCCCCAAGAGTTCAAAAGACAATGTAAGTGCCAAGATATTGTGCATTGATCGTACTAACAAATTAAGTCTCACAGATCTTTTATAATGCTCTCACAGAGAAGAGATGCACTTATAAAAAGTGAAAAATTTAAAAGCACTCTGTCTATTTGTCCTTAGTGACGTGTCTAATTATATATTTTCAGTTATTATTTTCAGAATAATATGCTGTCAGTTCCAAGCCCCTCTGTTTTGACACAGGATGCAGAATTGTTGTCACAGGACGCCTGATTGAGTGGCTGCTTCAACACTATTTTTGAGAAAGAATATTTAAGAATAGACAAATTATGTCCTAACAAATTTTTAAAACATCTTTTATTTATATGGACGATTGATTCCTCGCGGTCACAACTGTTGCATTGTAATTTACCTCTAAATGGTGTTGGCATGAAGATGGGGGAGTTTGTTCGATTCTCTAAGCTGTTGATTGACGTGCAGAAGTGCACACCACACGCAATGCTTTGAGTTGGAGGGCAGTGGTAAAATAAAGAGCCTGATTTAAACAAACTTTCTAAATATCACTAAAGCACCTTAAAGGTCCCCTGACATGGAGTTATTTTATAATATTTCCTGGGTTGCCCTTATAATGTTAGTATTTTTTTAGATCAAAAATAGTCATAATTTAGAAATAAAAGGCATTTTTCCTAGCCTGATTTTAGCCTCTGATTTGAACGCTCTGTTTGAAGGAGCGTGTCCGCTGTGGGATTCAGTGCTGTGATTGGCTAATATGCTTGCACATTAAATATCTACACATTAGATATACATATGTGAAACGTCTACATTTTAGACTACATATGTGAAACTCTCGAATATTTTTACTACTGCTTTTACACGTTTTTACTATTACAGCTATCGAGATTAAATTGAATCGTGAGAAGTTTTTAAAGTATTTAGATCTATTCCCATCACAAAAAAAATGTTGATCTGTCTGTTGATCGCGAGAATGAAGATCTTCTCATTGCAACGCAGTTTCTGCATTCTCTCTAATGCTTTCACCAATGCAAACATGATGATATACATACAGTAAGAGCATGTAACGTGAACGGAGAAGTGCTGTGTGTAGAATTTTTAAGAGCAAAAAGTGAAGAAGTATATTAATGTGATAGTTCACCTGGTTCTCTCCTGCTTACAAGATGATTGTAAGATATGACAATAGAAACCAGCATTCTACTTCCCTTTCTTCTAGTTTGAGTTTGGTACCACAATATTTGATGGACAATATTTACAGCATTAGATTAAGTATTGGAAGACAGTCATCTGAAGACGTTTCATTCCCCAAGAGAGTTCTAGATTCAGAGATCTTTTTACTCTACCATCAGTGGTGCCAAGTGGCCCCAATCATAGAACAGCAAATTAATCAGGAATATGTAGATGAGAACAAGACAGCATTACATGAGTATTTTGATATTGAATGTAATTTAAAGTGTTATATATTTATATAGCAATTGGTTTGTCTTCTCAGTGATTGAATATCTTTCTATCCTTCCTCACTGACTTTTGCACATGTATCTGTCGGATGAGTAGTCTGACAGCGATGGCAGCCTGAGTAGCCGCTCCCAGTCAGTGCCCAGTCTGGAACCTGGCAGAGGCCTACTACGTGCCAAGAGTCCTCAGCCTGTTTGGGACACAACTACAGAGGTCCAGTCCCAGTCTCAATTCAGGCGGGTCAAGAGCCCCTCACCCAACAGAGAAAAGATGGCGACCAGCAAGTTGTCTGAAGTGCCCAAGATGCCAGAGCGTTTCAAAAGCCCTGAGCCTTCTCGAGCTCCTTTGAGCCCTGAACCTTTTTTGAATGGAGAGAGCAAAGTGAATGGTGCTCTCAATGGCAGTGTCAAGACTACTGCAAGTGCCAGCCAGCCAGAGCTCACAGAGGACTTGCAGGGTGGGAGCCGTAAGAAGGTGGTCAAGGTGGTGCGCAGGGTGGTTAGGAGGGTACTTCCTACCGAAGAGGACAGGGCAACAATCCCTGCAATGTCCCCAGAACCACCTAAACCAGTTTTAGAACCACCAAAACCTGAACCAGCATCTGTACCAAAAGTTGTGAAAGTGCCTGTTTTCTCCTTCAAACATGATACTATAAAGAAGGAAGAAAGAGATGATATCTCTGCTGGACTGACTAACTTGATGACGCGAGGCAGGACCAGGGAACCTCGTCATCGGATCCGCAATAATGAGCCTGCTGAAAAAGAGGATGTGAAACCTGTAGAGAAGTCCGAAGAGAAGGACATTTCTGAACAAGCACAGAATAAAACTTTGCCGAAACTAGAGGCGTCCCAGACTCTAAAAGTAGAGCAACAGACTTCAGCTTCTGCTGCTACCTCAACAACACATAAGTCTCCTGTTTCACCACCAATAGGGTTCATCCCAGCCTCCAAACCCAATCCACTATCTCCCCCATCAGGATTTGTTCCTACAACAAAACCCGTAGGATTTGTCCCAATCTCAAAAACATCTACTCTTTCCCCTCCAGCAGGCTTTATTCCTGCTCCAAAACCTTCTCCTATGACCCCTGCGCAAGGAGATATTCAAATAGCTCCTACCGTTTCTACATCTTCAGTTCCTATTCCAGATCCCAAAACATTGCCTGTTATCCCCAGTTCTACACCTGCTGTCCCAGCTGCTAACTGTGCTCCAACCGCTCCTGGTAAATTCAACACCCTTAAACCCCCAGCCCTCAAAACAGATCAATTTGCACCTCCATCAGGGTTCATTCCTACCCACAAGCAGATGTCTATGAAGAAACCAGAGGTATTGGTCACAGTGATTACTTGGCTGCATGGACTGCTATTTGAGGAGTGCACTAACGTGGATGTTGTGTACCACTATCACTACTGTGTTATGTGTTCTACCTTATATGGAACACAGTAGTACTAGATTTTTGGTAATTTCCCAATTTTTTGCTGTTTACATAGTTTCTTATTTGCTCAAAACACTTTACCTGCATGTTTCCTTATGAAGTGTTGTTTTTGGGATTTTAGTTGTTTGACAGCAGCCTTCTCCTGGGGTTCTTACTGTCTCTGAGTTGCCTTTCAAGTCTCTGGCCTCAACTGTTCAGGCCAGGGCTTATGGTTCCTGAACGTTACCATTTGGAAACAGCTTTAATATGCTGATTTTGCTAATCAGTGGTGTAGTTTAAGGCTGTTAGTAGATCAAGTCACCTCAGAGGCCAGATCACACAGAGCAACATCAAAGACCATAGATCTTATGGATCTTGAACTTGTATAGTGTTGTGGATGTTGAATGGTTGGTTTGGTTCTATGCTTGGAATTCGAGAGTGGTGGACTAATCTGTTTCTGGTTGCATGGTTACTGACATCAATCCCTTAAACAACTTGATATTTGTGACACTGTGTGTGGTTTGGATGTGAAGGTGAAGACGACAGTACGTATGCAACCGACTCCAGCAGGGAGACCTTCTCCTGGAAGCATTTCTAAACCCACTCTCCCAACCTTGTCCAAAAAGGTGTGTTCACGGTTTGCAGTGGTTAGATGACATGCCCATTTAGTTCTCCAGGAAGGGAATGTTGCATGGCTAACATAAACACTTGTGACTTTGCTTGCTTTCAACCAGGTTCTGTGTAGAGCTTTGTTGGCTGGCTAAATGTTGGCTACTCTTCACAACATGTCTCAATAACAAAGCCATGTGCTTAGTCTGACTTAGACTCACGTCTTCTTGGTGGTTTGACCTATAGGAGAGTCCGCCACTGAGTCCCACTGAAGAAGCACAGAGGCGGCTGGAGAGGATCTTCGCTGCATCTGTAATGCCTATCCATTCCTCCTCTTCCTCTCTTCACTTATGTTGTCATTCCTTCTTCTTTGTCTTTCTCATCTCTCTCTCTTGTTCTCTTTCTCTCTCTGGTGCTAAAATGCTTTATCCAGACTGTATTAGAGTATGTGTCTCTCACTGCACTGGCTGTAGGCCTATAAATAGAGCACTTTAAAGCCTGAAAGTGTTTATGCTGACTGAGTACTCATGGGGAAATAGTTTAATACACTGCATTGTTAATGAGAAAAAGGGATTTTAAGGACATTAATTTGAGCAAAGCAACTAAATAGTGCCTTCACATCTAATAATTCTTAACTCTCTCTCTTTAAAAATAATATAAGGATTCATTCCTAAATAGACACTGTGAATGCAGTTCCTAAAATCCCTTTTTAAAAATAGCTGCAAAGTTTTAAACAAGCTAGCCTAAGACAAAAAAACTTTGGACGATTTGTGTAGTTTTTTTTAACAAAAACAATTCAAACAATTCAAAATGGCAAACAGTTTGAGAGAAACGCTTATTTTTTTGTTTTTCAGAATAAAATTCTGTTACTATTAATTTTTTTTAAAACTATTTACCCAACTTTGTATTATTGCTATATGTTTTTTTGTGCATAGAGCATGGTTGGCTTAGTGACATGATGATACAACTGTAGCTCAGCATTCTGCTCTTATGTCTTCTGAGCGCTAGAGGATATTATTGTTTTAGATTTTGATACGTTTTTTAAACTCTGTGTCTGTTTTTATAACCAGTTTCTTCCTATTTATCACAATTTCATGCACTTTTTCCATTTGCTATGTGGTGCAGTATCACTTTTGTATCTAGCAAACAGGCTTTTATGGTTCAGGCATGCCCATCTCACCTCCATGTGTCTGCTGTTCTTTCATTTGTGGTTATGTCTCATCTTTACCTCTCTGTCTCATCCACTGCTGTCTCTGTGGCTGTGATTGTTTGGCTGGCTGGTGTAGCTGGAACCTGTGGCCAGTGCCTCAGCGTCGTCTCAGGTACAAGGCTCTTGTACTGGAGTGGCCGGAGTGTGTGCTCGTGTGGCCTGTTGGAGTGTAAGCCCTCTGTTCCTCTTTCCAACTCACCCCCCACCCCGCCCTCATTCATGACTATACTTTTGTGCTTGCATTAACTGTTTTTGTGTGCCAAAAACAAATGTTTACATTTTCTATCAAGACTTGATAAATGATAAATATTTGTCGAACTGAACCCAATTGTTTATCATATCTTTAATAAGGATTGCCTGCTTGTTCATTGCTTATGAATGATACATTTTAAGCCTGTGTTTTTAGCGCATGATGGCTCAGGGTTAGCTGTAACTGAATAACAAAAAAATAAGGCAATATGTTAGTGATTTTGCTTCTGGTGTCCAGATGTTCAACTTATAAGTGAATAGCAGTGGATAAGCCTTCTGATTGAAGACTTTGATTTATAAGCGTTGCCTGTTGCCGTCTCATGCCTCAGGCTCTGAACATTATCTAATTGAAGCATTTCCTCATATCACTAACATAGTGTCTTTATAAATCCTTATATCGCCTTGCATCACCTCTGTGTGTTGTGTAACCATGCTGTTGATGTTTGTATCAGTCATATATTTTCAAAGATTTCATTTTTTAATATTTATACTCTCATACACCATATGGGACATTAATAATATAATTTAATGGAGATGGAGAAATCTACTACATATTGAATCACATGACATAGCTGCAAGTAATAATATATAATTAATTATTACACACACACACACACACACACACACACACACACACACACACACACACACACATATATATATATATATATATATACATATCGAGAGAGAGGTTAAGGTTAATTATGACCTATTCTTGGCAGGTTTTATGATATTCTCCCTGCTGAATGTTTATTTTATGCCCATTACCTCCCAGAGTGTGACAGTGCCTTATATCACATGATCAATAAACCTTTTTATTCACAGGATGCTTTAAAATGCTCTAAGTGTAGAGCTGAGGCAGGCTATTAAATTGATAAATGAGTGTGTTTTTGAGAGATGCACATGATAAAGTGTTATGATGTCTAACGCTGCTCTTGCCCCCTCATGCTGGCCTGCCGTCTCACAGGGACAGGTGGAGGAGGATCCCGTGGCAATCTTAAAGGCAGACCATGCTGCTGCCGCCCAGCCTAAGGTCTGCTTTCTGCTGTGTGTGTCCTGTAGTTCACTTGCCTAATCCCACCCTTGACCTTTTGTGTCAAACTCGCCCTTGTGTTGTGGAGTGTTGTGTTCGCACCCATCCCATTTCATCGACACAAAGACCCCAGCTGTAGAGGCTATAATTATGAGACACCCAGATGGAAAATCATAACAGCGAAACAGACAATCTGGAAAATACTGTAGTAATATGGGTTTCTCTAACTTTTTAATAGATTTGGATTGTTATTAACTTGCACTGACAGTGGTTGTGCTGTAGTGTTTCCTACCCTTCCTTCTCATGTGTCACTGTACTTGTAGTGTGGACTGGTTTATCTACAATCATCACATCGTATACTAACCAAACACCAGAGGTTAGAAGCATGTGAACTGGAACACAACTCCATCCCATCAATGGATCAACTGATATACTATCTCTCACTGTCAGCCCTTCACAGCGGTAGAGTTCATGTTTAGACCCGTGTGTGTAGGTCAAGCATGAGTGCAGTGGAATCAGACATGCCCAGACAACCAGAACATTGAGC
Source organism: Cyprinella lutrensis (assembly GCA_027497675.1). NCBI lineage: Eukaryota > Metazoa > Chordata > Actinopteri > Cypriniformes > Leuciscidae > Cyprinella > Cyprinella lutrensis. Next base: position 10,880,981 of record JAOTRC010000003.1, read on the forward strand.
TTGTAATCTGACCCTATCCATCATTTGAAGCCAGAGTTTGCTTCATCTACACCTGCAGTTCAACTCACCCCATCTTGCATGACAGCCCACAGCATTTCAAGCTTATTTACCACTATAGACGTTGGGAAACAATGCTCTTTTTGGCTGATCTGGGACCTGTTTGTACCTTAATAGTTATCCTGTTAGCAGATGTCTCAGATCAGGGTTAAAATACCATTTTGTGTCATTAAGTAATAGCAGTCCTTTTCCCATAAGTGTGGACTAATGCATGCTGTGGATTTGAAGCGTCGGTGATGTTTCTGGTCAAAGGCCTGTGTAAAGTCACAAATAATGAGTTGTTAATTATTAATGGCTGGTGTTGTTTTCTTCACAGGTGAAAACAGAGGAGCAGATAGCTGCAGAGCAAGCATGGTATGGCTCGGAGAAAGTGTGGCTGGTCCACAAGGATGGATTCTCTCTGGGTTAGTACAAAAAACATGCAAATTGAACTCTGTATCACTCAAACTGTGTTATTTTAAGTTTAAGACAACATTCGCTGCTCATTTAACTTCAATAATTTGACTTATTCCTGTGGGAAAAAGAATATTCAGCTAGAGTTGAAGAGAGAGTCATTTTTAAAGATAAGAGAACATTACATTTCGATGAAAGGTTATGGAAACATTTTCTCTTTACGGATATTGTGCACTTATGTTTTGCATAAAATAACACCGGGACATTTATTAAGAAAGGGAGTCCATTTTTAGATTTTCTGTCATTTTTAACTTAAAATAAGGAGTGATTTAAGAGCACCACAATGTTAGAAGTCTATTGTAAATTTGTTCCACAATGTTCTCTGGTATTCTCACAGCTACAGTGATGAAGACGGAGACTGGCAGTTTACCAGAGGGGAAAGTAAAAATAAAACTGGAGCATGATGGGACAGTACTGGACGTGGACGAGGATGACGTAGAAAAGGTCAGTTTTGCAGACTTTTTTATTGTGAACAATTCACCCATGCATGTTACATTAAAAAGATACACATTCTACATAATGAATGGGAAGCACTGAAATCTATTTGTGGTGGTCAATGTTGGTATTGTGGCTGGCTTCCCCAAATAAATCAATGTATGGGAAACACCTGACTGAACTACTTTCTACAATAGTCATGCAGTGGTGGTTTTTGAGAGCTGCCAGAAAGTAGAATAGAAAAAATGCACAACACGAACTCATCTAATTTCATCACTTACAGTTCAGATTGCAGACTCGCAATGGAAAACAATGATTCCTTTCACTGTGGAACTGTGGATTCAAAACCACAATAGATATGTACTGTATTTAAATGAACCTTAAGGTTTGCAGGGCTCGTCCACAGGATTATTTGCAGAACTCTGCTTCTATTTGGCCTGAATCCAGAGGGTTAGACATGCACAGGTGGGCCCTGGGTACATGCAAAGGGTGGGGGAAATTGAAGACAGGATATGGGTCGTAGAGGAACAGGTGGGATTTGACCCATTTTTTTAATGGACAGATTGACTAATAGACACATTCAAGTCTGAATAGAATAGTTTGGGAGTTCAGTACTGCCATTTTCATAGTTTGTACTATTAGGCCTTGATGAGACATATGTTGGGAAATATAATCAATTCACTTCCTGCCTGGCTCAGTCGTTTAATTTGCATACCCCCCGGTGAAGGCCGGCTGGAAGCTGATGATTTCCATAATGTCAAGGCTGACCTCAAATCAAGTTTTTGAACCGTCTGTTAAATGAGGGACTTGCAAAGCTCGATCCAGAGTTAGCTTGACAAGTTTTAAATTGCATTCAACACTTGGCATGAAGTCTTGAGGCTATTATGGTTGAGGCACCTCAATTTAAAACCTCTCACTCTCTTTTTTTTTGCCGTGTTAAGGAATTTTTCCACTCTTCCCATTCATGCTTTCTTGCATTTTATGACCTTTAACATTTTAAACCCCTCAACCCAGGCGAACCCGCCGTCATTTGACCGCTGCGAGGACTTGGCAGCTCTGCTCTATCTGAATGAGTCCAGTGTCATGCATTCTCTGCGCCAGCGCTATGGAGGAAACCTCAACCATACACACGCCGGACCCAACATGGTGATCATCAACCCTATCAGCGCCCCCTCCATGTACTCGGAGAAGGTTAGAGCCCTTGCATGTTATCTCTCACACTCCCCACATCCAAATCAGCTTACTTCTCTACTATATAGTATCCGAATACAGAATATTCATGTAACAGAAGGTGGAAAATACTCACATAAGCATCTATTTCTTAATCAAATACATTATTTCACGACAGTAGATGATTATGGACGGAGCTATCCACTGTGGCAGCAATGCATTATGGGTACTATATTTTATACAACCCCACAACCCCTCATTGGTTAATCGCAATAGGAAATGGGCAGCAGAAAGCTGCTAATGAGCTTTATTGGATTTCATGCAAGATAAAGCACCAGCTATAAATTTTTTTCCGCAATCCAGAAGAGCATTTCTTTTGGTCATCTGTCCTAATTAAGTAAGTATCTGTCCTAATAGAAGAAACTATGACATATATGAAAATGTTATTATACTTGTGCCTGAGAGACATTCGCACCAACTTTCTTTTCAAATTAACAGCTATTGATTTCCTTTCATTGGAAAATAATATATATTTATGGGTTTACATTTGAGGCTTTCATTATTGACTTTTCTGTTGTACAGAAAATAAATGCTCTGTAACACATTAAGATTCTTAGTTTATGAACTCGGCCTAATGTTTTTCGGGTGTGTTATGTTTATTTTGTCTCTCTGTCATTTCAGGTGATGCACATGTTCAAAGGCTGTCGACGGGAGGACACAGCCCCTCATATATATGCAGTGGCCCAATCCGCCTACCGAAACCTTTTGACAACAAGACAGGACCAGTCCATTGTGCTTCTGGGAAAGAGTGGCAGTGGCAAGACCACAAACTGCCAGCATTTAGTCCAGTACCTGGTGTCCATCGCTGGCAGCACCGGAAAGATTTTTACTGGTACATTCAATCACCCACCAATTAACCTACCCATCCATTCACCCATTCACCCACCAACCTACCCAAC
>JAOTRC010000003.1:10884123-10901996 GCA_027497675.1 Cyprinella lutrensis
CCCACACACTCACCCACACACTCAATAATCCATTCCCCCATTCAACAACCCATTCACCCACCCACCCACTAACCCACCCCGAACCTAGAAAAACAATATACCTTAAGAACTGCTCATTTTGGCCAATATAATATAATTGAGCAGTTCCATTTTTATCTGCATATTATTTCACCATGTGCTTGAAAAGCTTGAACAGCCTGTGGTAAAGTGTGAATGGAAGGGTGTCATGTGGTCACTGGAAATGGGGCTCGTACAGTGTGGCGAGAGTGAGAAAGCTGGGAAGAGGGTGACAGATGAGGGCTGTGCTAATGATGCCCATTAAAGCACTCTGGTAATTAGCCATCATCAAAGCCTGCTCAGCCCCTGCTTGATCAATAATGACCTAATGAAGACTACAGTGCTCATCAACTATACTATTAAAGAGGCTGTGATGTTATCTGCCTGTGTTCCACTCTGACTGTAGGAGCCTCTCTAGTGCGGTCACATTAAGGATTGAGTCCTTAACAGTTAAATATTTATGTGTGTCTCTCTCCAGCTGAGAAATGGCAAGCGGTCTACACAATCCTAGAGGCCTTTGGAAACAGTGCCACCTCCATGAACAATAACGCAAGCCGCTTTTCCCAGATCGTCTCGCTGGATTTTGACCAGGCTGGTCAGGTGGCCTCTGCCTCCATCCAGGTTTGTGGATATACATTGTACTGGGTCTATCTGCTCACCCTGTTACCATTATTTCCCCATTTGTTAAGGTAATGTTCAGTTTCATAAATAATATGATAATAATAAAACTATTTGCAATTTAATGAACACTTACACTAATTAGCTGTTTTATAAATTGTTTTAAATAATACTATGGTATCATCTTAATAGCCATTATTAATATTTGAAAAATCCTTTATTTTATTGTTATTTTCTTGAAGTCTACCAGGGGTGGGATGGCGTGGGTGCGGTTCTCGACTTGTATAGGCGCATTTAGTTTTGTATTCTTGTGTCTCTTGACTTAAAAAAAAGAAAAACTCAATAAACAGTTGTTAACAAAAAAAATCCACAAAATTAGAAAAGCCACCTATTTTGTACAATAATTAATATATAATAATTTGTTTGTTCTGTTCAGTTATAAAGTTGTGTTAACTTTATACATTTAAGGACTCATGAATTTCTTTTATGTATAGACCATGCTGCTGGAGAAGCTGAGGGTGGTGAAGCGACCCGAGACTGAGTCCACTTTTAATGTCTTTTACTACATGATGGCTGGAGCAGACAGCACAGTCAGGTGAACTCAGCATCATATTATGCAGATTGAAACCAGTGTACTTTTTGATCATTTATTTCGTCTGAAAAAGCTTTCAGAGCTCTCCGAAGCTTGCTTTAGTAAAGACATCTGTATATTGACTGTATGATTAAATACCTTGATTGTATTTCCACTTTACCGCAGAACGGAGTTGCATTTTAACCACTTTGCAGAGAATAGTGCTTTTGGGATTGTGCCTCAAACTAAGGTTAGTTTAAAATAGATTGAGTTTGTCAGCAGCAGAGACAAAACCAAAATATTTGGGTTTTTAAAATATTAGAATTCCCATTTAATATTCTTTGTGTGTGTGTACACAGCCTGAGGACAAGCAAAAGGCATCACAACAGTTTACTAAACTGCAGGCAGCTATGAAGGTCCTCGGCATTTCCTCTGATGAACAGAAAGCTCTTTGGCTCATCCTTGGCGCCATATATCATCTTGGAGCTGCAGGCGCCACCAAAGGTAATGCTGCTCTGTGGTGCATCATGAAGTTACTTTCAAGCCAACCCAAGTCACCTATAATCGTAAACCCCCTTAGCAAAGCGTATTTATAAATTTTAATTTCTTGCTTTGATTTCTACGTCTCCCCCTTTAAGCCCCGCACTGCAGTCTCAGTGCTAATTTAGTTCACAGAAGCATTCGACAGCTTTCTTTTTACACATGATCCGAACTGTAGAGCATTAATGAGATGAAACATTTAAAGTGCCTAACAAGCACAGAAACAGAGTTTATTAATTAAGACCGTCTTACTGTCTGCTTACTGAGCTCAGACAGAGAACAGACAAGCGGCTCAGGAAACAGTTTGATGCCGAGGAGTTTAGAGATATGTGCGTTTCTTTAGCTCTAATGAGGATGGATGGCTCGGTGTTCACAGTCAGTGATATCACTTCCCCTTCTTGCAGTCAGATGTGGATGTATTAATGAACCTTTTAATCATCACACTCCAAACTGGACTCTCTACATGCTTTCCTCTAGAGTCCACATTCATGGCAAGCTTTATGAAAACTAATTAAATCATCATGGAAATTTCCATAGAGAATATTCTTAAACTTATTTTACTATAAATTGCTAATTTTGTGAGTGAAATTTCTATACAAGTATTATTTATTGACAATTGTCCAGTAAATGGTTAGGTTATGTCTTATGTGTGTAGGGGCTTGAATTTGAATACATGGCCTTCTGTCTGTCTTGATTTATATGCAATGTTTACTAGTTTGTTGCTGATATATTGTTAGCGTAGTCACTAAGTTCCTCGGTGTCTGCAATGCATCCATTCGTTCTAGTCTGGTACTTTCTCCTGTACCTGCATGCCTTCCCTGTATCCCTTTCAGACAAATGGTTTATTTCTGACAGGAGTTACTAATACTGCTTCAGTTTCCTGAGTTGGTACTGAAGACTAACATTACCTGACACTAAACGTAACAACTGATAAACCTTAGTATTTAGTTATTTATTTTTTGCACTGCCTAAATTTTTATAAGACATATTTGGCTCGAGTCGGTCAGTTGTACCTGGCTGTTGATACAGCAGGGGGCAGTGCAGTTCTGCCTTATTCTGTTTTGTGTGGAAACTGTATTTTCTTTGGTCAAGTCTTATGTTGTTCTTAGTACAGGCAAGTACGTTCTGTTAAAAGACTGTAAAATATTTATTTCATAACAACAGCTCGATATACACTCTCTTTCAGACAGCAGAGACATTTATAATGATTTATATTTTTTTGTTTTCTTATTCTGTTATTTTGATCTAAATAAATGCAGCCTTGGTCTTGTTTAAAAATCATTAAAAAAACAAAATCTTACTGACCTCAAACTTGTGGATGGTAGTAAATATAATAACCAAATACGGAGAGCAGTAACTGATTAATGTAATGTAGTAGTAGCAATGCTGGAATATATAAATTATAGAGCCAGACCGATATATCGGCAGGCCGATATTAGGCATTTTCTAAAATATCGGTATCGGCAGTTATAATGGCTGATAAATTAATATTTCAAAAGTAAAATAAAAACGGACGAATCATGCTTTAACCATGTCATGAGTGTTGGAGCTGTATAGTTTGTCCTCCAGAGGGCACTCTACACTGTCCCTGTTGGCAACACTCGTGTATAACGCGCCACACATCCTGCAACTTGCTGATCCAGCCAGAGTTGGGCAGAGAGAACCAGTTATGCATTATCATATTATTTTAGTTAAAACTCAACTTTTTAATTAACTACAAATAATTAATGTTAGGGAAATCTGTTTATATTTTGTTGCGCGTTTCTAAAATAATAGAAAAAAATAATAACATCAGCCGATATATCGGAATATCGGATTTTAAAACCAACACATATTTGTATTGGCATCGGCCTTCAAAATCCTATAATAACTATTAAGCTATGAAGTGTAATTTATATATAAACTAATAACTATATATATTTTTTCTACAAAATAAAAATGAAAATCATGATTGATTGTTTGAGTCTAATAGTAGCCCTAATGCATTATATCCATTGGCCACTTTACTCTATATTAGACATAGGAAAAGCATGTATCGTCGATTGCTAATTGACAACTAATTAAAGTGGAAATGTGTCGAGAAAATAAATGGAAGAGTCAATAATATATATGTCTATGCAAGAGTTTGTGTGCTAACGCTTTTGTACAATACTGAAGAATGTCTCATGTTCTAACCTCTTCTTCTCTACTTGCATGTTGCATGCTGTTACAAAGCAGAGACGGATGAAGGTAAAGAGCATGAATATCATATATCAGCACAAGCAAACACCTCATTTGTGTATGCGTGTGTGGTTTTATGCCGTTATCATGGTTGCCAGACATTTCCATTTGCATTCTTATTGTCTTCTTTTCTTTCTACTTTCATTTCACTCTGCTGGGCTTCTTTTCTTCAGAGGTTTATAACCATGTCTTAGTCTTGAAGCTTAGATAAAACTTTGGTGGGAATATGTGCGGGTGAGGGTGGGGAGCAACGTAACTTTGTTGTCTTTTAAAGCTCAGAGTCTCTGATGTTTCTCCATGTTGTAGACTTTTCATTTCTGCAGTGCTTTTCTGTTGTTAAGACGCAAACACAAATAAAAAGCCTGTTCGCTCTCAGTTCTTGTTTATTTTTGGCATTCATCTATTCCACCAGAGGCCTGCGTTATTCTCTCTCTCTCTCTCTCTCTCTCTCTCTCTCTCTCTCTCTCTCTCTCTCTCTCTCGCTCCCTCTGCAACCTCTTCTGGTTGCGGCAACATCACTGCAGCCTGCTTGTCACTCTTTTTGTGTATAACTCTGTGGTTTGCTCTGGGGTCAGTCTGAGGAATATTTGGTGGAAACACTTGAAAATCCTTAAAATTTCTAAAATGATTTTAAAAACCTGACACATTTTTGTGATGTTTCACAAAAACTCACAGACATAATCAGACCAATTTTGACAGTTCTGAAACTTGAGTTTTTATCTTTTACCATCAGTGGTTCTCAACAGTGGTTTGCTACCAAAAAAAGTTCAAATTTACATTAATTCAACCAAATAATTATTTGATTAAATTCATCCAAATGTTCATCTGATATTTATGTTTTAATAGTCAAATAATTATATTTGTTAATATTATCATAAGCTGTGTATGGGTAGTGATATGCAAAATTAATAACATTGACATTTAATGTAAAAAATATACACTAAGGTTTTAATTTATTAATGTCTTTACCAAGTAACAGATGGATTTGATTGAAAATACCACAGAGGGAAAATACCAAATAAACTGGACAACAAATTGAAACTGGGAAGAGTTTCTCTTTTTCAAAATTGAAATAAGCATAATCACACTGTTAGTTTCATTGTATTGTCCACGGCTTTGATTTTGTAAGGTCGTAACCCACCAACTGAAAACCACTGCTTCCAGGCAGTTTCAATATTCGGTTAAAATTGCTACAATTGTTACAATTTGGTATAAATCCTTATTTAAACTCCATATCTTAGAGATTATATAACTGTACATAAATTACATAATCAGTGAAATTGTGTAAGACTTCCCTCAGATACCATAAGAGCCCCACAGTCAACTGTACTGCTTCATTTGACTTACACCATCCCTGTGCATCCCACAGCGGGCCGAAAGCAATTTGCACGTCACGAGTGGGCCCAAAAGGCGGCTTACCTCTTGGGTTGCACTCTCGAAGAGCTCTCGTCTGCTATTTTCAAACACCAGCCCAAAGGAACCATACAGAGATCCACTTCATTCCGCCAAGGACCAGATGATGTTGGGACAGGAGACAGCTCGGGTAAGATCTTTGACAACACTAGACCTCTGATACAGATGAATTGTGTTTGGCTTTGACAGTATTAAAACTGAAAATGGTGTGGATGATTTCTCTCACAGCTCCAAAGATCACAGCTCTCGAGTGTCTGGAGGCCATGGCTGCTGGGCTCTACTCTGAGCTCTTTACTTTGGTCATCTCACTTGTTAACCGGTAACATTTATATCCTCTTTTGGTCAGGACATACATTTGCTTTTAAGTTACTTAAATTTAATTAAGACATATTTGTCACCTGGTTTATTTTCAACCAATATAATGTGTTTTCCCAACCAGTGGCAAATGGGGTAATGGGGAAACAGTCATATTTAACTTATTCAATTTTAAATATGAAAAGGTTGATTTCAAGTGTTTTGCACTTTAAAAAAAATATTTGAATGCATCAAGTGCCTCAAAATGTCTTTGTACCGTTCCACTGGTATACCATATATACTATTTGACATTTACAGTTTTTTGGGGGTTAAGCATTAGTGAAAGGTCTAACAAATAAAAAAAATTAAAAAATAAAAACACAACAAGCATTTTTACACCATATATTGTAGAAATAAAACACTTTATACCCAAATGTCAAAAAAGTTACTTGAATCAATGATCAGCATTAAAAGAGTCTTACAGATTCTTACAGATCATTAACTAAAAAAAGTTGGTTTAGGGTTTAGTTTAACAATGTAAATAAATTAAAAGATTATTTGTCCCTTGATTGCCTGTCATGTGTATTAATAATGATAAAAAATCAACAAGATTTTGATGAAAACATTATAATTTTGTTTGGTGGCACTAGTGGTGTTTGGTGGCACTATTTCACGTAAGGCCAAACATTGTCCTTTTTCTATAAAGAACATAAAGATTAGTTGAAGGAATAGGCTTTTAAGTTACCTATAGTACAGTTTCAGTTTAATCCCAGATTCAATTGTGAAAGAGAAAGCTTGTATTGTTTGTGGACTCTAACCTACATTAAATATGTATCTGTTGTTTGTTTGTGCTGGTTTAGAGCGCTGAAGTCGAGTCAGCATTCCCTGTGCTCTCTGCTTATTGTGGACACTCCAGGATTCCAGAACCCAAAGTTAGCAAAGCGTGACCGTGGCGCCACCTTCGAGGAGCTGTGCCACAACTACGCCCAGGAGCGTCTCCAAACACTTTTCCATGAACGCACCTTTGTACAGGAGATGGAGCGTTACAAGGAGGTGCAGCAGTCCATCCTGTTACACCCATCAAATTATTCCTTTTTTTCTTAAATTAATTATACTCTCAATTCATTTGGGCTGAGACTAGCTGATTTAAATCAATGTTGATTTTATTAACATTTTTGTCTAAGCGGTCATAATCAAATACGCTTGCCTTGTGACCAAAATCAAAGTACATTCGAAGTTCATGAGCCAATCATAGATTCCGTAGATATAAAGGTGCTGTAAGATATAAAGTAATGTTCTGGAGTTCCCAACACACTTCAAGTTGTCATGAACTGAAAATTCTATGCTAAAAATAAATCTCTTTTTGTAAATGCATGGTATAATAGATGTTATCGTGAATGAGTCATCCATGTAGGTTTCAATGTGACATTTTTTTTGACCTTGTAATTTTTTAATCAAAATGTCATAGCTCACTTTTTTAGGAGAAGAAACCCTGCCCCTTCACAATCGACTGCAAGCTCGCATACATTTTTGAGAGCAGCACCTACTTCTCAAAATCCAATCAACCGATGAATAAAAAAGTAATCTGCAAATTTCTAAAAATAATTTTTACTATTATATATATATATATAAATATTTCCCTACAGAGGCCAGCCTGATATTTCAGGAGTTGTCTGAATGCCATTCCATACAAAACTCTTACAGCACCTTTAATCAAAAGTCTTGAAATTATCAATTTACATACTTGAGTTTTGATCGATACTGATTTTAGGCCTCTTGATTTTTTTTTATTTTTTGTGGCCTCAAGGCAGTAAAATCATAGAATAAGAGAAATTATGATGATTGGACACTTTTAACCTGAAATCAGTTTGCAATCATGGCTGACTAACACTCCGTCTATCCCTGTTTAGGAGAACATAGAGCTTGCATTAGATGACATAGAGTCCAGTACATCACTGTCTGTAGCAGCTATAGACCAAACCTCAACTCAAGCATTGGTAAGCAACTCTCTCCTCCCCGCATCTCTTCTTACCTCCTCAGCTTTTTGTAGTGCATCCCAGCCTGTCCCCAAAGGGGCCTTATCTGGAGAATGTGTTCTTTTCAGTCTCGGCTCTGACTTGAATCGCTGATGTTTTCCCTTGTCTCCCACAACTCTGGGGAAAATTCTTCTTGACTGCTTGAAAGTACTAGTAGATGACTTTTTTTGTCCTTTAGTTTGTCATTTGCGTGTGAACTCTTCCTCAAAGTTGTTATCTATGATGAAAAGTTATCATATATTGTCATCTAGCCACTCACTGCAGGAGCAGTGTGTCAGGAACGTGCCTTTCTGGGATGTTAATGATACAGGAGATCTTCTTTTTATCTCTATGTGTGGGGGTGGGTAATGAGTGGGAAGCGCCCTCCCTCTTCCTAAGGCACAGCGTTCAGAATCTTTGTTAATGAAAGCACTTTTCATGACATTGTCTCTCTTACAAACTGTGTCGGGATATTGCTTTAGTAGTCCCGTCAAATATGAAGCGTATTGGCATCAGACACATGTTTGAGGCTTTATGTATACTTCTAGCATATGTTATTTCTAGCTTTGATTTGACATTGGAAACTATTGTTTTGGCAGCATTTCTTCTTGGTGTGTAGTGGTTGCGTAAAGTGATAGCACATACAATTAGCTACAATTGAAAATAAAGGCATAGTCACAGTAGAATGATGTTCAAGTTAAAATTAGTTCTGCTAAATATTTTTGTAGAGCCAATGATGTTTTTTTCAGGATTCTTTTAAGAATAGAATAGAAAATGCTTGTCATTATAAATGTCTTTACTATTTTGCATTAAGTTGACTGAGCGTAAATTGACAATAGTCTATATTAATTGTAGTGTATATTCTTGACCAAACCTATATGAGAGTAGTGTGGTCACATGCTACGTTGACTATTCTCAGAACTGGCAACTTTATACTAAACACTACACGGTATAGGACATTTTATTTAGTCATTTTATAGAAATTGCAGAAACCAAATTTCCATTACTATCTCAGGTAAACATCTTTACTTAAAAGATCGAATTAATAGATATGTAGAGGCATCCTCGGATTAAAAAGAAGGATTTTAGATTAGAATGGTTCAGTGATGCATGACCTTTTGCAAAGACTTACAAATGGAGATCAAATGAGTGTGTGATTTATTTCTGTGACCAAGCTGCTTTGCGAATCACTATAAAGTGTTTTGAGTGTGCCCCTAGTGGTTGCGCTCACCAATTGCAGCTTTGCGACTTGAAGAAGATACACAAACGCATCCCTGTGTGGTCATATAATCTTTCCTTTTTAAACTTTTTAAATTTAATAAAGTTCAAGAAATACATAAATTGTCAATTGAGCACTTTAGCAATTAAGTAAAGTGAAAGCGCTCGTTAAAACAACCCTGAAGAGTTCATTAGCAAGTCTGGGCCTGATGGAAGTAGTACTGAGGCATAGTGACGGCAGTCTCATCAGTGTGAAAAGGAATATTTAAAGACATATTCGGAGTATATTCATAAGCCTACATAATTTCTTTTTATGCGCTGGTTTCATCCACAGTTATTCGGCAGTCTGCGAAGTGTCAGTGCGGTAATGCAGAACAAGGGAGAAGCCATTACTGGTATTAATTGCTTAAGTAGACAGGCAGAGTGTAAGGTTTAAAAATGCCTGCCTGACTGCCCTGGAGCTCTTACTTAATACAAGCCTTTAATGAGGAGCCCAAGACTAATAGCTCATCTTTCCCCCCTCATTTTCTCCTCATCTCTCTTATTGTATAAAGGATTGTAATTGCTTTCATGTAATGACTAATGTTGTGTTTAAGGTCATTATCGAAATATGAAATGAAAAGTAAATGAAACAATGCACAGCCTTGACGAATGAAAGGGGCTTGAATTGTGAGTAAACAAAGTTCTTGCGGGAGATTGAGCATGTGCTCAAGGGGGACTCATTTGAACAATGTTATTGGCAAAGAATTTTCAAAATTGTGGCATAACCTTGCCAAGAGTGATGACAAGATTGAGTTGGTAGTGTTTTCATAAGGTCTGAAGGTGTTTTTAAATGTGTTTGTTAATGCTGTTTGTATATAGTGTGTGTGCATAAATGCATGCACATAGACAAAGTTTCTTTATTCCATTGATAAAGCCTGCTGTATGATATTTGATACACACATTTCTAAGGCCTCTAAATTATCAACTTGATCAAAACAATATGACATGTCCTCACTTGTCTGATCGATTGTTTAGTTTTAGTACAATTTAAAAAAGTTTCCTTCCGTTCGTGGTACATCGAAATGAAATCTATACTGCTTTTTATCAAGTAAACGCAAGAATAACTTTTATATTGTTAGTGATATTTCAAGATGAACACCTACTGGAAGCAACTTAGGTTTATCCATATGTCTTTTTTTGTTGTAGTTGTTGAGAAATTGTGTTAAAATCATGTATCAAAAACAACAAACATTTGAGGAATGTAATTTTTTTTCTCTCTCCATTGTATTGCATTGCATTATGTATTCTGCCCACCACAATTAAAACAACAAAGCTTGATCATAAAACAAAGCATTTAAATACCGAGACATATTTTTACAAGATATATTATTGGCAGATATAGAGCGACAACTGATTTTTTTTTTCATTTCATGAAAGTAGTCTGCTATACTGTTATAAAGGTCTCATTGATTTACAATACAAGCTATCAGAATTTCAACCGCACCAAATTACATATTTTGGCTCAATATGGGCCTCTGAATAAAATTTAGGTGTTTTTTCTCCCCCAGTATGAGCTCCATAATCTAACTTATGATATCATTCTATATGACCCATAGAAGACTGATGTATCAAAAATAATACTTAACAAAATCATGTTGTCTAAAGGTTGAATACGGTTCCATTTCAGAACATTTTTCTGACTATTATGTCAGGCTTAAACAGGGTTTAAGGTTTACAAATTTAGGCTCTTTGCCTAAATTGGGGGCTCGTCCGGGATTGAAACCGGTAGGTGCCTAGTTTATATATAGACCCCGGTCTACAGTTTGAGTCTAACAAAGTGTTCTCGCATGTTCGTCTGTTTCCATGTGGTCCAGGTACGGACACTGGCCAGGACAGATGAGGCGAGAGGCCTGCTGTGGCTGATGGAGGAAGAAGCTATGCAGCCTGGGGGCTCGGAGGAAACTCTGCTGGAAAGACTCTACAGCTATTATAGCCCTGTGGATGGAGAGACCAAAGGTCAAAACACTATACACCTCTCACATGCCCATCCACAAACATACCATTACTTCTATACGTTTATGTATGGAAAGGTTTTGCAACCTCATGTGCTCAACTCGTTTCTCAGGCCCTGCCTTGCTGCTAAAGAGCGAGAAGGTACATCACTTCCTGTTGGGCCACAGCCATGGAACTGACTGGGTGGAGTATGATGCTCGGGGATGGTTGAGCCATGCCAAACAGAACCCTGCCTCTCAGAATGCGGCCATTTTACTGCAGGACTCTCAGAAGTAAGACCTTGATAAATAATTACTAATATTTGCCTGTTGTTATATACATGTACTCCATCTCTGCAAGCGCTGTGAGTGTGTAATGTAAAATATTTATTTATTTAAGAGGCTTTGGTGTCTTCTAGCATTTTTGCCACTAAAATAAAAGATATACGGTCTAATGTTAATGTACCTTTTAGGTGTAACAGCCATAAATTAGTATTGTATTTTTATTTAGTTATATAGTATAATAGTATAACAATAGCAATATATTTCTTAATTTAAAAAAATGTATAATTTAAATAATACAAATTGGAAAAAACTCAAACTTGGAGACTTTAAATGATCCAGCTCATCCTGTGTACAATCTGGCTCTTCCTCTGCAGGAAGAATATCAGTAGCTTGTTTATGGGGCGTTCAGGAGGTGCCACAGTTTTGTCAGGTTCTATTGCTGGGCTTGAGGGCGGATCTCAGCTGGCTCTGCGCAGGGCCACAAGCATGAGGAAGACCTTCACAACTGGTGTGGCTGCTGTTAAAAAGAAGTCCCTCTGCATCCAGATTAAACTACAAGTGGTGAGTACTAAAAGCTGCAGTACATAAAAAGCTAAAATAAAGCAGTAAGTACATAACCAACAAGTGTTGAAAACTATCTGCTTGCCCTAGCTCGATTCAAAGCGGCAAGCTTGTAATAATGTTTGTAATAATAAAACAAAGTACAATTTGCTCGGTTTGGCATGATATGATAAGCGATCGTTAGATTCAATCAGCGTAATTTATTGCAATGATTTTTTTCCCCTTAGTTGGTCAGAAGAACAAAAGTGGATGTTTGTTACTTGTGCAGATCAGATGACATTTTAGGGTGTTGGTCATACTTCCAAAAAGAAAAATTTGTGATTCTGAATGGCAGTATCCACATCCAGCCTCACATTCATATGATTCATATGTGCTGTGCCGTGTCGGGGCACAACTCACGTAAAGTTGATAATTCCGCAAATAACTGCAATTGTAGATTTCTAACAGAGATGGCGACAAAGAGGAAAAACTGTGGACTGCAGCTTTAAAACATGACAATTACATCCATAAACTAGTGCATTAAAAAGAGCTAGACAGAGCGCAACTTATTATAGACCTCCTTCATAGGAACAAATTGCAGTGGACTCAAGAGACCCTACAGCTAAAACTCAGCATGCTAATTAAAGCACCACCACTACAATATGAAGAAAAAGATCAATATGGATATTTTTTGATGGCCGATGCAATATCTTGTGCAGGGTGGCTGATATAAAGCTGATAATCACATCACACTATTTCATTTAAGGATGGTAACACATGCTGCAATTTCATTTATCTATATTTCACATAATGTTTGTGAATTAGAAATAAATCATTTGAAAATTAAATTGGGAACTTGAAAAAATTCTTTTGGATTCTGCCACCCTAATATATAACGAATAAAAGAAAATGAAGTAAACACTGTAATCAACAGCGCACTCAGTAATCTGATAAAGTGTAATAAAATAAAGGTAAACACTATAATACTTTTGATATAGCACTTACATTCTTTAAGGTTTAATAATTTATTAGACAGAACTGTTAAGGAACGACAGTAAACTAGTGAAGATGGAGAATGGCACTGTCGGCCAAACTGAAAAAACGTATCAGCCAATAATTAAAAAAAGAAAGCTAAATATCAGCCAATGTATTGGCCACAGCCACTAATCGTGACCCATTAGTACAGATCTTCACATAATAGAATCTTATTACAATGTGGTCAAACAACAAAAGCATTTCTGAATTTAATGTATGTTGTTTGTTTTCTTACAGGATGCACTGATAGACACAGTGAGGCGGTCCAGGGTGCACTTTGTGCATTGTCTGCTCCCTAAAGCAGAGACTTTGTCTGGGGATGTGAAGGTGCTAGGAGGACCCTCGCCTCGCTCTGGGGAGATAGAGGCACATGGAGAAAGCTGTGACAACGGCCTCATGCAGCTGGATGTTGGCTTGCTCCGGGCACAGCTCCGCGGTTCCAAACTGCTCGACGCCCTCCGTATCTACCGCCAAGGTTAGAGTTTAAAAAGCCAGGCATTAAAAATGCAAGATAAAGACAGTGAATGACCCTCGTCATAGATCTGTGACCTATATTTTGAAAAGAATGGAGAAAAATCTACGAAGAGAGGAAAGATTTGAAAGTTCAATTTTACCATGCAGGCTTGACTTTTCCGAATAACGTGTTTTTCTCCCAGGGTTTGTTGACCTTTGAAGTTTTCTAGGGCTTACTGTATGTGGTCAGGCACTGCCTAGTGTTCTAGTTGTAAGTTTTTATTTATTTTTAGAGACGCTCATGGGCTTATTTTGTTCAGTGCTTTAGAAAAAATCAACAAAATGTCATTGGAAAATGTTTTGGCACATTTCATCCCAAAGCCCTGAGTAAGCAGAACATTCTCTAGATAAGTGACTGACCATTGTCCTCATCATTGCTGAACCTACACAATCCTTGCTTTCTAGAATCTCACACTTCCTTCTTTTGTAACACTCCTGTCATTTGGCTCTCCTCCTTCCTCAAGGTTATCCCGATCATTTGGTATTTTCCGAGTTCCGTCGCCGTTTTGATGTACTGACTCCCCACCTGACAAAGAAACATGGGCGGAACTACATTGTAACTGATGAGAGAAGGGTGAGTGTCCTTTTTAAGCATGTGTTTGTGAGCGTGTTGTTTCTCTGAGTGCTGTTTGGCTCCTCCTTCATGAGCTGCTCTTCCATGTAATTGATTATGACAGTGCTCAGGGCAGAGAGCTGTGTTGTTGATTAATGGGCTATAGTACACATCTTTTCCCCCTTAATCTCGCCTCTGCTCTGGTGACAGGACAATAAAAGCTTTAATCAGTTCCCAGAGTGACGACTTTATCAGTGGCATCCTGTCCTATTGAGTCTTCAGAGACCTGCAATGTCTTAATGTCAACTTCATGTGGATATATGTGTCTGTGTGTTTATATATGTAAAGTGATATTTCCTACTGACACTCCAGCAGAAGATACAAATAACTGGCTTAAAACCATTTTTGCCTAAGACTTTTGGACAATACTGTGTGTGCTTGTGTATAATTGTAGAGGTAGGCAACTCTCAACAATGTGAGTAAATCACTCGGGTATACGACCATCTTTCACGCTAGTTGACTAAAAAAGTCTTTCATTTATTAGCCAATGGCTAGTAAATTGTACGATTTGCCTTGCATGTGATTGGGCCAGTGCTGCATCGTGTAAGTTTATCATTTACAGGTGTTTTTAAGCCCTGCCAATTTAAATATTCAAGCACACAAAGACATGAAAGAGAACTCAATTCAGTACTTGCACGCTATGTAAGAAGTTGTGTGCTCACACATCTGAAGTGTGTGTCCAGAAAGCTGCCTTTTGCCTAATTATGTTTTTAAGTGACAATAGGCCTAATATTCTTGCTGCTGTCTGTGTTTTTTTTTTGTCAATCAAACAGACTAACAGCAAAAAATCATTAATTGCTCTTGACGGAATCACTTTTGTAGCTTAAATAAGGTTTAATCTATATACAATTCGTATAGTCAATAAAACAGTAACAAATAATTAATAAACATGTCCAAACTTTGTTTTGACTGATACTCTGTGTATATTATATATCTGTCTATTCCACAGATAGTATCTTATACATTTTAGTATACAAACATGTTACTGGCTCAAATAAATGCATCTCGGGAGAACAATCTTTGTTTGTATTTTGCTTTAGCTGTGTTTTACCGAGGTCTCGCTGTGGTAACCATACGTTAGCAGATTCCCCTTTAGACCTGTGATCCATCCGCAGCTGCTCAGTCTGAGACTTTGCCTCTTGCTCGTCTCTCCCTGAACCTGTTCACCAGTCGGCCCCTGCGCCCCTGCAGAGAGCACTCAATACATCCCTGTGGTCTTAGCTCAAACTCTAGCCATTAGTCATCAGTCCACTGAGTTTTTTTTTTTAATCCCCTGCCATGTTGTTGTTTGCCTGACATCCTGCCAGGAAGAAAGCACTCATGGGTGAGTAGAAGAGAGAGGTCAGACATTAAGACAGTTGTTTGTGACCCAGTTTTCCCAAGATGGGTTAGCTTTTCGACTGAAAGAGCGCCCCAGTCAGCATACTGTCCTCTTGGTGCCCTGAAGTGGATGGCACACTAGATCTTTACACGCCTGTCTCACTGTTTTATACATGTGTCTTTGTGTGTTTCAGGCTGTCGAAGAGCTACTGGAGTTTCTTGAGCTGGAAAAAAGCAGCTATCACATGGGCTTGAGCCGAGTAAGTAATACTTACATTCACCCTCTAAACTATTTAAAAACAATAATGTAGCTAGCGATATTAGACCCAGAAAAGGCCTATTACCTGCTTCACTCAATCTATTCCATTCACAAACAAAGTTTTTATGTAATTTACATTTCTGCCATCAAATGCAGTGGTGTACAGTTGTGTTCTGAAATGAGGATTTAAAAAAAATAAATTAATTCATGTTCGAGAAGTCTTGTGGATGCATATTTAGTATGTGTTTTTGCCCTTATTTCAGAAACTTTCATTTTTGAGTTTTAAAATAACCACGCATAAACAATATTTTCTAAAAAATACAAAGTGCATACATGTTGCTCATATATTATGGTAGCCTCGTTTCTGTTCACTGTAATTTCACCTGTGCCATTAATATGTTAATAAGCAACTGAAAAAAGTACAAATGTCATGTCAGAACATCTCAAGGACCCCAAAAACACTGGTCCTTAGAGGGTTAACCGCCTGGTGCTGTATGGATTACCTTTATGATGGATGGATGTGCTTTTTTGGGCTTAAAAAAAAGGGTACCATTCATTTTTTTCTCATTATAAAGCTTGGAAGAGCCAGGATATTTTTTTTAATATGACTCTGATTGTGTTTGGCTGAAAGAAGAAAGATATATTCACCTTAGCATGGCTTGAGGGTGAGTTACAGAATACATTTCTTTTAATAGCATATTTCATAATATATGTGTTTTTTTTTTATTTTTGTACTATGGATTTTTTTCATTCAGCTTTTTGAGGAGGTACTGACTCTTTTGCATCCACAGAAGAAACGCCCCAGATCGAAAGGCAAATAACCGCTTCATAAATAGTCAAAAAATGTATTTAAATAAATTAATAAAAAAGGCGTTTTCGGCTGAGCATTGTAACTAATCACAGACATGACTAATGCTGTGTTGAAACATTTAGCCAATTTTTGAGTGCATTAAAGCCTGATCTGTCAGTGCATGTTTTCCCTTTTGTTCGTGGTACAACAGAAAAATGAGCACTGAGGAAACATGACCTTAAATAATGAGTCTTCAGAACTGAATCAAAAAGCAAATCTTTAATTATTTTTAAGTTAGCTAGATTTTGGACATCTCTTTTGCATTGTAGCACCCAAACATGTCTTACAAGCGAGTTAACAAAACTAGAATGTACCCGCTGTAGCCAATACAGCAAGATTTATTGTGAATTTAATTCATTGATTAAAATTGGAGCGTTCATGGGAGTCCTGGACAATCAGCAAGCTCATGCTGAACTGCTATTAATCTAAATTAGTAAATGAATTACTTTTACAATATCAGGGTTAGAAACAGTTTAACACTGTTGTTTTTGTCAATCATAATCATCTAAATAAAATGACTTGACTTTTTCAGTCCCTCTATGTTATGGATCAGTGCTTTGAGTCAGTTTGTGGCATACAGATTCGGCCTGAGTCACGAGGATCAGTTCCAAACAGATGGCATGATTTCCATTTAGATTGCCCAAACGTTTGCTTCTTCTACACCTCTTAGACACAGACCGACTTTAATCCGCTCTGCCGCTGTGCTCACATCTGGACGGAAAGTTTGGCAGAGTGGGCTCTGGCCAAAAGGACTCATCTCCTCCTCTCTTGTCGAAAAAAGCACTTTCTGCTCTGTGCCGATGCTGTACCCACAATGCTTAGCTGCAGATGGGACATGACTGGCACCGTTGCCAGGCCTCATTGGCGGGCATGTTGGAGCATGGAAGACAATTATTGTGAGGTTTTCTGAGATTGAATGAGCTCTCCTGGAAGGTTGCACTCTGGGTCTCCCCTACACTTCGAATGATTAAAGCAGAAATCCTTTTGTGCATCTTCTGTAGACGAAAGATTGATTCTGGCGAGGCACCAGCACGCTTTGTTTGGTTTACTCTGGCTTGGTGCTCGCCGATAACTCACTACAAACACCAATCAGCACAGCGAGATATTGTGCTTTCAGACAAAGAACAGCAGCCTAGAGAGAGAGAGCCAAAATAATCACATTCTGATAAATAGCTGATTACATAAATTGGAATAGAGAAAAATGTGTCCAGGAAATACACAACTGATTACTTGACAGCCATAATTATGAATTCTACTTGAGTATAGAGATTTACACCACTGATGGTGATTCTGATACACAGTTGCACCTTTTTAATTTTATTCTGTTTTTCAAATTAATTATTTTATATATGTATAAAAATATAGTTATTTTAGGGCTGGGCAATGATTAATCGCAATTAATCGCATCCAAAATAAAAGTTTGTGTTTACGTGTGTGTACTGAGTGTAATTATTTTGTATATAAAAATTCACACACATGCATGTATATATTTATATTATACAGTGTGTGTGTGTATATATATGTGTGTGTATATATGTG
>JAOTRC010000003.1:10923216-10939176 GCA_027497675.1 Cyprinella lutrensis
AAAAATAGTCATAATTTAGAAATAAAAGGCATTTTTCCTAGCCTGATTTTAGCCTCTGATTTGAACGCTCTGTTTGACGGGCCGTGTCTGCTAGTCAAGTAACAGTTGTAACAGTTATAAGCTGTCTGGTGTTTTCAGGTGAGCCACAGAGATGTGGAGACAGAGAAGCGTCTGAGGAAGGACCTGAAGCGCACAAAGGCCTTGCTGGCTGATGCCCAGATCATGCTGGATCACCTGAAGAACAACGCTCCCAGCAAGAGAGAGATCGCTCAGCTCAAGAACCAGGTCTGTTTCTCAGCTCCCCTGGGCTCGGTAGATAACGCAATAAACATGAGGTCCAGTAGTAAACATGCATTTCATTTATGTGTGTTTGCATGTGTGCTCTTTACAGCTTGAGGAATCAGAGTTCACATGCGCTGCTGCGGTCAAGGCCCGAAAGTCAATGGAAGTAGAGATCGAGGACCTTCATGTACAAATGGACGACATATCCAAATCCAAGCAGGCGGTAAGTCTTTGTGTTTGGTAAAAAAATAACTCTTGATTTGATTTTTTTTCCTTTTACATTAGAGTCAGAGGCATGCATAGACACAGACACCACCTGTCTTCATTCACCATAGGTGGCAGCCAGGATGTCGTTTCAATTATTTACCAGGGGGAAATGATTTCCGCCCATAATGGCATGTTTCCGATCCCGGCTCTAATTCGAACAGGATGTATCACCGTGAAATACATTACACTTTAATAATTCTGACATTGATTCATTATTATTTAAGCGTGGAGAAAATGGTGTAATTGTGTCCTCACTGTAGTGTATTATGAAGCAATATCAGGAGAGACGGATGCAGCCAAAAATCTGCAGATGCTGTTCCCATGATGCTGTCTCCATATTGTTTTCTTTTTTTTGTCATCGCCGCCTGTCATATTTGCTCAGCTCTCTGGAGCAAGAGACACTCTGACAGAAGGGTGCAGTGAACATTTTAATTTTCTATAAAGGCGCTGCCATGCTGAAGCATTGTTTTGGTGCAGTCGAGTGTTTTTGTGGCTATTTCTAAAACTGTCTCTCTTCTGAATATTGTCATTGATTAGCAAGAGCGTGATAAATGGTCTGGTCATGATCACTGTCTGATTAGCTTCAGGTCTGTCTGACACCCCCATCCTCCCCTGGGAGATCATGGATTTCCACTAGAGGATTTGAAGGTGACGCATAGATTTGATACAGTACACAAGCCAGACACCATTTTAAGGTGTGGAACGGATCTGTGCAGAAAAAAAGGAAATATCTTTTATCAGTGTCTTGTGTTAACGTATAATGGAAAACAGGATTTTCATTCATTTGTACACATACTTCTGCAAAAGTCAATCCATGTGTATAATTTATGAAAACTTGAAAAATGGGTTATTGAGATATCGTCGTAATTTTAATGTCATAAGCACAAGCATATGATCATGACGGCAATTTACACTACCGTTACAAAGTTTGGGATGAGTAAGATTTTTTGTTGTTGTTTTTTAAAGGTATCTTATGCTCACCAAGGCTGCATTTATGTAATCAAATATACAGTAAAAGCAGTAATATTATACTGTAAATTATAACTTAATAATATAAACATTATAAAATTAATTAACTGTCACTTTTGGTCAAATGAATGTGTTAAAATTACTTGGTTCAAAAAATCACAAATTTTAAAAATGGTAGTATAAACCTAAGGTAATGTTCAGATTCAAAGATACAGTATTAAACTATCTTAAAAGAAGTAATTTACATTTAGAAACCGTTCTTGGGTCAGAAAGGCTAAAAAAATATGGTTTTTGATGTCATGGGCAAATTGTAAAATATAACTTTTAATATAAATTTATTTGAATTGGTTTATGAAAGAGTGTGTAGAAGAAAACCCACATGAGGATGTTTTTTACTAAATCATTCAATTTCCTGCTTTTATAGTCACTAGTTCATTAGTAATGTGTGATGTCTACATTTTTTGCTTTTACTAAAACATTTGAAAGATACTCCTCGGAGATTAGCTGCCTGTATTGTTGAGGTAATTATTATTGAAAAGAATTAGACCTCTGATACTGTTTGACAGAGCAGGCAGGGAAGTGTTCTCTAATTGGGAGACAGTGCTGTGTTCTCAGGGATTTATACAATGCAAGCAGCTACTGTTTAGTAACAAGGTGACAGGAAAATGATCTCCTTAATGAATCAGGAGACTAGCTTTCAGTTTCAAGCTAAAAATTAGAACTAAAGTTGGAGTGGTTAGCCTCACATGCTCCTAACATGTTTAGATGTGGTGCTCATGCAGGGGCCACAGATTTGAGTGTGACTGACTGTATCAATAAAAATAGTTAAAATGGACCCTTTTTACCTATTCCGAGTCAGAAAGCAGAAGTCGTCATAGTGAGTTGAACTTCTATAGCGATGAACCGGAGACAACAGCAAAAATAGTCTTGTATTTCCATTTGCTCCAATAGCAAAAGAAAAGAATCTGTGTTTTGACGACTTCCAAAAAAAGGGAAGAAATATCGAGATATTCATTACAGCAGTCAGAAGAGAGAAATATGTCAGATTTGCCATTACTCATTGTATAATTGTACGGTATTTGAAACCATTGTATGAGAAACATCCTTGCAGCAGAGTTAAAGGAGTAGTTAACTTAAAATAATTTACTCACCCCCATGTCATCCAAGATGTCCATGTCTTTCTTTCTTCAGTCGTTAAAGTTTTTGAGGAAAATATTCCAGGATTTTTCTCCATATAATGCACTTTACTGGTAACCAAATGGTTCAAGGTCCAAAAGACAGTTTCAGTGTTAACTGTTAAACAATTCTTTTTCCGAGTCAATGCGTTCATTTCGTTCGTTGAATGAACCAAATGAAATGAAAAAAGATTTGTTCCGTTTGATAAACAAGTTCGAACAGGAGTCATGAATGTGCATCACAGAATAGAGCAAGGCGACCATTTGAGCTTATAATTTGTATTTATTTAAATTATTAAAATTAAAGATATAAAAAATCACTATATTTACGATAATGATAAATGTGGAAACACGTCATCACAGTCTGTGAAAAGAGTTCATTAACCTAAATACTCAAAAATTTAGTTAAAATTTAGTTTAGTTGTGTGTATTTCCTCTGTCTTATTGTACATTAAACAATTAGTCCCTGATGCATATACCAAAGACACTTTTTTTAGCCTGAATATCCCCAGAAGTGTGTTGTATTATGAAAGTAAAATGGCTTGTGAACTTGCCAACATGTCTAGCAATTCTATCCGTTTTTACTTTTCAGAATTTTTTTCTTTTTCCTTTTAATTTGCTAAATGTCTTATTCTGTTGTTTGTTTCCCGTGCAGCTTGAGGAACAGCTGAGTCGTTTGCAGAGGGAGAAGAATGACCTGCAGTCTCGCATGGAGGAGGACCAGGAGGACATGAATGAACTCATGAAGAAACACAAAGCCGCCGTTGCCCAGGTAACTGTCTCTGTCTGTCAGAGAGCTGTACAGAGCTTTTCTCTCATCATCACACACAGAGTAGATGTGTCTTTACATGTACATTTAAAATGTTTTTGTAATTTGTGTGTGTTTATATATTCCACAATTTAAGGTCTCAATTCATGTGTGAAAAAGATTCTTCCCTCCTTTAACAATTTGAGCCCGATGAATCTTGACATTGTCATCCCTGCATGGAAATGATAAGCTACACACTCCATCAATTAGGTTTAGAAGAGCTCAGATATATATTTGTACACACATGCACACACACTATTATACATTTAGGGATTATTTCACACTGCAAAATAAAAGCGTGTTGTGTTGAATATAAAGAACAGGTTACAGCATTCCCAGCAATCACAATGCTATTGCATTGCAGGAGCAGCATGAAACAAGCCTTTTTGTTCACAGTTGTGTTGTCCTTTCAGTGATTTATTTTTTGACACTGAGCGTATTGCATGCTACATCATTCCAACATATCTGAAATTTTCCAGTATGATTCATTGCTGTTTCTCAGCAACATACTTCCATCATGCAAATCAAATCTACAGCGTCATTTAGTGTGTGCAGATGGACCACTCAGTATTTCTGCCTTTGATTGGTCGTTCGTGCCAATGGGAAAGTGTCGCTGGAGCGATTGTCGTGTATTTGAGTATGTGGGTTGATTGTCATTAAGAGTGTTTTAAACACAGCACGCTGCAATGGCAGCTATGTAGAGATGAGTGATGTGTCTCCACAGATTCTAACTAAACAGATCCTCTCCAATGGAACAGCCTGTTCCCTTGGGTTTACTTCAACTCTATGGTTCATTTATGGGTATATCAGGTTTTAAAATGCAGTCACATTCATACTTGAGGCATTCAGATTCCATTTGAGGCTCCATTTCACTCATGCTTATGTTAACATGCTATTTATTGCTCCCATTTTTTGTGAGATGTCATTAACAGACCATAAGATCGCGCGTCTGTCAACAGCTAAATGGTTTGCAATGTGCTGTAAAATATATCACCAAAATAACATACCATCACGCATATTTCCCCCTTCCATTGTGCACTGATGCTTGTTTTTTTGAATGGTAATCGGGACCGTATGCACCAGTTAAATTAGGGATTTTATTTGAAATACTGGATGTCCAATTGTCCACCTTTTTAAACAATGAAATAGTTGCGCTGTGGTGAATTTTGCAGTATACAATCAATGAATATTTAATACAAACAGAAAATGTGCATACTTACGGATCATGTATATAGCACAAAATTGATGTTTAGATCACTTCAAGTAGATAAAGGAATTGTAGGTTCAGATTATGTATCCTATGGTGTGTGTAGAAGACTCTGACCCCTCTGTGGTGCATTCTTGTACAGTCCTCACAGAATCTGGCCCAGATCAGTGACCTGCAGGCCCAGCTGGAGGAGGCCATGAAGGAGAAACAGGACGTCCAGGAGAAGGTGAATTCACTTTGGCATCCATATGGAAATGCATATTCGCAAAGTTACTGTTACTGTTCTGAAATTTAGAAGAATATGAGTAACCGGACAGTTTCTGGTCCCATTAACTTCCAAGTCAATGGGACCAGAAACTGTCCGGTTACTGATATTCTTCTAAATATCAGAAAATTGGCTGAATGGATTCAAAAAATGTTAAAACTCAACCGTTTAACTCTGAGGGAGTTGTAAAATTAGCCTATTTCCAAAAAAAGTGGAGTATCCCTTTAAGGTGAGCTAAGGTGCTTAAAAACAATTTATTTGCACTGCAAAGTTACAATATGGAAACTATAATAGTTTTCTTTCATGAGCTCAAGATCAGGTTCCACCCTTTCCTCACTTTACTCCTCTATGAGATCAAGCTGTGACTCCGCCTTCTCAGCGTTGGAATCTGTAATGAGATTCCGTCAAAATCCACCTGTCTCGGAATTTGAGTTTTTAATGATCAGATCAGACTCTGAACCTCATGATAGAAATAGACTCATCCCCTCTCAGCGTTTCATTATTTAATAATAGAATCAGACTCCGCCCCCTCTCAGCATTTTGAGTCTTTAATAATAGACTCAATCTCCGCCCCTTTCAGCATTTGAGTCTTTAATAATAGGATTATTTCTTTGAAGAGAAATTCAAAGATGGGTCTCAAATCCATTATTCAAACACTATCACCATGTATAATTAAGTATCAGAACATATTGATTTCAACTAGGTTTGACTTACAGTACTTAATGTTAACCGGTAGAGCTATTTGAAAGGTTGATAAACCAGGTAGGCCTCATTAAAGACACCCCATGGAAGTGTGGTGCTTTTATTAGCACATAATAGTTAAATTCGGCTGTTCAAGTTAGGATTTCAGTAAAATACTGTGCATATTCATCTCAATGTATGTGTGAATTCTCACTCTGTATGTGTGTGTTTGGCAGCTCACATCCCTGCAGAGTCAGCTAGAGTTCCAAGAGCAGTCCATGGTGGACAAGTCTCTGGTCAGCCGGCAGGAGGCCAAGATCCGTGAGCTAGAGACCAAGCTGGAGTTTGAGAAGACACAGGTCAAGCGCTTGGAGGTAAGTTGGCAGGATGCATGTGCTCATGTGGGCTGAGTAGGCTGGGTGCTGGAAGTGTCAAAAGGTCAGTGTGCAGGCATTGGAGTGTTGGATAAGGATAAAATTAATCTACACACCCTCCAGGCCTCTCCTCATTGTCCCACCACTTTATAGACCTTTAATCCGTGTAGGCTACAATGAGTGTTTTACAATTCTCAAAAAAAAAATGGCACTACAAATTGAATGTGGATTATTTCTGTCTCCTCTCTGTGTTTTTCAAATTGACAGAGTCAGTCCCCCTTTTAGAGAGGAAGTCCACATTTCATTTCATGTGTGATATATTTTGTTGCTGGAGGCGGCAGGTCATCTGCTTTTGCATTGTACACAGCTAGCGTAATTAAAATGTGTTTTCTCTAATGCACATTATTTCAGTGTTTTGTTTTGTTTGATTTGATGGATTTTTTGCTCCTTACGTGACATTTTCCAGCAGCCAGTCCTCTTCACCGTTCATGTCTGTTGGATGCTCCTGCTCACCTGCAAAATTACAATTGGCACTCTGCACAAATTACAAACGTCTACTGCGCCCACAGCAAAATCTGTCAACAGAAGCGCTTTGAAAAGCGGTATTATTACTGATTTGTTGGACATATTAACTCAGCACAGGCTTGGGAAATGTAATCTCTTGGGACAGCTTGCTTTAACCATGCCCATCCGTAGCTGTTTTTTTTTTTTTAATATGTAGATATTTCTGTTTCCATGCCAGTATGCAGCCCACCTTTGGTGTGAAAAATCACAGATAAGTTGCTATGGAAGTTATTTGGAGTTTCACACCATATGCATAGCTTGACAATCTTGCATATATCAGCGCTAGACTTGCTAGATTTGGTAAACAACCACAGTGGGTTCAGAAACACTTAAGCGATAGTGCGTGTTATTGCTGCATGTATGTGGTAAATAAATGATTTGCATCTTCTTCAGAGTCTTGTAGCGAGGCTGAAAGAGAATCTCGAGAAGTTGACTGAGGAACGAGACCAACGCAGTGCCAGCGAGAACCGGGAGAAGGAGCAGAACAAGCGTCTCCTCAGGCAGATTCGAGACATCAAGGAGGAGATGGCCGAGCTGGCCAAGAAGGAATCAGAAGCCAGCCGCAAGAAACACGAGCTGGTGAGGGGACTGATCTGATGTTCTGCTTCACTGATGTTCTCATTCTGAAGTGTCTTAAAGGGATAGTGCACCCAGAAATTAAAGTTATGTCATCATTTACTCAGCTTCATGTCATTCCAAACCGGTTTGACTTTCTTTCTTCTGAAAGAAACATAAAATAACGTATTTTGAAGAAAGTTGGGAACAAAACAATATTGTAGTCTAAAAAAATCCACAGAAGAAAGCAAGTCTTACAGGTTTGGAACAACATTAGAGAGAATTTTTGGGTGAGCTATCCATTTAAGCATATAATGAAAGCCGAATTGCGACTATATGTGGACATAAAGCTTCCTTCTTGTTAACTGGTTTGATTAAACCTCTTAAGATTTTAATTCTACAGAAAACAATGATATTCTAAAAAATGGTGTGCATTTTGACATCGTATTACGAGGGCTCTTTGTCACAATGGTTGGTGAATGCAGAATTGTATTTAATCAGTTTAGACATAACACAAGGGAACCTATGAACAAAGCATTGCATTCCGATAAATTTGTTGTTGTTTCCTTTTTTTTGAAAGTTGAATCTGCTTTAGAAGTAGTCAATTACAAAATAAATATATAAATATATATCACTAAAATAATAAGGATGCTGTAATATTGAAATTCTGTCTAATAGACTAACCGCTTATTATTTTAATTTTGTCCACAACAACGATAAATAACATCCATATTGCAATTCTATACTATTTTGTCTTCAAAAAACGTGAATTTAGGCATTTTTAACATTATAATGTACAGTATGAAATATGGATATTAATTTGAGATTCACTGAAGATTAGATTTATCAGTGTTAAATATTAAATGAATAATGTTTTTAACATAAACATTAAGTGAGAATTAGATGACGGTAGCAAAGGTAATCTAAATGTAGAAAAAGACACAAATGAGAACCTCATTAGTTAGGCTGTTAATTTAATCCTGTCTCATTAGGAAATGGATATTGAGAGTTTGGAAGCAGCCAATCAGAGTCTCCAGGCGGACCTCAAGCTGGCCTTCAAGAGGATCGGAGATCTCCAGGCTGCTATCGAGGATGAGATGGAGAGTGACGACAATGAGGATCTCATCAACAGGTAACACTTGCTGCTCTGAGGACTCTGTATTTAATGCAGACCTCAGGAGAGCTTCTCCATGTGCATAAGTGGGTAAAAAAGAGATAGAGAGAGAGGGGATGAATGCGCTGTTCACTGAGCTTTTGGAGATGGCAATCAGTGAGCCAGTCTCAGTCTCAGTCATCTCTTATTCACACTCTCTTAAATATTTATGCCTTGAAAACTGCCGCACATAATTTGGAGCTCCTTTTTTATGTAGTTGGTCTCATCTGTCAGAGGAAGTCATCTTCATTCACCCTCATTCCACGCCGCTCTGCTTCTATTAGTGACCTTACTGCGCAGAGCCAAGTTTATTTGCTCGCTTATGTGCGTGGAAGAACTCCAGTCATGCTAATAACAGTAAATAGTGCCGTGCTTACACTTACATAATGGACTACGCAGAGCAGAAGGTCAGCATTCTGGGTAAACATCTTGAGCAACATGTAGCGCTAGAAAACGTTTACACCAGATATGATAAATATTCAGTTACAATCTGTGTTTTTAAGACCGTGACATCTTGTGTTTATTTGATTTCTTTACACAGCCATTGTTGTTTTCATGTTTATTAAGTTTCCATTTTGAAACTCACTTATTTCTGCTGTTTGTTTTTCATTTCCCTCCTACATCCAGTTTACAAGACATGGTGACTAAGTATCAGAAACGAAAGAACAAGCTGTAAGGAGTTCAAGTTTGAACTGAAGTTAACATATTTTGATTCTCCTTTGCCCTCATAGGAAGATGATGCAGTATGCATGGAGTCATTTTTGAGAAATGTAGTACAGAATAGGGAATGTTCTGTACTGCAAATCTCAATTTCGACTCAACAACAGACTGGCAGCATCATGTTGATACTGCATCACACTTCCGGGCATGACAACTAACATCACGCATTTGTTTTTCTCCTTTTTATGCACGATGTCTCATAATGTATGCGTACTACAAACTGCATGCTTTTTCCAAGCCAGGTATGGTTCCCAATTATTTAGGCGATTTCCCCTGCTTTGTTAAACTGAACCTTTGTAGACTTTGGATAGGAACAATTCTGAGCGGAGGTCAGGGGTGTAGTTACATGTCTAACTCGAGAGCCAGAAGGTTTTATATGCAGGCTTGTTGGAGACTGCAGGGCCTTGTACAAACATCTGCGATGGGTTGCTCTGCCCTCCCCTTTTCTCACCCTTCCTTTACCTGCCTTTCTCTCACTCTTTTGAATAATTCACACTTCTGTTCTTGGGACTTAGCAGCCTCTTAAGGCAGGAAAGAAAGGCGTGTTCCTCATCAATCTTTCAACCATGAGGGCTAAATAATGAATAACCCTCAAATGTCCTACAAAAAGCCCCCCAACTCATCTGGCAACAGCCTACAACAAAGTACCAGTCATTGGCGTCGAGCCATTTCATTCCCCTGTCGATAGTCCATGGTCCGCGGTGTACACCACTCAAAGCGTTTTCCAGTTCTAAAAACCCTTAAGCTCTAAGCACCACTTATTACATCATGTGAAAAAGTATTAAAAGCTAATGGACAGTCTGTGCATTACTTATCAGGTTTAGATGGATATGCTGTTCCAGAAATGTTTGTTTGGGTTCACGCTGGGATGTTGACACTTCTGGTTGGATCATTGTATCGAGTATTATTGTAAATGAGACTGGCTGTAAGAGGATTGTCACAGAGCAAAATACAAACCTTAGTAGAGCAGCTATTATTCTGATTTTCCCAGAGCAAAGGAGAGAATAGACTGGGCATAACGAATGACAAATGAGGAGAGCAGATATTTTGAAATGAGCTATAATTAGAAGAGTTGCATATTCCCTCTCATGAGCGTTACTTGTATGTTTTATTCAGTGACATCATTTTAAAACTTTGTTTACAATACATCATGAATTTATTTTAGGTTAATCTATTATTTTATCCTTTGACATTTCCATTTAGTTAAAGTGTTTCATCTTGTATTTATTTGATTTCAGCTGTGAAATAAATAGTTTTAATAATGATAATATAGTTTCAATGATTAGTTTGATAACAATAATAACCCTGGTGTAGATAGAGGTCACACTTGTGTGCAACGAGGAATTTGGCATAAAGGGATTTTTTACATTAATTGAATGTACATTAACAAACAGAGCTTTCAGTCGATTTAACATTTGTATCATTAAGTGATTAATTAATCAAATTGTTTGCAGTCAAATATTTCAAGAGTTGTTATTTTGGAGCTTAACAGCACTGAAATCTTGTAAAAATATGTATTTCACAAAAGAAAGTCATATGGGTTTAGAAGACACGAGGGGCAATGAGCATAATTTTTTTCTTTTATTTTTAACCTAAATATTATAGATATATGTAGAGTTTTTTTTAATTAGTAATGAAATGTAACCAAGAAACAGTTACTATATACTATATAACACTATATAAACGTCCAAATTTGCCCATTTAAGGGTCAAGAAGAGCGAGTGGGGATATAGAGAGAGCAAACAGCGTAGAGAGACAGACACTAGGGAGGAAAACAGAGGGGTTGAGAGAGTTCTGTAGGTGCTAATGATAAATGTAATAGCCTGTAACAGAGATGTACAGCCAATGGAGGCATGTTGTCACAGACAATTAATGTCTCTCCTCTCTCACTGTGTTGTTTGTTTGTTCCCCTGGGCTTAGGTGCAGCTTAACTAATGGTATATGGTCAAGGACATAAATTGTGTGTGACATTTTGCATTAGCGCTTCATTACAAAGACCCTGCTGTCCCACTGTTTAGCGATGGGCCGGCTAGCAGAGCTCAAGGCTTATTCACACAACGTTCTCACCTCGGTTTACCTCCAGGGCACTAGGGCTTACACAATAGCCAAAAGGGCTCTTGAAGAAATACACACTCTGACACTCGTAAGTTGCCTACCCATGTCGTCAGAGCGCTATACTCATATAACAGCGAATTCATTTGTCCCGAGTGTATTCACTGTTGTGTATCAGATCTTCTGATTTTAGACCCTCTCCAGCACCCTGACTGTGAGCGTACAGTTAGTGTTTAGTGACATCTGTGCTATCTCATGGGTCCATGCATATATAATAATCTCATATGCATAATACCACAAACGGAGAGCTAAGCAGACCGGAACCCTAATGTCAGAGAAAAGCAGCTGCTGCTTCATTTTTGATCTTCTTTCTACGCCTGGGATAATGAGCTACTGTATGTTGTATAATTTTTTGGGGGAGAAATTTGACTCCTGCAGCGCTGGAGGAAAATAACAATGATTATTAAAATTTAACTTGAAACAAAATTGTGGAAAAGGTGTTGTTTGTAATCTGCCATCACTAAGTCTTCTCTAAAGGTTTTTTTTTGCATACTTGGTGTGTTTTAGCTCTCTAGGTCCTTGAAGGGCAATTCATAGTTATTCAGCGTGGTGTGCTGTGCGATAAGTGAAGGATAAGACTAATCTAAAGAGGCAGGGAAGCATTGACTTGCAAATCCAGCCAAACATAAATTCAATGGTTTTATCTGGTCCAGAGAAATGAGCAAACAGGACTGGGATTCACAGCGCTGCTTTCTGTGCGAGTGTTAATGCACCTGCTCCCAGGGACGTTCGGACTGTGTTTACTCGTTCTTATTGACAGCTCAACAGTTCCCTACCAAACCCATTTGTATCCGGAGATGCATGGCATTGCTAGCATGGTAAGCCAAGTTAATTACAGTCCCAAAATGGCCCGTTCCTTCGTGCAATCCTTTAACATGGTGTTTGAAGGCTACATTAGCCTGAAGTATTTTCTATTCTTCAGCACTACCTGTAATTACCAATCCTGTTTTCATTTAGCTCTAAATCGCAGTATTTTTTTATAATAAAAGAGAACTGAAAGAGTTTGGTTCTTGCAAAGGCAGTATTGTAACCATTTTCCATTTAAAAAAAGACTGATTTTGGTGTCCTTTACATTGGGAACTTTAATCAACATATTCTTCTCACGGTTGATTTGAATAGATTTTGGTGTTAGCGTGTTGCTAAGCCAACAGTGATAATCTAATTAGCATAAACATAATAGCAAATGAATTACGAGTCTATTAATGTTGAATTGCATTAAGTACTTTTCAGTGTTGTGATCTATTTATGAGCATTGTGGCATTGCCTTCTGTGATACAATGCTGCCTTAGGATTTAGCTAAAATTAGGCATTTTAAGTTTTGAAAGCCTTCAAATCGCAAGTGTCACCTAGGTTTTGGATCAGAGCTATTGTCTGCTTAGCTACAGTATGAATGGTTTTCTCTTTTCAATGCTCTCCTTTCTTCTGGTTTGGCTTGTTGTACTGACCTCACGCCTTTTGGATGCCTCACATTATACTGAGCCAGCTTGCTGCAGGATATTGTTGTTGGACTATATGTCTGACTTACTAACACAGAGGCCCTTTCCAGGTTACTAGAGATCTGGCGCATGCATCCATACATTGTTTCTCCACCATAAAACCCTGTGTTCCTCCTACTAACAATATTTATGTATAGGTTCGGCTCGTTCATTTTGTTGATATCCCCTCTGTTCTTCTTGCACAGTGAGGGCGCCTCTGATACCGACTCTGAGGTGGAGGACCGTGTTGATGGGGTGAAGTCATGGCTGTCCAAAAACAAGGGCTCTGCCAAGAACCTGTCAGATGATGGTAGTCTGAAGAGCTCAAGGTCAGTACTCCAACCTAATTTCCCTTAGCTATCCCACAGAATGGTTTAACAAAACCCAGTGAAAAAAAGGTATTTTAGCTTGCGCTAAGGGTATTTTCTGTTGGTATTGTCTAGCTTATTCTCCCTATTGTCTGCAGTTTGATAACAGAGGTTTCAATAAAATGGAACCGCTTCACAGGCAGATTAATGGATGTGCCAACTGGCCAGTTGGCATGCCTACCTGTGCCTTTTTGCTGAAAATTAATGGGTCTTTCCACCAGTGGACACTTTAGATTTTTACTGTTTATTCTTTTTACAAGAATGTTTAAGTTTGACTCTTGAGGTTCTTGTGCTGTTAAAGCCTTAAAGGGATACTCTACCCAAAAATGAAAGTTCTGTCATCATTTACTCACCCTCAAGTTGTTCTTTCTTCTGCTGAATTATTTTGAAGAATGATTGGAACCAAACAGTTGTAGGGCACCATTGACTTCAGTATTTTTTTTTCTACAATGGAAGTCAATGGTGTCAAAGAACTATTTGGTTCCAATCGTTCTTCAAAATATCTTCATTTGTGTTCAGCAGAAGAAAGAAACTCGTTTGCAACAATATGAGGGTGAGTAAATGACGACAGAATTTTTGGGTGGAGTATCCCTTTAAGACCTTTTGAGTCATAATTTAAATCATTTTGATCACTTCAGTCAGGCCCATCTGTCAGAAACACTCTTCCTAGTATAAATCATCCTGCTTGAGAATTATAGATCATTTCAGCACCAGTTTTTGTGCAATTATCTGAAATATTTTCGCCTAAAAGGATCTTTATGTCTACATTTATATGTAGATACCTGAGCTGATGGATTAACTATTGATTTTAAATCTCAGGAACTTTAGTCTTTCTTAAGTGCCTTTCTGCTGTCACATCAAACTTTCATCTATATTCTGCCCTGTCTGCTTGGATATACCTCCATTTTATTTTAATTTCTATTTTTGGGTGTCAGTCATCGTTTAAGTTTTTATCAGTGTTTTTTTCTCATTCTCATATTTCCATCTCTATCCTCTCCTCCCTCCATCTGTTTGTCTTTCTACACTGTGCACACCCCGTCTGCCCCTCCATCTAGATATGCTGTAAATGTTGACGGAAAGGAGGGAAAAGAGTGGGAAGAGGGTAAAGAATGGAAAGACAATGGCAAAGGTAAAGAATTAGAACCCAGCAGGCCTGTATCTGTCATGAGTTCCCTCAGCTACAGGAAACGCTCCAACATGAAGGACTCCATAGGAGGTAAGGGAGACGAGAGTTCGCTCCTCAACACTCTCAAAGAACAATCCAATTCCCAGGACCTCTCCTCTTTCCGCAAGAGCAAAGCCAAGCAAGAATCCGAGGATGACTCCTACTCTGTCAGCTCCTGGCGGAAGGCAGGAGATGATATTGACGATCGGGGTTCTGTCATCTCTCAGGCCTACTCGGAGGCAACCAGTCGGGCAAGAAAGGGCATGGACAGCCGCTGGTCTGATTTTGATAAGGAGTCCGTCGTGTCGTCTGTAGCCCCGAGCCGGGTTTCATCCTCTCGTACTGCCATGGATCTAGACGACGATGCTATTTCCAGCGTGAGTCGTATGAGTTCGGTGAGCCGGCGTCGAAGCATGCCTCGTCTCGACGATCGTCAGAGTGAATACAGTTCACCCGTCAGCCCCAGCTTGAGTCGCTGCAGCCCAGGCAGCGCGAGCCGTTCCGACTCCCGAATGTCACTGTCTCGCAGCTGTCGCCTCAGTGAATTTGACGTGGACGATGATGCCCGGAGCGTAGTATTAAGCGAGGTTCGCTCCAGCGCTTACAGCCCTCACTCCACCTCCGGCCGAAGCTTCTCCATGCCTCCGCAAGCCCGGACCACTGACTCCAGCCCGCCTGAGGTTTCAGACGTCAAGCCAGTCAGTCACCGCAACTACCTTGACCCTGACCTGGAGGCTGCCATTAATGAAGTTTTGAGCTTCAAACCCATTAAATTCAAGCGCACCAGCTTGGAAGACTCTGAAGCGGAGAAAGACAAGCCGGGCGAGGTGGAGGATGAAAAGAAGAGCATCAGCACCTCCAGGACTGGCAGGGACAGTGGCCGCTCCTCTAGCCTGCGCCGCTCTGCTTCAGCCGTGGACTTCATGCGTTCCAGCAGCAGCCTCAGCACACGCAGCAGCCGCAGCAAAAAGGGCAAGAGCAAGAAGAAGAAGAAGAAAAGCCACAGCTCTGAATCAGACAGCTCCGACAGCTCTGACGACGACCGCAAGAAGAAGAGCTCCAAGAAGAAGGGCAAGAAATCCAAGAAGAAGTCCAGGAAAGAGTCTTCGTCTTCCTCCTCATCCACGGAATCGGAGTCTAGCACAGAGTCGGACTCCAGTTCAGGAGCATCCACTATTTCTTACAGAAGCTCCAGCAGTATCAAGAAAGCCCCCGGCAGGCAGGCCTCGGGCTCTGAGGGCGAGCCAGAGCCTGAAGGCCCCTCTGAAGAAGCTCCACCTCGGTCTAAGAAAGAAGACAAGAAGAGGAAGAAGAAAGTAGACAATCTTATGATGAAGTACCTGTACAGGCCTGACAGTGACTAAAGATGGCAGTAGGTGATGCTTGGTGTGGGGTGAAGGAATGCTACATGCATGGTGTTAAACTATCTGTCTGATATCTTTAATTGCATTTGAGCATTGCTTTACCTTCAGTTTATCTTTACACTGTGTTCTTTTACTTTGTTACTCACACACATTTTCAGCCATTTTTTGTAGCTATAGACCTTATGCACCAGAGAAACGCGGGCGCCGTCATCTTTAGAATATTGTCTTTGAACTAACGGTTCTGTATATTTCTATGGCATCGCTAGTAGCTGGTGAAGTGGATTTACTTATTGTAGAGTTAACAAAAGTTATCATGAGCATTGTAATGTTTATCATTAACATTGTAAAGCAGATGTCTTAACAAATGTCGAACGGGATATTTTTACGAGCAGTTCATTCATACCTATGCAAGATCGCTGTGGAAATACAGACCGGAAGTCAAAAGACAACGAGCGC
>JAOTRC010000003.1:10939276-10958605 GCA_027497675.1 Cyprinella lutrensis
CTGTGGAAATACAGACCGGAAGTCAAAAGACAACGAGCGCAACGCTGAAAAGGGGCGGGGCTACATAAGGTCTATAACAGGGTCCCGGCCCCCTGAGTGAGAGACACTGTTCTATATCATTCACTGAAATATTTTTTTGTAATTTATTAACTCAAGATAACAGCTATGTAACTAAAGTCGGTTTGAAATTCTTTCTCTGGTCTTGGGCATAATTAAACATAAAATCGGTTAGGGCTGCATGCCAGCAATTAACCTGAAGTTTGTATTATTATGGGGAAGATAAGACTCGGTGACACAAAAAGTTAGCGTTGACTTTTTGAAGAGGGTGAGAAATTCAAGCTTTCTCTACATCTCTCTGCTTGCTCTTGTATAATTAGAGGGCAGTTCATTTATATGTTAATTCACTGATAAGATTATGAGTAGACATGAGGAATATTACAAGTTGTGTTAAAATGAACCATGGATTTTTATAGAAGTGGAGATTTAATAGACAGTTTGATGCTTTTTATTTTTATTCAACTCTGTACTGACTTGACTGTGCAAACACTTCTGTACCCACCCACCTGTTACTATATACTATATTGGTACTATTGGTTATCATCCAATTTTAAATTATGATTAAAATTTTAATGTGCTGCTATTGGTCAATATTGGATATTTAAAAGTAATACTCAATTTCCCCAATTTTACTTTTAGATCGCCTTTGCTGTAATCTTAAGTCTATTATCAATGTAACACTGTTAACTTATAAGGATTGGTTATAGTTTAGTGTTTTTCATTTTTAAACTATTTTAGGCAATATATTATCGTTGTTTGAATATTGATGCATCCTTACAGTAACCATTACCATCATAATCATTTCTTAGTACTTTTATTTTCTCTTTAGTATTTATCTAATGGTAATTTAGTTACCTATGAAACTGTCGTTTGCTTGTACAACTTCACTAACAATGATCCGATAAGGTTTCATGGCACTACGCCTGGTGTGATTTGGATGTGATTTGTGTATTGCACCACTAACGCATCACCAAAGATTATACCGGCCTGTTAAATATTGTTACCCCACATTCTAAAGTTTGATAGCCCAACATTCCTTCAGAGATTATCCTCTTCGGTCCCTCTCTCCACCAGCTGATCCTAATCAAAGCTTCTTTATCTCCCCCCTCCAGCCCCCCCTCCAGTCGCAGACGCTTCTGCTTTGACAGATCTGACGAGGAAGAGGAAGAAGAAAAAGAGGAAGGGGGCGCGGGCCGAAGCACCTACCGCTCTCGCTACAAACGCAGCAGCTACCTGAATGACAGCGATGGCGAGACCACCGCATAGCTGCCCCCCCCCACACACACACACACATCCACATGCACTCACTTTCACAGAAAGGAAGACTTTGGAGTTAAAATCAGTGTCTTCCATAAACTTGGATCCAGATGAGAGGATTTCAGCGAGGTGGAGCATGATGGGACGCACTCTGGCTAAGATATACCCATCATTTCTTTTGACTTGTTATTAGTAGTATTATTTTACATGTGCTTTGTGTTTAGAGCTTTAAAGGGTTTGTACAGCAACATGAATCGCAGCACTGTTGACTCTTTCCTGTTTGTGTGCTTTTACTTCTGACATTCTTCCTCTTCCTTTTTAAATAAGCAAACGCTGTGCTTGCGTTCTTGCCCCGGTTAGGATTCGGTAATGGATATTGCTTGGGGCAACATGCCTCTTGCATGGTCACGGCTGAGCCAAAGATACGTGGCACTATGTAAACGAGAAATGTCTGGGTTTTAGCGTTCGGTTAGATTTAAAAGAAAAGAAAACCAAGAGAGAAAGAAAAAAAACGTATCACCAAAAAAAAAAAGAAAAAAAAAGAAAAAAAAGCTTTGTTTTGGATTCATGCGCAAATTAGTTTTTTTTTTCTTGACTTTGTCAGGAGAGAGGATGGAGTTGAGGTGGGACTGATTTAAGACCAATTCCTTTCCATCTCTCCAACTGAACACAGTTTTTTTTTGCTTGTATCTTTCTCTCTGCCTCTTCGCTTTCATACGGTGAAGAATTCATGTTTTTTTTTGCTTGAATAAGAGAGTACGCCATGCCTCCTGATGAAAATACAGCCTATTTCTCTCTCACGCTTTACTTTTTTGATCTTTTATGTGTAGAGGAAAAACTTTGATCAGGTCAATGATATGAGAAGTGAGCAGCGGTTTGGGGTGTTCGTCTCGCCATAATATGCCTTGTCTTGACTGTATTGACTAAGTGCTTGCTCATACAGTAGGTGTTATATGGCTCAGCGTTTTTTCTTTATTGTTGTGGTCGTTGTTGTTCTCAGGCTTTTTTGTTTTGGTTACCGTAGATGTCTGGCTTTCTCAAGGGAATGCCTAAATTCTTGGGTATAATGGGGCATTGTGGTAATTTCTCATCCAACTCCACTGATACTGGATAAACAAACAGCTTGCTTTCCATGCTGATGTGATGCAACAAGAAGCACAAGATGGAGACAGAACCGATACTGTGAAATCCCAGCTTCCCTACAGCATGTCGTCACATTGGATTCATCAGTATTTTTGGCTTTACCTAATGGCTTTGAGACTCACTTGAACCTGAATGGACACGCACCCCTCCGAACTCCGTCGTTGCCTTCTGTTGTTGTTGTTGTTGTTTTGTGCTTTCATTGTAGTATTTATGATCTAGCATTGATGGATTGAGCGAAGCTGCCAAAATATAAAACAACAGCATAATAGCAATGAAAGGATCTCATTGCTTCTCTTTGATTTTTAAAGGGAGACAGCGTGTGTATTTTACATGTGTATTAGTTTTATAGACCCTCTGCAAAGGTCAACCACTTTATCCTCTTTTCTATGCAGTCAATATTGATTTTAAAATGAAAAAAAATGATGTCTTTGGCAAATTAAATCACATTGCTTCAAGATACATAACATTTGCTGGCTGTACACATTAATATAAAAATATATAAATATCTGTATGATTCATTTTAGCTTTCAAAATAGTTATTGTTTATTTTCTTTATTGAATAAATGACCACTTGCTATAAGTAATTTTGCATTACAGTTTAATATATTGTAAATAAATGATGGTGATTGTTTAGACATGTTTCAATATGCTTATTTCATCATTCATTTTTTTTATTACAGAAAAAAACAACAACACCCCATTTTCTTAATTTTTTAAAGCTGCAGTTTCATTTCTGTACCATTGTTGGTGCTAGGGCTGTGCGATTAATAGAAATCATAATAAAATCGCGATTTGAGCATGCGCGGCTCCAACCCATAGCTCCAACCTCCCAATTTGCTATCTGAACCAATCAAAATGCAGCGCGCCTAAATTGAGCGCGAGAACAGAACAGACCGGTCAGGTACCAGAGATTCAGTAAACTGCTAACAGGTGTGCGTGCCAGAAGGGAGCGCGAGTGAATGGAAATATTTGGAAAGGGACTTGCTTCACCAGTTTCTTTCTCTGTGAAGGTAAGGGAATATCATTACCTGATTGGTTTACAAGTAGTTTCCTCCGCTCCGGCTGTCAGTCATTCTCTCAGTGTTTAAACAGCGCGTCGCGTTCGTACGACCGTTACGACAGTCAACGATGAAACTCTTCAAGTCAAGATGATAATTCAGTGTTATTATTATTATTTTGATCTGTAGATAAAGCTCTATATGCTGTCGCATTAAATGACTAACTTATCTTGCTGGACTGTTCGTTTCCACCGTGTCTGTTAGATCTTAACACTGGGTGGGGAGCACTAATTGTTCTTCACGTGCACAGTAACGTTAACTGACATTTAAAACTGTTAAATGGAAAGGCTCAGTAAACTATAGCATAGATAGATACTGTATAATACACTGCATCAATATGTATTTCCTTTGTGCTTTGAACTTTTCAATGCGGACTCGACGCAATATGCGTGCGGTAACTGTGTTGCTTCAAGCGCATTCTGCGCATGACCGCTTTGTACCGCACTGTATCGGAGTCTTTCATAATATACTAATTTTGCTCAATCAAAGATTATTCATAGTCATTTTTTGTTTTGTCCTATCTATCATAT
Source organism: Cyprinella lutrensis (assembly GCA_027497675.1). NCBI lineage: Eukaryota > Metazoa > Chordata > Actinopteri > Cypriniformes > Leuciscidae > Cyprinella > Cyprinella lutrensis. The sequence continues at coordinate 10,943,322 of JAOTRC010000003.1, forward strand.
GTTGTTGCCTCATTAAACATCTGTGCTATACTTAATATGTCTTAATTTTTTAGTTGACTAGGCTATATATAAAATAATTGATCTTTTTGATTTTTGTTTTCTTGTTTTTCATGAATATATTTTACAACAATACAAAGAGATATATGTAGAGTTTAACCAGATTTAGTGCTACCTTTGGAAATATGTTTCAAATGGACAAGAATGCATTTTTGATTTGATTTAAACTGTAAGCATGGCTGTTTGTGTCAAAATCGTGATTAAAATCAAAAAAATAAAAATCAAGAAATCGTGACAATTTTTTTTAATCCATATCGCACAGCCCTAGTCGGTGCCAAAAATTCCAACAAATGTTCTCAATAATAAACAATAACAACATGTTTAATCTCAAGGGGTTTATCCTAAAGAACACATTTATTGCAATAAGCAATAGTATTTTTCAAATAAATTGTCTGGAAAACAGAAACCATCATTGCAGTCACTAATAAAATGCTGAAAGCCAATTTTAATGCTGTTTTAGTGCAACGAAATTACACACAGCAGCCTTATTTTTTTAGCTTTTATATTTGAATAAATCTTGTTAGAAAGAGAAAACCTGCAATATTCATCATCTCTATTAGAGCAACCGATTCTGAGTGTCTTCTTTTATATTTCCGAACGATCATAAGAAACATCTGAATGGAGCCTTAAATTTCAGCATTTAAATACAAAGTAGGCCATATTATATGTCTATGATTCACATTCAACATGCTTTTCTTTTCCATTGGCAGCTTGCTTCATTGCACAATAGGAAGGCTTGCGGTCATTTCTGTGAGCTAACAATAGGAAAGGCAGCTTACTGGACACAGCACAGCTTGAGCTTTCCATTGGCTTCAGTCAAACCAGAGAACAGCCAACAGTAGGTCTCACATTTATTGTATAAACCATTATTTTAATTTTTAAATACATGGCCAACCATAACCATAAGCCACAATTCTCACAATTATTGTATAAACCATTATTTTAATTTTTAAATACATGGCCAACCAACCATAAGCCACAATTCTCTTAAAACCTACACTTATAACAATTTTGTTCCATATTTCAACTGTACCTATACAAATAATTGCAATCCTGACTACATATTTGAATGCACTTTTCTATGACGCAGGAAAAGCACTTACATACATCATGCTGAGACCTTTATAGCCATTATAAGTGAAAAATGTAAGCTTGATTTTTTATTTTTTTAAATAATGGCCTGTTATGGCGACAGTTATGACCTTGCATAACATAGCTCTTTCAAAACAATATGACAGTCTGAGTGTAGAGGAGCTGCGGCCTTCTCACTGAATTCTCTTACACCAACACCCGCTGTGCAGATAAATTGAATTTATAGATGAGATGGCACTTGCTTTCACATCAAAACAGAGTCTGTAAAACACCTGTCTATTTCCAAAATCTCATTTATCTTTTTAATTTCAATATATACCGTTCAAAAGTTTGAGGTTAGTAAGATTTTTGTTTCTGAAAGGAGTCTCTTTTGCTCACCAAGGCTGCATTCATTTGATCAAAAACACAGTAAAATGATTTCAAGAATTGGCCAAAAGCTGCGGAAAGCATGCATGTACGGTAATTAACATCTTAAGCATTTTTAAAATTGGTTTCACAACAGTATGAAGCAGGTTACACATGGTTGTGGTGGCATCACTAGCAATTACACACAGTTTTGTGTCCTTTGTAGCTGTGTAACAAACAGCAGCTGTCAGTCTCTTCCCACTCATAACCCACGGGCGTCATGAACGTGAACACTAACTCAAAGAGCAACACACCCGCCAGCAGTCCTGGGGCACAGCTTTTTGTGTGTGTTCCAATTATGGCATGCAAGCACGTGTCTGTGACTGGAGCTGAGGATGTAATTCAGCATGTGTGTAATGGCGTGAGAAAGGATGGAAAAAGTGTGATGCACATTTTCTGTTTCTAGGTCAAATTCTGCCTCTTTTAAGACCAGAACATTTTAAAATACATTTTTTTTTTATCATCATAATCAAACTTTTGGAGGTGTGAAACATGTTTGACTGGGTGCAGTGTTTGCCTGTGAGTGCATTATTTATGGTTATGAAATCTGCTTGAGGGCTTCTTTACAATGTCCTGCTCATTCTTTCCATGTGTGCAGAAACAAAAGTTTCCAGTACAAAATGAGCCTCTTTTACAATAAGGCAGCAACAGATAAAAGACACGTCCCACGAATGTTTCATATATTTACTAATAATAATCAGAAGATATTTTAATTGACCCTCTGCTAATCTCCTCCTTAAAAATGTTACAGACCAATCTTACCATAGCAACTATGGCAATCAGCTAACCTATTTTCTCTCTTTTTTTACAGAAATTCTTTAAAAATACAGTAAAATATTGTTACCAAGTAACTTGATATTTGATAGTATTTTTTTTTATTTTGCTTCTCCAAATAATGAATTATTAAGGAATTAATATTTAAACAGACAGAGAGAGTATTGTACAGAAAATCATGCTGTTCAATCCCATGAGATGACCCGTAAAGCTTGTTAGCAACAGTCTCCAAAGGGGGTGGAGCTCATTGTAAATAAATACATAATACATGTGCTATATAGTTACCACGACATATTATCACGTGTACCCACAACTTAGTATGATGTTCCTACAAATTATTATCTAGTGGCCTCGACATACTAGTTCCCATGCACAAGTTAATATGCACTGGCCAAGACAACTAAGTGAACCGAACGTCTCCTTCCAGTGACCGCAATAGACTAATTATTATCAACAGATATAAAAAATAAAATAAAAAATCTATTAGCTTTAAATGACAATTATTTTTTGAGCCCCCACAACTTTTCAGCACTCCAAAACTCACGGTGGATGGATGGTAAAGAAGGTATGGAAAGCATCATCTCTCTCTCTCTCTCTCTCTCTCTCTCTCTCTCTCAGAATCATCTTTCAGTCACATGTAGCTACAGAAAACTTTCTATTCTAAATAAATGGAATGAAAAAGCCAGAATCTCCATCAAAAGTGCAGCTTTTGAGCAATTAGAGACCAGCATCTTGAGTGCTTATCTCAAGCTATTAGCTGTGCAGCATTTCTGCTCGTCTTTGAGACGGACAACAAGGCGAAATTTCCAAATCCATTAGTTTTTCTTGTCAGAAGCATAGACTGGTCAGGAGTAGCGCGGACACTTGAAGTGGGCTACGTCAGAAATAGATCAGAGCATCAGTTTACTGTTGGGGATTTGTTGTGCCATATCCAGTGTAGACAGCCGCACTGCTTATAATGGGTTCATTATCTTTTGTCGCGTCACACCGCTCGCATCCGGGGTAGACAGTGTCAAAGCACTCACCTTATCCTTTCTAATATTATGTCAGAGAGTGTCATTAAACCCTAATCAAATCATCATACCTTCTCTCTCTTGTTCCCTGGCCTTGGCCTTTGTGAACAGCTTGAAAAATGAAGAAAGCCTGCATGACTTTTGGCCAATTGGCCAATCACAGTCATTTAATTCGTTAATAATCGTAAGAGCGTTTTTTATTTGCATGATAAGCTTTACATAACACACAATACCAATAAACTAATGGTATGGATAGTGAGGTGGTTATATAGAGTGGTTGATTTTTGTCATTTTTTTCAAATCCCCTCTCAAGTCGAGCAATACTGTAGGGTATCTTTGTCCTTCCTCGGAGGCCACTTCCACTCTCTTGGATACAATTGTCTGACACTGAAAATGGATTGTAAAATCCTCTGATGAAAAGAAGTGATGTAATATTCATGGGTAGCCATTATTACCCTGCTGGGCTGCAATGTGTCATAGGGGAGGTGGAGGTATAAACACAGGGTGGGCAAAGATGCAAGTGTTGCGTCTCCCCAGTGTACACAAGACAAGAAGAAGCTGTAACGACATGTGATACCCTCTGTGTCTCCAACTAGCAGCGCTGGCACCAGGCTCATTACACTACCGAATGTATCTGACTCTCCCAAATCCCAGAGGACAGCTTCCTCAAGACTGACACACACTTACGACATGTCGGGATCAGAAAGCAGCAAGTACCTGTTGTTCATATAGTGAAAGAAGTAGATGAGAGGAGAGGACATGGAGTGATATCAGGCTATTTGTTGACTAGTGTTTATAGGCACCAAGCCCATGTAATCAAAATTGACAATTGTTATTTTCTTATGGAGTAATGTCTGCATATGTGAGCAACTCACTAATTAATTAGTGTTTTGAACAAATTTGAGTAAATGATTCGCTCACATTGTTGCATTCCTAAAGGAATAATAAATGTTTTGATTGGATCAGTTGAGTGAATGATTCAATGACTCACTCATAAAGTCACTTTTTTTAAATGATGTAACCTGCAGAAAATATCCTCTCCACTAATGGTTGGAGTGGATAAGCAGAAGGAAAAGCCCCAGTGCTGCTGGACTGGACATCGCTTGGCCAATCAAATTAGAGTATCAGAACTAGTTGAATTAGAATCGAATAAAACGTCCTTAGATAAACAAATCAAACATGACTCATAACTCATGTAATGTAACATGTAACTCATAATTCACTTCTAAAATGATTTTTGACAGTAAATGGCATGTAGTGTCTGGTTAAATCAATGTATATTACAATTCATTAGTGATGATTAAATAAACCTTTTTTTCCATCACATATTGTAACTTAGCTGACCAAATAACAGGTTTTTAATTCCATTTCCTTTTATTGCAGAGTAATCCACTATTTCTTATATTTTCAGTTGAATCCCTAAGGCGAACTCTTGTCAAAAAAAAAATGTCCCCCAAGGGACTCATATGCTGGCTCTACACTACTCTGCTCTGTCATAACCCAGGGATATTGATCTTTACTGGTGCTGTCATCATAGTGTGCGCCTCCATGTTCTCTGATCTCCCCCTGTTGGAATGAATTCTGGCCCTCTTGACCCTCACAATGTCTTCTTGCAAAGAGCTCCTCTGGGGTTTATGCGGGCAGCCAGTGTGCTGCAGGTTGATTACTCCAGGGACAGAGCATTGCGTTTGCTATCGAAGTCTAAAGAAGCGATGGTTTTGGTAGACAGCCACTAATTAATGCCCGTCTCTTGAGACAGGGTGTGCAGTATTACATAAACCTTGGGTTATGACTGGCAGGGGTCAGGGAGGCCTGACCCCCTTTTTATTACACACTCATCTGTGGATATAAATATCACAGAAGGCCAAAAAAAAAAGAACATCGGGGTTTCAAGCTCATGATACTCGATTTCAGGCTCCACAGCAGGTGCAGGGTCACAGATTTAAAATGACTGGGTGTTTGAGCTGTAAACATCATTTATTCTGTATTTCAGACAGCTGATAAAAAACAGATGTAAGACAAGGTGGAATCTACAGTGAACAACACATTGACAGCAGAGAGAAGCGCTTATATTTCGAAAATCTAGTGTTTTTTTGTTTTTTTCTGTAAGGGTGTGATGATGTCCAAATGTTGTTTTTTTTAATCACAGCAACTAATTTTGTGTGACTTGCATCTAAAATATTTCTCACGAAAGCATGGGAGTGTTGTTGATGTGATACAAAAAAAAAAGATGCAAAAATGAAATATTAATTAACCTCAGTTTACCTGCGTCTGATGACTTAAAAATAATAAAACGCTGCTAATGTACCTGCAATAACCTTAATTCAATTAAATTCACATTTTTTTCTATAAAGCCTTTCACAATAGATATCGTTTTTTTAAAACTGCTTTACAAAAAATGCATGTTTCTGTTACAATTTAGAGTCAGTTGTTATTAGAAGTGACTGTGTCCGAGTGAAATCCATATGTCCAGATATGTTACGAACCTTGAAAGGTCTAGGGCAGATACCGCAAAATTTATTTATTAACTTACTGTAACGTAGGTAATATGTGGTGGAATAACAGGCTCTTCTTGAAGGGAAAAATAAACTGGACTTTATTTATAACAAGCCGAAGCAACTGATCAGTCAAAGCAACAATAATAAAGTGCGCTATGTACAAAATAATTGTGCGAACAGACAACAAATAAATGGGAAAAGAACCAAATCACGGCAAAATAAAGAACAAAATATAACAAAGCAATTCTTAATCTAAACCTAATCTAACCAAAGAAAAATGTAGAAAATAAACCGACTGCATCCGCCACCCTAACTGAACTACCTAACAAAACAGAAAAACGAGGAGTGGCGCTCACTTCTTACCTGGTGTGCCTTGACAGTCATCTGCTACGGGGGCAGTGTAGCCTATATCGTAACCTGCGTTCTCTTCCCATAATATCAGTTGTTAACTGACATCTCCAGGCAAATGAAAAGGTAAACATATACATCAAAACTAACCCCATATACTAAACATGTCTAGTTCTTAAAGTACAAGCAGCAAAACACATAGCACACCACTGAGTTCACAGGCAGAGCCATACACAAGAACTCGGTTCACTAAAGGTATTGTGCCTAATTTCGACCCCCTTCCAAACTATTACCCCCCTCGTTGAAGTCAGTACCTGATTGTTACATATTTTACCCAAAATTGGGTTAAAACAACCTAGCATTTTTTAGAGTGTAAGTAATGGGGCCTGAATCCCAAGTCAAATATTTCATAGATATCTTTTTTTTATTTTATTTTATTTATTTATTTTTTTGCTGGAAGGTGCACAATTGATCGAGCACAATTTTGTCTAGTACTTTAGACAAACAGATTTACAATGGGTCTGTAATTTGCCAATTAATCTGGATCTACTTGTAGTTTCTTAATGAGAAGATTAATAACTGCCAGCTTAAAATGTCCTGGGACATTACCCAGTCATAGAGATGAGTTAATAATATTAGAAAGGGGCTATTCTGCTGCAGGTAACTCTTCCAGTAGTGGGTATTTGAGTAATCTTGTAGTTGGTTTAGATGTAATAAGTTTATTTAGCTCTTCCTGTCCTATTGCTGTAAAGCGCTTGTTTTCGAGGGGTGATAATTGAGGCTGAATCATAAACTTCTGTCAGGGTTGTACATTTGTATTTCTGATTCTTTCCATTTTCTCAGTGAAGAAATTAATACTGTAGTCATTGCTAAATGACTAATGCTGCAAAAACAAGGATGAGAAAAATATGACGGCTCAAAATAAAAGTACAATTTGTTTCATTTTTTAAAAGGGATGTGTTGTTCATATGAGGCAATGTCATGATGCATCCTCAGTCAAGGACAATCCAAATCACAGGTAGGCGGTTTGAGCCCTGTGCTTAAATTAAACCCCCTGTCCATTCTGCCCAGTCCTTTACAGAGGTAAACATTTCTCATCACCATAGCAACACAAGCCTTTCTGTCTCTGTTGTCAGTCAATGATCGCTTTTCTTCATCCTTGTGCATGTCCACCTGATATTGACAACTTCCCGAAGGCCTTTTTTTTTTTTTTGCCATTTCCCTGGAGAGGGCAATATTTGAGAGAGGGAAACGGAGCTGGAATGATATGCTTATAAGATAAACAGCAGCCTGTACTTATTTCTACGAGTTTTGAGATTGAGTTACAGTACAGCTGTCTTCGTCATCCTCCTCTCTGCTATGAAGTGGTGGCTGATGAAAAAACGCTTGATATATTGATATCAGAATTTTGCTTTAACCCTCTATTGCTCGTATCAAGACATTTCTATTTCTGTTCATTGAAATGAATTCTGCAATACGACAAGACGAATGTGTAATGTTAGTGTAATAGACTTGACAGAATCTACTGTACAAATCTATTTCAAATAAACAATGTTCTTTCGTACTTTATATTCCTCAAAGAATCCTGAAAATAAAATGTCCTGGTTTCCACATAAATGTGAAGCATTATTTCCAACATGGATTATTATAAGAAATGTTTTTTGAGCAGCAAATCAGCATATGATTTCTGAAGGATCATGTGACACTGAAGACTGGAGTAATGATGCTTAAAATCCAGCTTTGCAATCACAATAACAAATTACATTTTAAAATATATTTTAAAAATCGCCTTCCTTCAGGCGTCCGGCACCAGCATTGTTTCAGAAGGCACGTTTACCAGTGAACAACCCGATTGTCTCTCCCAATCCTTGAAGGAGGAGTTCACTTTTAAAAAAAACTTTTGCTGATAATTTACTCACCCCTTGTTATCCAAGATGTCCATGTCTTTCTTTCTTCAGTCGAAAAGAAATGAAGGTTTTTGATAAAAAACATTCCAGGATTCCAAACAGTTCAAGGTCCAAATGAGAGTTTCAGTGCAGCTTCATAGGGCTTTAAACGACACCAGACGATGAAAAAGGGGCTTGCGAATAAGGTGCCAATAAAGTCCATTATATGGAGAAAATCCTGGAATGTTTTCATCAAAAACCTTAATTTGTTTTCGACTGAAGAAAGAAAGACAAGGACATCTTGGATGACATGGGGGTGAGTAAAGTATCAGCAAAAGATGTTTTTTTAAGTGAACTCTCCTTTTTGTGAAACTCATTTTTGAGTGACTTTGTGCTTTATAACTTTGCAGACCTTTTTCATGCTCAAACAACTTTACACACTAAAAAAAGAAAAAAATATCCCTCACCAAGATTTCCCTGAGAAGATGCCATGAGTTTTTTCAAAACAAATACCGAAGCTCAAACAGCAGGCGTGAGGTGAAGTTTCTGATGAACGACTACTTCGATGTCATTCCTGACAAAACGGAAAGCATTTATTGTCATGAAATTCTCCCTATTGCTGGTTCCACATGGATGCTGTCATAATTTAGTGTAATGTTAAAGAGGACATGCTTTCCATATGCCCTACTTTTGTGCCAGCTAGCAGATGTTCGGAGATGAAAATTGTCCTCTTTAAGGAGTTTATAAACATTAGAAGCAGCAAAATTGCACCGAAACACAATATAAGTCGCTAATCAATTTTTTGTGCTTTCTGCTGGAGATATTGAAGTTGAGAGATTATGCTCACATGATTGGTTCCAGAACCAAGTGCGTTGCCTAAATGGCTCTAAGAGAAAGCTAAACTCATAAGCGACTGATTCAGAACACGTTTTATACAGCAACTCCATAGAAATAATATTCATCACATGAAGTGCACAAGAGACTTTACTCAATTGATCACAATACAGTTTTACATTAGCATGCTGCCAAGTTAATATAAGTGAAACTCTTATGCGCAGAAAAATACATGGCTCACAGACAGTAATGTTAGTTAATTTAAAAAAAATGAGATAACCTATCATGAAATTCAGTTATACTCATGTGCAAAAGAAGTGTGTTTATTGTATTGAATCGTTGACAGAATCTTCTGGCAAGTGAAAATTGTAAATATGATTAGAAAAGTAAGTTACTGACTCACATGATTTGAGGTAACATTCATATTCGTAGCACAAGGTGTGCAGTAGTGCTTCCCTTAGCAAACACGGCTACGGTGGTTAGCTAAATAAATGAATTAGGTTTAACGAACTTAATTAATCTCGTAAATGAATTCATCAACTCTGTCAGCGCTAATATTTTCACATCACAATGTGTGAGAACATAGAAAATGAAAGAAATGGTCAAAGCAAGGAAGAAAGGAGAATAAAAACAAAAACATCCCAGTGGTTTGTATCCTGAGGGAAATGAGGACAGAGTCCTGTTATAAATCTCACTCGCTCTTCACCCAGTGGACTCTGAATGAAGATATTTGTTGTAACGTACTGCTCTCTGCTCTTCTATCTCTCCTGAGGGCAAGAAGTCGCCGTCAGAATAAACCTCCCTGTCAGACGCTCTCATTTCCAGCCTTCTCCTGAATGATGTCAGGCTTTTCTCTTCTGGATAAAGGTATGTGCACCGGGATGACAGACGAATAAAAGCAATCACTGGTTTCCTCAAATCACAACGTCAGCGCCAACGAACGTGGCCAAATACATACTCCGCGCAAGTACATAAATGCAAACGCTTCTAGCTACAGAAGCTCAATTTCACGCGTCGTTGCGTTCTGAAAGGTGTCAGAACAGAATTCGTACCAAAACTACTTGCAGTCTCAGCTTTACCACAAGCGCCGGTTTAACGGCATTAGTGTAAACTGGTCGGTTTTCACTTTCAAGTCAACTACTGCCAAGAGAATGTTGAGGTAAAATGAGTTAATCTACCCATTTTGCTAGACAGCTCTGCTGTTTTTAAAAGTGCATTGCTTTTTCCAGTAGTTATAATAAGCTATAGCTATTACCCTCTAAAATAGTTTGAATGTAATTAGCTATTTTGTTCTAGGCTACTTTTGTTTGATGATTAGCATTAGCTTAGCTTTATGTCTGGTTCAGATGAAGCAGTGCGTTGCATTAGCTGTCCTGTGTTCAAAAAAAGGTAAAAAAGGCAAGAAAACGCGACAATGGACACGTTTCTGGATTGCTCGAAGAGGACAGTATGGGCTGTCAATCCTCCAAAAGAGAAAAGAGGTAAAATATTGTTTACTTATATATTTTTACTTTTAGTTTTAATGTTAGCACCATCGTCTCTCTTTTGTTTCACCATTTTTGAAAGTTGTGTACGGAAAAGCTTCTGTGCTCCTATTGGTCAACCTCATACATGTGACGGAACCGTCGTGGACGACCATTAAAAAAACAAAACATGCTACTATTTTTGTCGTGATATTGTAAACCATCGCAGACGCGATGTAGGTTGACGCCCACTATGACACACCATACGAGATGATACGATTGAATCTTGCGTCCCAATGCCGGTTGTCATTTACGAATCCCCACGACACTCTACGTCAAACGGATTGTGCCGAAATCGGGCTAAAATCGTGTAACCTGTCGTGTCTAGGATGGATCATGATTGTATGTAGGTATTTGTGGGGTACTCACATTGTCCACAACCGAAATGTCACACCCCGGCTGTTCCAGCAGCAAGGAGACGATCTCAGCTCGACCGTGTTCACTTGCACACATCAGAGCAGTGGAGCCCTCGTCATCTTGGATGTTCACGTTTGCACCACAATCAAGCAGCGCTCGCACCATCTCCTGCCGCCCATGACTCACGGCCAGCATCAAAGCCGTCTGTCCTGCCTACAGACAGGCCGAAAGATAGGAGCGTTTAACTAAACGGTTTTTTGTGCATCCCTTTCATTAACTAACACTCTAAATATGCAGTAATCTGTTAAAAAAGTTGTTATGCTCAAAAACTAATATATAGTAGCCCTTAAAGACTATTAGACAATTAAACGGGTTGGTATAATGCCCTTTTCACAAGATGTAAATTAAATCTCTGATGTCCCCAGAGTGTGAATGTGAAGTTTTAGCTCAAAATACCCCACAGATATTTTTATATAGCATTGTTAAAGTTGTCTTTTTGAGGGTTTGCAAAAACACACCGTTTTGTGTCTGGCCCTTTAAATGCAAATGAGTTGCAGCTCGCGACACAAGAGTGTGTTCAAGAAAGCAACTATCAATATCCTAAAAACACAATTTGATTAACCCCAAACGTTTCAACGGTTGTGTACATGTATTCCATAATGAATGGAGAGCATTCTGTTACCGTTTTAGCTCCTTTAGCAAATCTTTCCACCAAATGAGTTGAGAAACGTACAAAAATGGAAGCCGGTAACTTCAAAAATAAAAGTTCCAAAAAGGGGTTTTCCATAGAAGAACAATTTTAGGTTCCCCAAATCGTTCAGTGAATACTCCTTAAAAGAACATTTGGATACCTTTTTCCACTATAAACAACAATAGAAAAACCAATAACAAACCTTGACAAACATGAAATGTCAAACATGAAATGTCATTCTCAGATTAGCAGAGGATATAATGGCAGATGAATATCTAATTAACCGGATGACTTACTTGGCTCGCCTTGGCGTTGACGTTGCCCAGACGGAAGAGTTTCTGGACGACTGCCATGTCGTCCTCTTCCTTCACTGCTGAAAGGGCCGCCAGCATCACAGCTGTATATCCGGCTTTATTCTGCTGATCAACATTGCACATGCCTGCACACGAACACACACAAAGCTGAATATGCATTGCCTGAAGTTGCCTGTATTGTAACAATGTCCCAAACATTGGACGGCAGGTCAATACCATGTAGTGTATGCTAAAAAATTATGTGTATTTCAGTTATCTTTAGTCAGATGGATTTACTTTATTCCAGTGCCTCAGATGCTATCAATTGAAATTGTGTATGTAAATGTGTGAACCAAAAATCCCATTCAAGACGTATGGCCCATAGGAACTTATAGGTGACCTATACCGGCAGACGGTATGTCCAAATGGCCCATAGAATTAAAATATCTAATGGGTGTATTGCTGGATCTCCTGTGGAAGGTCCTAACAGTATTGTATCTATTGTTTGTAGCAGGTTAAAGTTAAAGTTCCACAGACAGAACTTTGGGTTAAAGGGGTGGTAAAATAGCATTTTCACAAGATGTAAAACAAATCTCTGATGTCCCCAGAGTGTGTGTGTGAAGTTTTAGCACAAAATACCCCACATATATTTTTATATAGCTCTTAAAGTTGTCACTTTTTGAGGGTTTGCAAAAATGCACCGTTTTGTTCCTGGCCCTTTAAATGCAAAAGAGCTGCTGCAGAGGGCGGGGTTTCAAGAGCTTGTGTGTATTAGCAGCTGCGATTTCCTCACACAGACACTCTAAAATGTCAAAAACTGTACTGCCTTTCATGTTTAAACCGGAGTCAGTCAAAGATGGAGAGACTCAAGAAGAAGTGACAACGTGTAGAATACAACAGGACGTCTCTGAATGGTTAGTTGACTAATTTATGTTGCTGATGTTAACTATCTTCAATTAGCATATTCTGTCATGTAATCTATAAATCGCTCATATAGGAACTGTTGTGAGATGCAGTGCACACAGAATGACTTTCTAATGCATGTGAAAAGATGGATGCTAAAGTTTGAGCTGACTCACAAATGTACTCCTATAAAACCACTCATCCTCTTCTCAACATGGATTGCGTGTTCCTGGGGCGGGATTTATGTACATTTTAGGGTTGGTGATGTCACTAACCCGGGAGGAATGTTGTGTAGTCCCTACCAGCCGTTTGTTGTAGTCCTTTTCTTTAAAAGCAAATATCCTCCTGTGCTTTAAACTTTAAACGTTGTAACTTTGATAATGTTGTTTATGCTCAAACAGCAACATTTCAAACTAACTAAAGTTAGAAAAGTGAAATAAAACTTCACCAACCCATTAAGATTCTTCGAAGGCCAACATGCAATCGAAATTTTGAACTGTCTTTATCATTATAGTTATCATCCTTGGCACAAATGGGCCTTTATTCAACTGTGCTAGCTGCATATTTCAAGGACACCAAAAGTTCTCAAACTTAAAGTAGCATTATGCTATTTTTGAAATTTTGCTATCAAGGTCCCCCTACAGTTGACTGAATTGACCGAATGAATTTACAGAATGAATTCAGAAACACTATTACATATTGGTTGTTATAATCTCATGTTATTCTGAAAAAAAAATTCTATTAACCTGTGTCAAGCAGCAGGTCCACAACAGTGAAGTTGGAATGGGAGACGCTGTAGTGTAAAGCAGTGTTGCCGTTGCCGTCTGTCATGTTGACTATGTGTTCCAGAAGGATGGGGGAGACCTCTGAGAAAGCCATCAGGTAATTTGACACACGTAATGGCTGGATCATCTTTGCACTGGAAACTCGGAACCACTCCAGCTGAACGGTATGAGTGCTGGACAACTGTGGACGTTCATAGTTCATTTTAAAGTTTGACTGGAATCAATTGATTCATTTGGAATGGTAACCACAATGTGAATAACATGTAATATGTGTCTTACCACTTCTTTACTCTTCACTGTTTTGCCTTCATTAAGGTGGTTCTTCACAATTAGACATGCCTCACGCATTTTGGCACTTAGTTCAAACCTGTAAGATAATGTCCATTTAGTGTTGTGTATATATATACATATATATGTCTATAAATAGGCTATAGTGTTTCTCTGAAATTGCTTACTGCACATTTAAGGCAAACTACTTTTTTTATTGATATTTTTTGGTATTGCATTAAATATATTTCTCCCAACTTCATCCACCATCTTGGATTAAAAAAATATTTCACTGAATTCAACATAAAACATTCTGAGATTGCTTTTTTCAGGACACATTTGATGCTCATTACTTTTTTTTAAATTGCCAATAGGCTTTAATTATTTCATAGCACTGAACAACGTAGTAAAGATGAGTCATCAATTGTTTTGTTTTTTTGTTTTTTGTTTTTTTGCTTAAAATTCATTTTTAGGAGTAAGCTTGCAAAGAGATTCATTGACAGACATGTGAACTAGACATGTGAACTAGAAGACAAAACTGTTTTGTGGTCATTGTGAACATCTGTCGTCACAAAAATTGAACTTACTTTTCCTTAACTTTGTCTGCCTGATCCTTTAAATCTTCAGTCCCAGCTGGCATGTTTTCATCACTATCAGTTTCATCCACATTTATGTTCATGTCTTCCTCCGATGTATCCTCTAGAACTGCCTCTTCTTCCACACTGCTGTCTGAACATGCACCAGCCTCACTTCCATCAGAGGAACTCTCTTCATCCTCTTCTTCATCTTCTTCGCTAGAGGTCGACTCATACCTGCAATAATTTAGGTGGTGAAATTCAGTACTGGAAAGCCAAGGATATAAATACATTTGTTACTTGGCATTCAAATTATTTATTATAATTCATAAAAGTAATTGACTTTTGTCATATCGCTATTGTCATATCGCCATTTTATAAAAGCAATAGGCGCAGTCGATGACTTTGATGTTATTATAGTAAAGGCACTTTGTATCATGCCAAACGATATTGCATTATTTAAAAATCTGCTCTAGCAACTCACCCTCCATTTAGAATTCCAACAAACTTCAAGCTCTTTTTGCCACCACTGGAAGCTGCACCAGCACCGCTCCCATCCTTCCTCTTCATGATAGATTTCAGAGGGCCTGCAACTTTATTGCAGAGAAATCACTCTTGAAGGGGTTTTCAAGTTTTATTTAAATCAACATGAAACATTCTCGATACTTTTGAGATAAATTAGATAACACAAGTAATAAATGTATGATTGGATTTGATTTTGTCCATTCTAAATTGACTGAATTTTGCCGTGACTTGTTGTGATTGTGATTACATGAATGCTAAGATGCTTTAAGTTATTGCTGTGTTCATTTCTACTGGCAACATGTTAGAGGCTGCATTACCTAAAACAGTACAGTAGCACTGCAAAAGGAGAGCAATTATCTTAAAGCGGTGATGAACTGAGATATCAAATTTTCCTTGAGCTTTTGACATCTAAGAGGTCATCATATTATAAGAATATCCTGTAAGTTTCAGAACTGAAA
>JAOTRC010000003.1:10958705-10979051 GCA_027497675.1 Cyprinella lutrensis
GGAATGTTTTCATCAAAAACCTTAATTTGTTTTCGACTGAAGAAAGAAAGACATGGACATCTTGGATGACATGGGGGGTGAGTAAATTATCAGCAATTTTTTTAAAAAAAAGTGAACTACTCCTTTAAACATCTCCTTTAACAATGGAGAGCTATTTTGACTTTTCTAGAGAAAATGCTCTCCGTTAGACCCAAGCCACAGAAATGACCCTTTCCACGCATTAGCGAGCCAATGAAGAAGCCTGGAGCTGCATTCATTTAACCTCAAAGCCATTGCCTTCACAATAACTCATCAGGTTCACACTCATCAGAGGTGATAAACATTAGCTCCTGCATGTTTGATGGCATTTTAATACGGCCATCAATACACTAATACTATCAATGCACGCTACTTCTAACCAGGAGGATGAATGGGGCCCCTGGTAACCTGCTGTCACATTGTATAATTTCCTCATTCCCCCTGACGGTGCCGATGGACGCCTAGAGTAAAAGGCTGCCTGATTAGTGATTAACATGTTTACAGGGGGAAATGGGTCCAGGCAGCAAGTCAACAAATGACGCTGACTTTTTAAAGACAAATAGCTCGACGGCTGATGTCTTTTTAACAATATGCCCCGTTTGCCACCAGACCTCTTTCTCTGAGGCGCCGAGGAGGAGTAATGTGCAAAATCATAAAAACTGACAAGTGTGCACTTTAATTTTAATGCTGCTGGCCACAGATGAATGCCTTCACAATCAGACAGTTTCAGACGATACTGTTACAAACTCGTTGCAGGAGGCTAATGGCTCCCTTGTCAGTGTAGCAGATGTTGAAACATGGCGGACTTACTCTTGCGATCAGTATTGGAGGTTATTGATCCGTCATCCTTCTTCTGAAGGCATTGAGTTTTCATAAAAAGTTTCAGAAAAGGATTCTCAGCAGGCTTTTTACATGAATGTTAATGGGAAAAACAGCCATTTTTAATTGATGATGTATTTTTCTGTCCTCAAAGAGGAACTTTATTTCCACAGTGGTCATACATAATAAAGACATATAGAACATTCAGACTTGTTCAAAATTATACAATAATTAACACACCAAATCACAAACATTGACAAAAGAGTAGCACAACAGTGGCTGATCCTCTCTGTGATGAAGCTGATCATGAATGACTTAACAGTCAGATAAACTGTAAGTTGAAACACCAATCATTTTGCTGGCATTTTGAGTTATCTTTACAAGTTTGTTCTTATAAGTGACTAAAAGGATAAAAAATGGCACTTTATAAAAGAAATGATACAGAAGAGGAAGATGAGGTTGGTTTTTATTTTTTAATTAAAATGGTTAATCCTATTTCATATCACATTAGGGTAGTGTACATATAATCCATATTTTTGCATCAAAAACAGCTTGATGAAGAAGCGCAAAGTAGATTTACTGTAAGATATATCATGAAATTTGTAGTCAAATCAGTGTTATTTTAGTATAATTGAGATACTATATAGTTTCTATTGATATTTCCATTTATTTATGGATAGGGCTAGGACTAAATTTTCGGACAGGAATGTTGTTCCAGGATCGACAAAATATGTGGACCCAGGAACATGTCTAGACAAAATCACTGTGACCACCATGCCTCCTTACAGTGTTATTGGTTAATGAATTAACATATCTCAGTTAGTCAGACATCAACATTCTGTTTTATTAATATATAAAATGCAGCTTTGTCATTGTATGGTCTTGTACTTAAAGTAAAGGTCTGGCATGGGATTGGAAACGTTTAATACTGAAAGGTGAGAGGTCGTGTGAGGGAACCTGCCCCATGGCCAATTGAGAGAGCACCTTCCCTATGATAGGGCCGAACTTGAAGCCGTGGCCTGTGGAGAAAGAATGAGAAAATAAATAAATAAAATTTACTAAGAGGTGAGTCATCATAGGGTGGTTCTGACGTTCATTCAATCCACTGGGGTAAAAGAACCACACCTCACGGGAATGTACAACCGACCTCTATAAATAGCCATTATCTGTCGTCCATGGTCTGACTCAGAAAGCCTTTGCATGGGAGAGCATAGAGAGAGAGAAAGAGAGAGAACCTTCCAATCATGTTGGCAACATCACACCCGCTGTCATGGGACGTTTATTTTTTGGGTGCGTTTTGGCAAAATGGTCCAGAAAATTAAGAATATTGTTCTCCTTTATTGAGTGGACTATCAGATGCTTCATTACAGCATGGTTCTGTACATGTATGTTTTATTTTTTGTGTTAGAGAGATATATTTAGCTTAAAATGAAAATTTTGTCATTATTACTTACCATCATGTCATTCCATACCAATCTTTCATTCAGAAATAAGTAATAATGTACACTACTGTTTAAAAGTCGGCAAGATCTTTCAATGTTTTTATATGAAGTCTTTTTATACGTTCACCAAGGCCGCAGTTATTATATATATATAAAAAAAATAATTGTGAAATATTACTATTTAAAATAACAGTTTTTTGTAAAAAAAAATATTTTAAATACATCACATGATTCTTCATCATTCATTATGCTGATATAGTGCTCAAGAAACATTTCTTATCATTATATCTCTATTGAAAACAGTTGTTCTGCTAAATAATTTTGTGGAAACTATTTTCTTTTATGATTAAAAATGAATAGCTTATTTAAAATAACAGCTTGTATTTGAAATAGAAATTGAATTTATAACATTTTAAATGTTATAATGTTTAAAAAACATGTTTTAAAAAAACTTTTAAGTTTCTACTCAACTGCACCATAAAAAATATAATAAGTGTCCCATTTGAAATATACACTGTATCCAAAGACTTCTGAATCCACTTGATACTTTTGTGTGAGAAACAGACTAAAATGTAATTTAAGTTTAAAAATGTAATTTAAATGTAATTTTAAGTTCTAAGAAAATCTTGATATTATCCAATAATTGATTCATGAACAAATAGTTCAAAAAGAGAAAAGTGTTTTTCTTTTTAATGAATCAGCTGCCTAACTTCACAAAACTAGCCATGAAACAATTCTCAAATTCAAATCATGAGTGAATAATGATTGAATTTCAGTTGGTTTCTCACAAAAACTATGATTTCAGAATTCATGATATATAAAAATCGCTTTTATAATACTTTTGCATGTTTTTGAAAAAGCTTCAGTCCCCATTTATAGTAACTGGATAGAACAGAACAACCAGCACAATCTTTAGAATTTCTCCTTTTGTGCTCCACAGCGGAAAAAATACAGTTGAACTATCAATCAACAATTCAGGTGAACTATCCCTTTAAGAAATGGAGCTGGGTAAGATGTTTAAAAAGCACCGCAATCGTCTTCTCGGACGCTCTCAGCTCTAGCCTTTGCAGATTGGGTGGCTGTTTGAAGTCTGCAAGGCTGGTCTGTGAGTGGATATGGCTTTGACCGGCAGATGTCCGCATGGACGGTCTTCTGTTCTTGCTTAAACCCCACTGATGTGACTGGGTATCCATGGCAACCGGAGAGCCTTGAGTTCGGAGATTGTCTTGAGACAAATGCCGAACGGAAAGAAGGGCAACTTCCAGCCCAAGCTCTATAGTTTGTGTGTTTGCCCCTGAAACTGATCCAATTCGGACCCTTTAGTTTTTCCCAAGCCGCAAATACAACAGCTGCGCCGAGGGCAGGAGAGCAGCGGGAAGCCGAAGCACTGTCATTATGGCAGACAATAAAATGAGAAGAGGCAGGGAGAGGTTAATAGTGAGCATTCCTCTGCTCCTATCAGAGTTGTAATGTATTATTAAGGCAGAAGAATATATATCATAAATCATTAGTGCGCGATGTGCCAGAGCAATGGGACGGCACCAGTAAAGAGAGGCAGCCACACAATGCTTTCGTGACACCTCCAAAGCAGCTCCTTTAACTGGGGACAAAGATGAATAGCTACGCAGGGCCGCCATAATACTGAATTTCTCTTCCTAACCCCTTCTTCCACCAAACGCCACTATCCGCGCCCCGTGCTGCTAACCAGCGCTTCTCTGAAGTGATTACCAGTGGAATTTAATTAGCCCCATAATTAGTCTAAGGAGGAGGTGATGTGAACAGATGGAACAAATGTCAGGTGAACCCTTTGGCCCCCTGAGAGGCGGGTTCGGGAGCACACAGGAGCCTGGGGAGCCAACAACCACCTTTAATTAAACGATAAAAGCCCCCCGCACTGGGGGCTTCGCTTCCTGTCCTTCACCAGCGCCCTGTTCCATTCCCTCATTAAAAAGTTAAGACACCTCTCAGAGTCTTTGTGACTGTGTGCCTGTGTTTTACAGGGATGGGAGTATACTGAATTCATTAGAGCTCGAACTGACCTGAGAATCCAGCACCGATGATGATGTTGCCGTAGGTTGGGTGGGAATCAAGGACAAAGTGGTGGTCTGGTGTGACCTACAAACAACGAAGCAGGGGATTGTTGAACATCAAGACTAGATTGTAATTATTTCTGCAAATATTTTACCTTTTCGCACTCTGCACAGGCACGCGGCATGAATTATGAGCACTGTTTGAACTGAACTTAATTTAAGATAAGCTTAAGAGATGAACAAATTGACTGAGGAATGACAAATTTGAACGACTTCTTTCGACACTACCGTTCAGAGGTTGTTTTAAAAGAAATGAATACTTTTATTCAGCAAGGACACATTACAGTGATAAAAATTGACAGTAAAAACTTTTATATTGACACACTGAATGTTCTTTTGAACTTTCTATTCATAAGAGAATGCATCACAGTTTCCACAAAAACATTAAGCAGCTGAACAGTTATACAACAATAATAATAATACAGTAAATGTTTCTTGAGCACTAAATCAGCATATTAGAATGATTCTCTGAAGGATCGTGTGACACTGAAGACTGGAGAATGATGCTGAATCATAGGAATAAATTAAATGCTAGATATACTCAAACCTGATCTTTTTTTACCATATTGCGGTTTTTATTGTCAAATAAATGAAGCCTTGATGAGCACAAGAGACTACTTCCAAAAACATTGAAAAATCCTACCAACCCCAAACTTTTGAACAGTTGTTTTGTTTCTAAAGACGCTTTTTCACTTCGTTTTAAACAAATATAATTTCTGATTACTACAAACAGAGACCGGTTCAGCAGAAATCATTGTTTTGATTCATTTCGAGCCACTAGTATATTTTTCCTTTGAAGTATGAAAGCAATCGATACAGTGGTAGGCTGACTGAGATGTTGTTCTGTCCTGTAAATTGTATGGAAGAAGACAGCTCTGTGCGGCATGCTTCTAGGGAACTGCTTTGTAATGTTCCACTCAGTTTCTGGCTTTAATCCTGAACTGTGATTAAACAACCTTTAATGAGAATGGGTTTGGGGGTGGGATTAAGATTTGCTGAATTGTAGATTTTTGAGGTTCACTGTAGTATTGCTATTGAGACACAGGTCTTCAAGAAATCAAGCATCCCACAACATATCCTGTCATGTCTGATTTGGACAGAAGTCAGATTTACATGAAAGAAATAGCTTTAATCACTTTTCACCATATCAGGTCATGTCTGGTTAAGACATTCTAAGTATCTAGAAGTCTAAAAAAAACACCCACGTAGACCTGAAATGAATGTCTTGGTTGAATTCAAGCAAACGTTCAATCAAATGGCATGTCAGAATAAAATATGAGCCATGTATTAGAATACGGTATTCTTCTTCTCTCCTTAAGTGAGAAAGAAAGTTTGGTCTGGCAGATCAGCGATGGCACCTAAGGACAAGCAATGAAGTCACTCACCGTGTACATGCAGCTCTCCACCACAGCGGGCACTGGCACCAGCCCAGGGAGACAGCGGGTGATGTAGCGCATGAGAATATCGATGTCGCCTCTATCCGTCTGTTTATCTCGCTCATCCGGTTCAGTCTCGCTGCCCATGTGGTAACACACCTGCTCAGACACATGCATGCACACTATGATCCATAAAGCCAATCTGACCCATGATACATTACGGATCTGTGATCCACCGCTCGGTATGCTTGGAGAAGCAGCAGATATACGTGCAGAAGGCAGGCTCCAGCGACTAGAGCAGACATAATGCATCTAACATGACACAGCCATCTGTGCTCTCCCATTCAGCCTTGCTAAGTGTGATGAGACTGAAGACTCCTGCTGGGCTCTCCTGCATACTGAAACCGAGCCATTAGTACCAGGAGAACACAGGCAAGAGGAGAGTGCTTCTTCTCTGCTTCTGTAAAAGCATCAAGGACCATGTATCCATTCAGAGAGCTGTAGAGTCACTGATACTCGGTCTCTGAAAGCTCTCGGAGTATGGATGTGTCCTGTATTGCCACATGAGGGAATTGTGGATTAATTAACAAAGGATGAAACACTATGGTGTTGAATCTCTGTCTTTTTTATGAGATGTGGGCAGGCGGTTACAGTAACACAATGGCCTGTGGTACATATTGTTATGGTGGTTTAGAGTAATCTTTAGCTATTGTTGCCAAGGAGAAGTGCTTTTTAAAATCAAAAACATGGGACAAATAGAAGAGCAGGCTATGGGCCATTCACACAGAAAGTGTAGTTGCAGTTAAAAACACGAGATACAGGTCAGTGGAAAGAAAAAAGGTCTTGAAATGAGTTCTTTAAAAGTTTAACCACTTTTAACTTGAGAGCCACATTTCACTGCAACAGACATCGAAGCGAGTGCAACAGTCAAACATGTGTGTCTAGCGCGATAACAAAGAAAACAATGGAAAAGTTGTGCGGTGCAATGAAAAAACGTGTTCTGTTTGAGTGAACGGTCCCTAACAAAGTGGTTTAAACTGTATTTTGACCTTTTTGTACATTTCTTTTTTTAGCAAAACATGGCATGGACAGTTTTTTTAAATTCAGGTACTATTGTAGTATTATTATTATTTTAAATTACGTTTTATTTTAACTTTATGTTTTTTTGTGTGTGCAGTTTTTTTAAATCTGAAATATATATTTTTATTTCAGATTTAGTAATTTTAGTACTTTAGTACTTAAACTTATGTCAGATATCTCAGTAGACATGCCTATGTTGTCCATGTCATATTTATATTTTATTTCAGCTTTATTTCATTGAATGGAAACTATTATTAATACTTTAACTGGAATGCCGCAAGCCAGACTTCAATCTGAGCGCCACAAGCTAGCCAACCACTTGGCCATGGCTCCAACCAAACCTGTTCTTTTGAAAACAGCAACCCTGCTGTCACTCACCTTCATTAGTCCCGGATACTCATTGGACGGGAGGCCGTAAATGTCATATTCCCCCTCTTTCGGCTCCATCTGTATAAAACATGGGAAACGTTGGCTGACACTATAGGTGCCAGGGATCTTCTCCTTCCAGTAGCAAACGTTAATCTTTACAACCTGCACAAAAAGAAATGACCCATATTACAGATAAAAAACAGCGTGTAAATTAATAATGAATATAAACACTGATATTGAGCTCACATCAGGGTAAATGTAATAAGGAGTAAAGATTCGGTAGCTCAGAATATTCCAGCCTGTCTTCTCATTCAGAGACCATAAAAATTCACCAGTGCAAAAATTCATTGCTCATATATTGTCGTGCCCACCCAAGCGCAGACTTTCAAGCCTGTGCTATCCTGAAAAAGGCAATTCCAATTCTAGGTCCAATTCGGGGTTTAACTAACACAGGGTACTTTTTCCATCACTCCTCTCGTGGCTGTGACACATAAGAGATCTCTGTGGACTGGAGACTCGGGAACTGTTTATAGGATTGCTGGGTGAGTATAAGGTGGTTTTTGTACATTCACAAATTACTCACTTTTCATTCTGCCCAGGGGTGTAATCCAGATCAATCTTTACGTGGCTGTGTGTGTTTCACAAGCTATGGCTGGTAGTCAATATGCTTTATATATTCCCACGCTCAGATTTTTTCAGAACTTGTTTCCCAAACCCAGACATTTCACATTGATATATTGTTCCATGATGCCATGATGAAAGAAAGAAAGAAAAAAAAAAAGAAATTATAGGTGAGAAAAATTAAATGATGGATGGAAGAAAGGAAGAAGGTGAATGAACAGATAGATTGAGAAAGTGAATAATTGAGAAAATTAATGAATGAACAGAAGAAACAAAGCGGCTAAGTGGGTGAAGAAAGAAATATCACAACTGAATGGATGGATGGAAAGATTAAAAAATAATGTGTTTAGATGAGTAAAAATTAGAAATATTTAATGAAATAATGAATGGACGAACGGTAGAAAGAAGGTGAGAAAATGATAGGATGGATGAAGGGATGTAAAAAGAGGATAATAAAGAAAGAATAAACAAATTGACAAAGTAAAGAGTAAAGAAAGAAAGACATTTGACAAAAGAATGGATGAAGTAATGAAAGACGTAATGTGAGTAATTAATCACATAAGAAAGAAAGCAAGTAAGAAATAGTATAAATTAAATTATGTAGGTGAGAAAAATTAAATGGATGAATGTACAGAAAAAGTGACTAGTGAGTGAACGAGAATGAATGAATGAACAGACGAAATAAAGAGGGTGAAGATAAAAATATAACAAATAGATGGAAGATAAAAAAGAAAGAATGTATATACAATTGAATGATCAAAATCAAGAGGGTACGTACGGTTAAGAAAGAAATATAAGAAAGGATGAAAGACGTAATTAATTCATGGATGCATTAAAGGTGAGTGGTTGGAATAAAAAAGAAAGTAGGTGCACTCTAAAAAATACTGGGTTGTTTTAACCCAATTTTGGGTCAAATTTGGACAAACCAATTGTTGGATTAATAAATGCAATTCAAATTTAACCCAACAACTGGGTTTGTCCATATTTGACCCAAAAATGTGTTCAAATAACCCAGCATTTTTAGAGTGTGAGAGAAAGAAGAAAAGATGAGTAAATAAAAGAGTGAATGGATGGATGGACAAAATAAAAGGTAGGTATGAGAGAAAGACTGAGTGTTCTGTATGTATGCACCTTGAGTGGCAGCTGCAGTGCAGTGTGTGTGAGTAGTCTGTTTGCCCAGGCTCCAGCTGTGATCACCAAGTTTCTCCCTCTGTAGACTCCAGAGCCTGTGGTTACACTGACCACATCACCAGGCGTAATGTCAATCACTTTCTCCCCGTCCTTTATCACACCCCCACCGGACTGAAAGAGCCTCTGAGAGCACACACACGGACAAACACCACATGCACATGCAGATTAAAGCGCTTCAATCTGACTACAGGATGTTCAACTTTACTATACACGAAACTTCTTCAAAACAGCTCATCAAAGACAGAAAACCCTAATAAGGCCAGTCAGTGAGGAGAGCCTGGTTAAAATTTAACAGCGGCTGAGTTTGACACAGAGAGATGTCAACGGGATCAGTTAAAACTGGAAAAATCTGGTCAGATTCGGGCAAGAGATAATAGAGTTTCCTTAGTGAGAGCCAACCGGGAGCTTATCACCGCACTCTGTAGCTGCTTTAGGCA
This sequence comes from Cyprinella lutrensis, assembly GCA_027497675.1. NCBI lineage: Eukaryota > Metazoa > Chordata > Actinopteri > Cypriniformes > Leuciscidae > Cyprinella > Cyprinella lutrensis. The sequence continues at coordinate 10,968,149 of JAOTRC010000003.1, forward strand.
GAGCTTATTCTATCCAGAGAGGCATGTATAAAAGTGCATGGCCATATTCCCTAGATAGGGTGTAAGGAGCCTTTAACAAGCAAGTTTTGCAGCCATATCCTATCTCCGAGGGCTTTAAAAAGCACAGTGAAGGCGACACTGAAGTACAGTTACGTACATAAAGAACATTTCTCACGGTGAAAGTTTAGGAGACGATTTATTTCCACAGTACGCTGAATTTATTTCACACTACTTGAATTGCTTTAACAGAGCTGAGCACTCTTATCTGGCAACTAAAATAACAATTTGAATAGTAATAACATCATTTATCATAAAAAGAGAATCTAACATGTCAAATAAAAAGTCTCCACTTGAAATTATACCCGAAAGTCATATCGTGTTATTCTTTTTCAGTCTGTATGCCTCTTTGCCAAGTGAGCTAAAAGATTCGGTGGCTCCCATGAGGAGAACATTTCAGTGATACTTCTGTAAAGGATGTGATCAAACACAGTCGGTCCAAAGCGGGGTTTTGGAATGGTAGCAAATGTATTCATTTTGCATACATGATTAGATGAGCATCTGATAGCTACGGGCTGCCAAGCTAAATATAAGATTGACGTGTGACATTCCAACAGCCTCTCTCTGAAAACAGAGATTTTTTCAATAAATAATTGAATGATATGATTCACTAAAACAAGAAAAGCACTCAAAAGTCTGGGATTTTTATGCTTTTGATAGATTTTTACGTGCAAGAATATTTTGTTTACTGAAAATACTGTCAAACACTGTAATTTAAGGAAAGTCCTATAATGAAATATTCATTTAATGTAATTCAAAAAAGATTCAGTGAATTTTCACATGATCCTCATCCTTCTAATATGTAGTCTTGGGGATCAAGAAACATTTCTTGATCAGTCCCGGAAATAGTTGTGTTGCTTAATATTATTCTGTGTAATTCATAATAAGTTATATCATGATATCATAGGAAGATAAAAATGCAACTTTTGTAACATAAGTGATTTGCTGTCTCTGTGATCAATTTAATGTGTGCCTACTGATTAAAAGTATCACTTTCTAGCAAAAAATCGTACAGACCCTAAACTTTTGTACAGTAGTGTATATGTTCAGCTGACCTGTACAGTTCGGAGGGCTCTGTCCGCATACAGCACCCCGGCAAGGGTGTCTATCAGCGCTCCGTTCCCGTCGGGGAGATTGACATTGGGAATGTGCTGGCTGAACTCCTGCTTCTCCAAAACCACTGTGGGAATCTTGTGGTTTTGCATCGTGGCCTGTAGGCGTGAGAAAGCCTCGCTGTTCTCTGGTCCCATGACCAGTAGGCCTGTGCGCCTGCGAAGGGAAGTTCATAAGATAACTTACGTGTTCATGTTGAACAGCTGCACCTTGATTTAGATGGAAGTGCTTTGAGGCATGTGTAAATTGTGCAAAGTGCCGTATGCGCCTGCTTGTAATGCAGGTGTCTTAATGTGAGGAGTTATGGCACTATGGATGAGAGGTTGGGAACACAGGTTTTAAATCAGCAATGTGTGATAGATGGTCGTGCTGTTTTTCGGTGGATACTGTTTTTCAAGGCCTACCTCATCTGCCAGCCATCATGATGCATGGGCAGCACGAGTTCACAGGTCCAAGCCATTCATCAGAGATTTTTATGACTGAATCCCCCACTGCGTATGTGTGTGCGTGTGTGTGTTTGATTTGGGACACTGCAAGAAGGACTCCATGCAGTATTTGTCAAGTCCCTTGTCCCTAATAGCAAAAGGGGCAGGTCACATAATGTTGGGGCAACATTCTTTCTGAGGCAAATGAGTGTTTCAAAAATGTATTTTTAATGTCATTTTAACACTGATCGAATCTAACATGCATAAAATAATTTCCTTACACAACTTTAAAACTGCCTGCTGTTTTTAACTTCTTCTAATCCTGTCTTGTTACGTCTGTAATTGCAGAATCCTCATTTATTTTGAGCTTCATTGCACACCTTGCCACACTACAGCTAAATCTTGTGCTGTCTATCACAGATTTATTGTGAATTTTGACCTTTTTGCTCACTCAATGGGTAAAATAACAGTTTGTGGTTCCAGCTGCTGGAATCCAATCTATTGTAAAAAGAAAATGAATCAAAAGTAATAGTCAGAACAGCAACTGTAATGCCCAAGGCAAAGTGGGGGTTTTGCACAATTTCAGCATAAATCTATATCATTTTGTGAGGACTTGTACTGATAATGGAGAACACAAACTACTGTATTTCAATAATGAATTCAATACATAGTATGGCTAGGATTATTTATAATAAAGCATCTCTAAACTGTGGTCTAATTGGTCTGTTGTGTATTAACCTTAACTGGCAAAGTGTAAGCGATAAAGGTGTGCGGATATTAATCAATAATCTTCAGAAAACAACTGATTTTGATGTATATACCCTTAAAGCTTGGGGTCAGTAAGATTTTATACTGTTATTCAGGAAGGATGCATTAAATTGATTAAAAGTATAAGTAAAAACATATATAATGTTAAATAAATTCAGTTCTTTGGAAAATGTACCAAAATGTACCAGTTGCATAAAAATAACAGTTTTCAACATCAATAATAATACATATTTTTTGAGCAGCAAAATAAATGTATTTCTGAAGGATCATGTGCCACTTAAACATGGCTGCTGAAAATTCGAAATATATTAACGTTAAAAACATGATTTTATATTTGTAATAACATTTCACAATATTGCTGTTTTGACTGTATTTTTAATCAAATAAATGCAGCCTTGGTCAAAATAAGATGAAAAAATCGTATCCAACATAAATCTTTGCACAACCCCCACATTCACACAACAGACACTTCCACCTGTGTGAAAACTTGATCTGACTAAACCAGTAACCAGTTTGGAAAGCAAGTGCCACCTAAGTAGTGCAAATATCTATACAGGAAGAAAAGAACAGAACAAATTCAGCACTTTTCAAAACCTTCCACACATTTTTCAATCCCTGCCCAGCAGTCTCTGGGATGCTCAAGGGCACAGGTGGCCTCTCATCAGGACCCTTCCGTCAGAGAGCTGAGATGGATAGCGGCGACTGATTCTGCATCAAGGCTGAGTGGGCTTGATCCACTTGTGATCCATTAGACCTCTCCGACACTGGAAAAACAAGTGTGCCCAGCGGTCTGCGGATGATGCTTAGGGTCTAGATTGAAAATGCTCCATATGGTGAGTTCTATGACAAGTTTTGAAATACTTAAAAAGCTGTACATCGAAACCTGGCATAGCACTCACCATAACTTTAAAGGTGCATTTATTCTAGTCCCTTATCATCATCCTTCGCATCCCACGCTTGATTTTCCAGTGTCTACATGTTGCATAGGGTTAGAAAATGTTATCATTCTTCCTTTAATGCGTAGAAGCACTCACCTGTACAGCTCAACACCTGCTTCTTCCTCAAGCTGAGCCCAGAGCTCATAGCTTTCCTGCATCATCTGTGTGTAGAAATATTCCTCATAGGCTTTCCGTATGATCCTGGTCTGGCCATGAGAGCTCCCTCTGGAGTGGGGCAGAACAAACTGGGGAAAAGGGGAAATTTGAAGAACACTAATACCAGTCCTTGTAATTCTATAGTCTTTTCTAAACTGGATGTGCATTGCCTTGTTGCAATAATAATAATACTAAACATAACAGTCGAGCCCAAGTGTTATATACAAGAATTAATACTGTTAGATGAGTATTCTGCCTTGATAAGATAAAACAGGTACTTTTTTAACATTCGTACATTTGAATGAATCAAAAAAGTCTGCAAATCATGCTGTAACCGACCTGCTCCAGCAGTAAAGTTTTCTGCTGGTTTTTGGCCAGTTGATAGGCAGTGCAAGACCCCTGGATCCCTGCGCCAATGACTATACAGTCATACACTTCAGACGACATTTTCAGCTTTATTTGTTCTTTTTCGTGAGATTCTTCTGACAAACACGATGAAGTTGCCGTGCCGTGACCTACTTTTCGTAGTAGTTCAAAGTTCTCCGGTTTCACTTATGTAACCAGATCAGCTGAATGTAAGAACCGCCTTCTGGGTTTATTGCACGGAATTTTTTTAGTGAACAAAATTTAGTTTCATTCAAAGAAAATAGGACCGGTGGACGCCCATTACATCGCGGCGTAAAACTTTATTATATTTGGTTTGGGAAAATGTTTAGGCTACATACACAAGGAGAAATGGTCAGAAGGAGGATCCAAGTCAAATTTAACGTATTTCCTCTAGGAGACCAAGGACTGCAGCATGTTGGTTAACGTTGTCAATAAAAAGCAATTAACCTACAATATATTTACATTTTTTTTTTTACCAATTTATAATAGTTTTTAATTAATGAATTGCTGTCATAGCCTAGCCAACTCTGGCATTTCTGTAAAAAGTTTAAATAGGCTACCACTGATTCTTTGTTTTATTAAAATAGCCAACGTTATAAAGCGCTTGGTGTGTTTATTTATAAGAATCAGAACGAGCTTGTTTACACAAGGAGTTTGTCTTGATAATAATGATGTTTATAGTAATTTCAGTTTGTTTAAACCTGATTTAACAAACAAATAGGCCTACTAAATCATTTAGAACCTAAACAAAAATGTGCAGAATGTAACAAATGTGCTTTCTTGGCTGAAATTGTTTCACGTTTTAATAAAATGCTATGTATTTAAACCGACTAGTTCAGTATGATTGTTAAAAACAGTATCATAATCTTTTCGTCAACATATTTCCAGTGGACTAACAAATTCATTCAAGACAATTTTCTTATTATCCGCTCACTCTAGAATTCTTCAGACAGTTTTTGAATCGGTTCAACAGATTCATTGAAAAGAACGATTCGTTCATGGTCCGATTCCGGACACCATAAGCTAGATAATCGAAACTATGGGTCGCAGTTATGTACCTCCTGTAATTCGTTATTATGATGTATTTTCTGTGTTCTATCTAAATTATAAGAGCGCAGAACTGAAGTGAGTTTATCGTGTGAAAATAGGACTTTGGAAAGACAGTTTCCGTCTTAATGTGTTTGCTTAGTGAAACGTAAAACCTGGAGTGAAGTTGTCGCAGAACACATAGGGAATATCTTTTGTTGCTCCGTTCCACTACCCGTTCCAGATTTCCAAGCTTAATGTTTTGTATTATTGTTTGGGTTTGGATTGTTGACAAAACTGTTTGTCAGATAGCTAGGTAAGTTACTCTAACGTTATATTTATTTATTCAAATTTACTTTTTACATTAAACTGTTGTATAAAACAATAGATTAAACTGTTGTGTAAAGCAAATACGTCCCAAATGACCTATATGGGAATTATATTGTTCACTTTTAGAACGTTTTAACTAGTAATTAGCTAGTTGCTAATTCTGGTCATTTTTGTATAGGCTACTTTTTTAACAATGGTTTAAAATGTTTCAGTCAGGACAGGTATATGGTTTACTTGTCCAAGGAAAAAATGTAAATAGCAATTTGTTATGAGTTGTGAGTGACAAACTGGCCACAAACCTGTGTTTAGAAACATGGTAAACTGACTGTAGGCTATATTGAGTGTGTAATGCATGTTTTTTTTAAGCCAGGTAAACGAAAGAGAGATGGGGAACAGGACAGAAGAGACAAGTGACATGGAGGTGAGTACGATAAGTGTGTGAATGCGTCATTCCTGTTGTTATAGTGTACATTTAGTTTGTTTTACGAGTCTTGAGCAGATGAATATGAGAACAGGCCGAAGCAAAGAGAGTGCTGTGCCTGGCAGGGTTGTGACTGGGTTCCTATGTGTGTAACATGGTACTGTGGAGTCAGTTGTAGGCTGAGCAGATGGATCCTGTGGATGGTCAGGTCTGGAGAGGGTCAGATGGTCCTGCCCCCTGCCGCCGAGGCCTGTCATGGACAGATGTAGTCTGATCTTCCCCACAGACATGCTGGTAGAGTGCCTTTTGTGTTTAGTATGCAAATAGGTCTACTGAAGATAAAATATTTTGATTTCAAATAGTTACAAATCTGTTTGTGGCATTACAGAAACAACAACCAGTATGGCTGGTTCTGATGGAGATATGGCAAATGCCTTTCCTTGACAATACAACAATGCTTGACTAATGCATATAATCAGATCAGATTTGATTTCCAAATATTACATATAATTATTTAGCTTACATAATTAGGTTTGGCCGACCATAACTGGAAACTCGTGGCAGAAAGACATGCATCTGACAGAGAGCTATTGTTTTGTTACGCTGTCTCGGCATGATCAAGACACCCCCTCAGTCTCATTCATCTTTAGTTGGTTCTGTTCACTCTCCAGCTTTTGAAGGACAGCTCCAACATGCCAATTAACCCCTCTCTTCCCCCCCCAGCTTGTTAGGCAGGATTTGTGCTGCATCAGAATGGTACTCTCGCCGAGATGTATCAGCCTTCCGAGACATATCTGGAAGCTTATTGATTTTGGCATATTATTTTATGAGTGGGAGTTGGGAGGCTGTAAATGGTGAACAGGCTGTTTCATTGTTTGAGCTGCTAAGCTGCTGTATAATTACATCGGTGACCATAAAGCCTGCTGACTAGGCCCACATCTGGGCAAAAACACAGCAAGAGAAATAAGACAGTTCCTTGTGCTCTTTATGAGCCAAGGCCTTCTTGGGATCCCAGAATCAGCATCTGTAGGTAGTGAAAGTTTATTTCCTTTTGTGGCATGGGCACACACTGTTTCTCCGTGACATGATGTATGACAGGCTTCTTAAGCATTTTAAAGGTTTACTGCCTGGCAGAACTGTTTAAACTGCAGTGTCAGGACAATCTCATGAACATCACCATGTCTCAACATCAATAACTATTTGAGTGGAGAAAATGATGCTGCAAAGATTTTACTGCCTGTGGGATAAAAGTGCTGTCACATCACTTCTTGCGATGCAGACTCATCAGGGAATTGCAGTATTTTCTTACCTCAGTGGAAAGTTGAAATCAAATTGAACACAGAGCAAATATTTGTTGACCAAAACGAAATAGTGATATAGGATGCGTTATTCGGCACATATCTGTATTTTTTATCCACGTGTAATCAATAATAATATAACAGTGACTTCCAACTTTTTATAAAGTATTGTGCCCTATATTTTTTTTCTCATGGGGAAAATTTTAAATTGTAAAATTTTCTTTTAAAAATTATTTTGTTAAAGAGTCATGAACTAAACCAAATACACACATTTTTTATATTTAAAGGCATAGTTCACCCCAAAATTAAAATAACACTATGATTTACTCACCCTCAAGCCATCCTAGGTGTACTGTATATAACTTTCCTCTTTCAGACAAATAATCAAAGATATATATAAAAAATGTCCTTCCAAGCTTTATAATGGCAGTGGAAGGAGGATGATACTTTTATGATCATCCATCATAAAAGTACCACTGTATGGGGTTAACAAAAGCCTTCTAAAGCAAAGCGATGCATAGGAAAAATATTCTCATTTAAAACATTATAAACTAAAATATCTAGCTTCCTGCAGATGGCAGTAAGCATTGATTTACGGCAAAAGAGTAACATTTGACCTGACGCATGACATTGACGAATGCGGAAGTGCAGTGGATTGAACAAAACAAAACACCAGTCACAAATTAGAAGTCTACAAAGAGAAATGTCTGAGGATTCGGATATTAGAGAAAAGGAGCTTGAGTTTACTGCCCAGCCCCATTTGAGAGGTGTCAATGCTTATGCGACTCCTACATCGTACATCATACAGGGGTTCAGGGATTACTCTTTTGGCGTAAGTTGACTTGCTTAGGCTTCTCCCGGAAGCTTGTAATTTTAGCTTTAAATATGGATATTTTTCTTACAAAACCCCATCACTTTGCTTCAGAAGGCCATAATCAACCCCCTGGGGTTGTATGGATTACTTTTATGATAAATGGATGCCCCTTTTTGGATTTCAAAGTCTTTTTTGGATTTATGGCTTCAACAAAAGCATATACCATTCATTAACAACGATTAAATGCAAATGAGCTGCCCACCTCATTTCAGAAGAACAGTTTGCACTGTCAATAGTTTGCAGTTTGTATTGAAAGTGTCTTCTGGACCACTGAAGTCCATTATATGGAGAAAAATCCTGGATTGTTTTCATCAAAACAATTTCAATTTCTCAATTTCTTTCTCAATTTCTTTTAGACTGAAGAAAAAAAGACATGGACATCTTGGATGATATGGGGGTGAGTAAATTATCAGCAAAAGTTTTTTCAAAAGTGAACTACTCCTTTAAAACTGCAGTGAACCAAAGACTGTATTAATTGAGAAACTGTTAGTGGAGGCGGGGCTAATTTGCATATTCATAGAACCGTATCTAAATAAGGCAAAGGTGTAGACATCATTTTCAGTTATTTAAGGCATGACAATTTTTTTTTTCAAATTATAGTGTCATTGTTATATATAAGTTACATGCATAGTAATACCTATAAATATGCATAAACATGCAACTTTAACAAACAAAAGTGTAACAAAGACACCTCAAAATAAAGTGTAACCCAAATTTGTTACACTAGCTACGTTTACATGGACACAATTGGAATGAAATCAATACGATTGATGAGTCCGATCAAGAATGATAAATAAAAGTAATCGGGTTTATTTGCACGTATATATGTCTCAAGATTCAAATCGGAAATTATTTTTTGACAAGCGCACACTGCACGAATATGCTGTACTCCTCTATTGGTTCTGTATTTGTTTTAAACAACAGACTTAATATTTATCCGTCTCTGGTCATGATTTGGAGACGACGAGCATGAACCGCTTCGCCGTGCTGCTTAACTTATATATTTATCACGCAGTAAAACCCCGCGGCCAAAATCTTGTGTGGATGAGAATCTAAAACAAGCACTGGTGGGATGTTGTCCTGCTTCACTTCACAGACACTGAGTGAAATCAGAATTTTTTTAATAACGAAACACTCATTTATATGACACTTTATTCAACAGCTCGATCCGTGCGTCATACGTCATTGCACATGCGGAGTGCTTTTAGTTTCGGTTTTCAATCCGATCAAGTGTTTACATGTTCTCTCGATCGGATTACAAAAGGAATAAACCACCCCTTTCAATCCGATCGAAATTCCAGTCAAATCGAGCTCAATCGGATCGATTAAGGTGTTTACATGAAGGTTTTTTAGTCCGATTGAGCCGTCAATCCGATTATAAGGGTCCAAGTAAACGCAGCCATTGTTACGTAACATATGAAAGTGAGACTGGAATTGCTGACGACTTGTTTCGGCAGCTCAGAATCAATTCTTTTTTTAATCTTTAAAACTTTTCAGACTTTTTGCATTCACAGCCACATTACACACTAAAGTCAACAATAAACAATAAAGTCAGAATTGCGAGATGTAAACTCGCAATTGTGAGAAAAAAAGTCAGAATTGTGAGGAAAAAGTCAATCAATTGTGAGAAAAAGTCAAGCAATTCTGACTTTATATCAAGCAATTCTGACTTTACATGAAAAGTAATATTGGAAAAAGTGTAAAAGGGGCTCTTGAAGACTCCCAACACTGGAGAGAGTCCTAAAACCCAGCCAGTGACCCGATAACCAATCACAGGCATTTAAAAAAATAAACACAGATGTAGACGAACGCACACCCACACGCATACGCATGCACACACACAAACACACACATGCATGAGTCTGGTTCGCCATCTTTGTTGGGACTCCATAGACGTAATGATTTTTATTCCATACACACACACACACACACTCATACTAATCAACTCCTCACAGCTGAGAGGGAGAGAGCCAGAGATAAAGGATGTATTAGTAGCTTTATTTTGTCCTTGAACTGATGCCAAACCAAACCTCGAGATCCACACTTCCTTTGCAAGAATAAAGCTTTTTAAAATCAAAGGCTTCTACAAAGAGACATTTAGCTACATTTTCACCTCAAAAACACAAGAATATACTAGAAGAAAAAGATAATTTGTTCCAGAGTGGCATGTTGTGACAGAGCGTCCGTATATTTGCGTGTATTCCTGCATGTGTGTATAAACAGGATCATCTTGTACACAGAACCCCATAATGCATCACAGGATGTTAGCACATGCTATGAGCCAAACAAAAGCCCATTACTGTACCGCCGAGCAACAACCGCGAGGCATCGTTCATGAGAACCTGAAATGTGTGTCAAATTAGTCTGAATACGGCAAATGTTACATCAGTTTATTAAGGAAATGGTGTAATGGTGTAGCAGGCAGCTTGGAGCTAAACTGGATTCTTTCATTAATTCACGAAGAGTTTCTGGATCTAATTAAACTAAATAAACAGCGGCGCAACAGTACAATCCAAACACACTGTGATGTGTGTGATGGGGCCTTTGGTAATGCGGATCATTGTTTATTTTGCGTTTCTGTGTTAGCATACGTTATTGATTGTATTTGTATTAAAAAACAAGATGAGAAAGATGCATAGGGTGGTTTCTGGGTGATGGATTGGTTTTAGAAAAACACCTGCTGTTTAATAGCATGTAATTATTCATTCATTCAGAGCTTGAAATATCTGCAAGGTGTTTGACTGAAGTGATTTCAGTAGCTGTGGCCAAGACGTCAGTAATTCTTTACTTGAAGGGGTGTGCATAAGACTGACATGACACCTTCATAACTATGACATGACATATGTCTTGAATATGAAGTAGGGTTTATGCATGTTTAAGTGTCTTTCACTCAATAATGACATTTTGAATGCAAATATGACATTGTTTAAGATGTCTTTGTAATGACATCTTGACATAAACCATAACATCACAACCTATCAGTGTCTTGGTCATGACAACTTGACATAAAATTAAGTTAAACTGTCATGTGGTTGGCTTTGACATTGGCTATCATGAGACCATAACTCTGTCATGAATATTTCTTGTGATATATTACGCATACTGAGGAT
>JAOTRC010000003.1:10979151-11005701 GCA_027497675.1 Cyprinella lutrensis
AGCAGTGTGTTTGCTTCAGACGTCATTTTCACGTGACTAGTGACGTAATGATACAAGCTCCGAAGCAGTGGTTCATTACAAGGACCTTTCGAGTTTGAAGCAAGCTTCGGAGCGTCGGTGTCAGACGTAACATCACTAATCTTTTATCAAAATAGAATCCGTTTTAACTGGCCCAACGTAAATCCCCGATTATTAGTAGAAAAAAATAGTACGGTTAACTGTTTGGTCTTCAGAAGAAAGAAATTAAGATTTGAAACAACTTGAGGGTGAGTATGTTGTGATGACTAAACTGAAGAGAACTAACGTTATCCCTTTAATCAAGTTCACCTAAAAAAATATAAAACAAAAAAATCTTTTTCAAGAAGCCTCAATCGGACAGGCCGCACCGCGGCCCACTAGGGCCTAGGGGACCTCAGTGATCCTCCAGGGAGGCCGCGAGATCAAATTAATTCAAATATATTAATACAATTTATTAAATTTATTATTAATACGTCGAATACGTTATGAATTAAACTAATTAAAAAATAAAACAAAGCACCGCCTCTCTCGTAAGTGATTTTTTACTTTAATTTTTTTCCTGTAATTTTTTTCGGAGACATAGCTACAGGAGTAACGTTAGTACATTAGGCACGCGCGAGACGGTTATTACTGATCAAATAACCGTGAATGTGGCTCTCGGTTCGAACACAGTTCAATATATTTAATTTTTGGTTCATTTTGTATTTGGTGTGTCATTTGGCTTCTCCCTGTGGTCTTGTTTGGTATTGCAGGTTTACTTGTGCTTATTTGTTCAAGTTACTGTGAGTACTCTCCAAAGTGTGTTTGCAAAAACAGAACACTGAAGGTTTAAATCTATCTAATTTCTTAGGGGGGGCTTGGAGTAAAAAAAGGTTTGGAGACAAAACAGTCTGTCCACTTGTTTTATTAGTATGTTTGGAACCACTGCTCTATAGGCCTATCACACTCACAACAAGTAGGAGAGAAAAGACTCTCCACTTACATTTCATATTTGCATAATGATAACTGAGTGAGTACTATTATTCATCAGATGGCATACAGTTTTGCTCTGCTAACATTCTAACAGTCTTTAATTATTCTTCTGAACTTCAGCTTTCTCACCCACTTTGCTTATTTTGCAAATGTATTCTTTTAAAACATTGAATTCGTATAAACTGTATAATTTGTCTCAGAAGCAGATAGTTAAGAAGTGTAGGCCTACTTGTTTTCAGTTCAGGGTTGCCATAGCCTTCTAACTGTTTCCTCTTACAGTTATCATGTTACAGACCTGGACATTCACTAGAGGTGATGCCTCAAAAGAAAGGGATACCACCGAAGCCCTTCGAGAATACTCCACCGAGCAAAGGCAGCTGTCTTTTTCTTTCAAGGTATGAATGTATCTAATCTATGTGTTAACACTATTTTTATGAATATGAAGAATTAATACGTGTTTTTAAAGTGACTAACATGGTTGTCAGACCACAACATATAAGTTCATATAAAGTATAGAAGTTAAATGCGAGCTAACACGTTATTGAAGACTGGAGAATAGGTTTGGATATTTATTTGGTTCTGGAATTTTTGGATATTTCACTCACCCCTCTTTCAATTTATTCCAAATTTATGTTTTTAATGTCTATGGATTTTAATGTAAAAACCAAGTTAATTTTGTTTAATATATGTCTATTTCTGCAGTTATAATAACAGAGCCATTTGACATTTTAAAACATTTTCTGCAATATCGTTTTATTGCTATAAAACGATATATTGTTTTCGATATACACAACCACTTTTCTGTTGTATTGGTAAGTTGAGATGTTGATTGAGGAACAGTGTGTTTGGAGATACAAGCATTGGCACTAAATAATTCAGTTATCCCTGTATAACTAGTCTTTGCTTCAGTCCTACATAATACGTCATTACATTTTACTGCTAGTCATACTGTTTCCTCATTCGGATTGTAACCTTGAAAGTGAAACCGTAGGACAGGCCAGTACTCAAAAAACAGTCTGGAAGATCTCGGTTGCACCTGAGTTGCATGTCAGCTCATTCAGCAAATCAATTTTTCCCCTCGGATGCATGATGACAGCATGTGTCCCTGCCATGTGGCACGCGAGATCTCGAGATGCAGCATTTAATCTGTCTAATCCAGAACAAGGGCTTTAATAGCACCGCTCCTGTTCAAAGATGTGTGACTGGGCTCTTCAGTGAGTTCAGACGTTCTAATTATCCACCATCATCCTGCCGGATCCCCAAGCTGCTACTGGGCTACTTTTTGTCCCTTGGAGAGACAGATAGAAGAGAGAGTATGGGAAGGAGGTATTTATAGAGAAATGGGGCCTCACTTTACCCTTTTTGGAGAGAGAATCATTAAGGATCTGTGCTAGGTGTCCCAGTTTCTTGATTTGAGCTCTGCAGGCAGGACTAGGAAGACTCGGCAGAGATGCAGCGTCAACTCATAGATGGTATCACTCTGGCGCTCAATGCAGTGTCACCCTTTATTTAAGTGGCATTGCTCTGCATGGCACATGACGATGGGGGGCATTCGCAAGGCGTTCCCCCTGAAGCGCGGTGAGGTTCAGTAGGAGGATCTCGTGGCAGCGTAGAAGACGTTGGACCCAGCGTTTCACCCTTAGAATGTTTTATACCTGTTGAATTACGACAAAATGAAGAAATTCCTCCAGAATAAGAAAGGACGATACTCCTTAAAGCAGAACAAGCCGGGTCCTCGCATTCCGCCCAAAGATGCTACTAGTAAGTGTTTAGTGTTCAAGAAATATTGTATTTTTAGTATAATGTTGTATTACCAACATGAATTTCTTTCAGCAGCACATTTAAAGTCAATTTACAAGTAGGCTAATTTTTTGATGAGTGACCTTCTGTCAATCTACAGGCCTAGGATTTGCATGGACTGACCCATAAACACAATATTTTACTAGCCAATTTAATTATGAATGTTGACGGTGGGGTTATTTGAATGTTTTGTGTGTTCTGGTTTCACTAGTGAGTACTTGCTATGCAATTCACTCGAGTTTCATGTTGCTGATGCAGTGTTCGGGCAAATCTGTCTTCAAAAATGAGATGATTTGGGAGCCTCTGTTCTTTTTCAATGAGGTCAATGTTACTGGGAGGTCTAATGTATCAGCTGAGACTCTGTATTTAGCGAAGGTTATGTGGTTCTTTTTATGTAGGCCTGCATTACTTTGTCTTGCCAGGATAGGCAGAAATTCACATATCTTGACACATTTTAGCATCCAGGTGTATATATTACTGTAGGTGCTTGACATATTTTAGTGTCTGGATATTAAGCTTATGTCTGCAGTGCAAATTTCCATTTTTCTCAGGAGCTTGATTATTCTGGTGTTGATAAGCAGGTCCTGGCTGATGGACATTTGGGCCCTAGTTTACTGTTAGAGAGCACATATCTTCTTATTTGCCATCTTTTTCACAGTCCCCACGATGCCAGCATCGAACCAGAGCTGGCCATATGAGTTTGGCTTTAAGATTGGGGGGAACGGGCCCAGCTACATCCTGACTGTGGAAGATGGAAGCAGTGCTCACCTGTCTGGATTGCAACCTGGAGACCAGGTCTTGGAGATTGAGGGGCAGAATGTTTCTAGTCTCAGCGCTCAAGAGGTTATTGCCCTTGCCCAGTCACAACGAAACATCCCGCCCAGTATCGGAGTGGTTTCACGCATCGAACAGGTGGGTCAGTAACATGATGCTCATTTGTTATGTCAGAATGTATTGATTTGCAGAGTTTCTAGTCTATTTACACCAAGTGCAAATAGACCACCTTGTTGGCACAGACTATTTACACTTTGATTGAGCGAGACAAAATTACAAAAGAAATCCTGTTGATAACAGGTTCGATGGCATGGAGAGCATAAGGCAAGTGCCATTAGCTTTTAACACGAGTTCGAATCCACCATTTTCCGAACTCATTCTTCTCACATACCAGCTTGGAAAGGCTTGTATTTTAAATAAAAAATTGGAAAATATTCAAAAATTGTGTGGTATTTAATAGTGGGAATAGGGGACAAGTAATGTCCCAAGAGGGACAAGTAATGTCCCAATAAGGCAGCGTTTATGATTTTAGAGGTACACAATATTACTTTTGGCACTGTAGCGGTTAATAAACAAAACTTCATGTGTCTTGTGGAAGATCATTATAGCCTGGGCTACTTCTCTCTGTTCATATATATATATATATATATATATAGCAAGTAATGCTGGTACTGTAACTCCACAGCATTTGGTGTCCAGCCCGGTCCTCCACTTCACATGATTATTGCTCATATTGTATATTTCCATTGTATATGATACAGCTTTCATTTTTCAGGTCAATAGGAAATATAGCCAATATTCATAGGGAATAAAATCAGTTTAAATAAGGAAAGCGATATCTTTATCATAGGATCCTTTCAATGGTTAAGGGGATTTCAAATGACGGGTTGGAAATGCATTTCTGGAAATCTATTTCAGTCTGTCCATTTGTTTTATTAGTATGTTTTTATTGATTTAATTATTGTTTTTTACAATTTGAAGGATAATAAAAATATTGTTTGATAAGTGAGATTTCTGATTGCAGTCCTTTAAAGCTACACTGTGTAACTCTTTTAGTTTATTCTTCGCTAAAAACACTTACTTCTTTCAAAAATATATGTGCTCATTAATGTATATTTACTTCGTTCAAGCAATAGAGTATTCTCGTGAGTGTATAATATGCCATTGAAAATACATACGAGTAAGGGGTCCAAATGTCGGTCGCCAAGTTGCCCCTCCATCTTGAAAGTACATTAGCCAAAGAGGGACATACCCGTTAATTTAAGCTTCACCTTTCGCGTTTACGTTTGAGTTAACCCTCATGGACGAGGTCGAACTGGAAACCATGTTAATCTTGCACTACATTGGCCACCATATGAGTTAAAACGAAATCGGAATTGTTCACTGGATAGTCATATTTCTTTTCACCGCTAGATGTTTAAGTTTTTTTTTTAAATTCAAGCATGAAAATTTATTCTAGTCAACCCCCCAAATAAAATCAAGACTTTTTAAAAGACCAACATATAGCATCTTTAAATGTTTGTACGTTGCTTTTAAAATTAAATCTCTCTATGGAAAAAATTAATGGGATATTTTTTCTTCCGGTATCTGACTTTTGCACTCTTTATGGGCATCTTTCCGTTATTTTTGGACATTGACTTGGCTAACATGTGGTCCTAGCTCTATTGCCTGAGCCTATTGTTACAGTTTGACTGTGGAGAAATAACTCAGCCTGGGTCTGCTCGTTTTTTATTCATAATTTTATTTATTAATGTATTTCTTTTTACTCCCAAAGTGTTTTAAAAACCAAGAGAAAGTAGCAATCTTGCAATGGAAAGGTCATGCTTTAGAATAACAGGCATGGGCTAGCAGCAGCACTCTGTAACTAACGTGCTGTGCTATTTACTTGGCATTTACTTGCAGCGATTTATTCCTCGCCATGTTTAAATATCAAGTCTCCCTTGTTAATATTCATGGTCTTCCACACCTACAGTATGGGATGGTGCCCAGTCTTGTCTAATGAATAACTTAAGACTTATAAATAATGCATTAAGAGTGGCTGCATTACTGAGGGTGCTTCAGGTTTTCCAGGTCTTCTTTGGAGAATAAACCGAATTGAATTTGGAGTTCTTGTGTGGTAGATCGAAGTCACGAGAGGTAATGTTTCACTGAGCTCTTGCTGCCGTTTGTAATTGGCTTCCCCGCTGTTAACGCAGAGCTAATGACTTCATTTGACTGTGTGCTGTGTATGAATTTGTGTTGGATTAAACAATTTAATCTCTTCATGGCCTCATTGGTGGCAATTTAAAAAGGCTGTGCCGTTGCAAGAAAATGCTGTCCCGGGGTTTTTCAAGGGAGAACGGGATTACGTTGTATCTTAACCGAATTATATATATAATATTAGAGTTAAAAAAGTTGTTTCACAAATTATATTTTATATAAATTAAGTGCATTGTGACTATCACGGATTGACCGCACTTTTAACGGCAACGTGTAAAATCATGAAAAAATCATAATTAGACATTAATATCTCTCCTTTCTATTTATTTTATTTCATTAATTTTTTATTATTTTAATTTTATTGTAAAAAATGAGGCCTTATATGTAAATATTTATCTAGTATGACTCACATACTGACTGTACTTATGTGAGGAGTGCAGTGGACATAACATGATCCCACATACTGTGCCGACAAATCCTTAAATGAAATGCCTGAGTGTCTTCAATTATTCAGTTACACAGTCTCCCCATGCACCGTTTAAAAGCATCTCAGGGGTGAAATCACCTATTGCAACTACACTGTCAAAAGATAGCAAGACTCCTGGACTTCCTTCCAGTCTTATCCTATTATTATTATAATACTGTTCTAGTATTTTTTAATAATTTGAATTAGCTTTTAATTTTTATAATTTCAGTTTTCATTGTAATTTTAGTTTTTTTTTTTAATAAATTGGTCATGCGCTTTTGTCATTTTTATTATTTTTTTTAGAAACGAATCTACTTTTCATTTTCAATTTCATTTAATTGTCAATTTTTCCATCTAATTATTATAAATAAAATATATATTTTGGGCTACATGATAACAGACAAAATCACTCACTGCTCTTGGCTGAATAACTTTTGTAGCTTTAATAGGAATCTGTCTGTGCGTGTGTGTGTGTGTGTGTGTGTATATATATATATATATATATTCTTTTTTGTACATTTGATTATTACATTTTCATTTTTTAAATATTTAAATATAATAAAAAATAATCTTACACACTTAAAGCAATATATCGCAAATTGAATATCACATTATTTAACAAATTTTTGCACATTGCACTTAGCACTTTTCTTCAATATAATGCAGCCCTAATATGTTACTTCAGCTTAAAACGCAGGTTAGTGGGTCAGTCAGACTACTATCAGGGGCCAGAGGCTACTTTTCAGGGGCAGTCCGAAGCTCTGTCTTCAGTAGAATATGACCATAGCATTGGCTGAGCAGTGAAAGAACGTTTCTGGTTCCTTCACCCCGCAGCACTCCTATCTGCTCTGATGAGCGTTGGCCTTTAACTTTTGATGTGAGGTTTATGTGTCTTGGTGCATTGCCAGATGCAGTGTAAGGAGCTTAGGGTCACTATCTACTCACAGATGTATTGCTTGAATAAATAGCGACTCCGAGGAAAAGCAAAATATAGTTTTCTGAGAGTTCAAGTCTGATGGGTTGAGAAATACAATTTTTCCCTCTCAAATATTCATACACTGAAATTTCTAAAAAGAAATCTGCTTAATGTTGTTTTAGGCAGGTTCAAAGTGGCAGATCTTTTCGTGAGGCTTTTGAGTTCTAAGACAGATAACAGGATTTTCTGAAGCGTGATAGTCTGTTTCTGCTTGGCGAAGCAAGTTTAGAAATTAATATATTGAAGTAGAGGACTTCTGCAAAACACATGCGTTAGTGCTCTGAAGTTGCAGGTTCAGTGATTTTTCAATTTTTTGGTCTCCATTTAATTTCCTACTTGCAGTGTTTTGTTGGGCTTTTTTTTAAAAAAAGTGGTCAGAAACACAGAAATGCCACTTGCAACAATTTTTCTTTAGGACAGATGTCACCATGGTGCTAGGGTTTCATTTTCCCTCAAGCTAAATGCTTTATGCTTGCCCCTGCATTTATGTGTGAGACCAAGCACGCAGGTGGACTGCTTGATAGATCCCTGCCCAGTGGGGCTGAATGCCTGCTGGGTGTGTGGGTTCTTTGTTGCACAAACCAAGGCTCAACAGACTGTCTAAGCTACGGTGACTGGTCAAGCCACAGTCTGACATGAACACTCACTGCGACAGAGCACTACGGGAACTAGAGCACAGAAAGCTTCTTAAGGATGTTGAGGTTGTTTAGATGTACAGCTGAGCCCTCAGGACATATACAGTGAGGCCTTGAAACCTTTAACCATGTTAATGTGATTTTTGTCTTTTATGTCTTATAGTGTACACTTCCATTCAAATGTTTGGGGGTGGTAAGAATTTTTTATGTATTTGAAAGTAGGGTATATTTTATGATGTACTAAAAACACTTTTGAAACCCGTTTTCAAAGGTTTTCGTTTTCAACCCCCCAAAATGTCGTTGTTGTGTAAATGAATGGCCAAAACGCATAAAAGGTTTGCAGTTTTTAGTCGAAAATGGTGCTGAGTGCCTCCTTATGGTCACTAAGGCTGCATGTATTGGATCAAAAATACACAGATAAAAATAAAAACAAAATTCTGAAGTAGTATTAAAATAAATAAAAAAATCTATTTTAATATTTTAAAATGCAATTTATTCCCATGAGAGCAAAGTTCTGAGTCTTCAGTGTCACTCTAATGGTGATTTGGTACTGAAGAAACATCTCATATTATTATCAATGTTGAAAACAGATGTGCTGCTTCATATTTTTGTCGATTTTTTTTCAGAATTCTGAAGTAAAAAAAAAAATTTAATTGAGATTTTTGGTAACATTGTAAATGTATTTACTGTCAGTTTTCATCAATTTAATGCATATCTGCTAAATGAAAGTAATTCATTTTTCAAAAATCAGTATAATTTGAGTTTTTCAGATTCATTCACTCTTATGTAAGATGTAATTATGTCAAGAGATTCTATTTAAAATATAATAATAATTAAGGTGTATGGTACAGTGCCTTTTTATCTAAAAATTTTCTTTATATTTTTACTTTAAGTCTTTTTGTAGTTTGAATCCGGGCTCAAAACAAAATTATACATTTCAGTTATCCAACATATTTAGATATAGCCACTGGACTGATTATTTCCATATGTTTCGCATATGAGTCATTCCATCAGCCTCGGGATCCACAAGACAATAAATGTAGTTTACAGAATGCAGATGCACTCAGGCTTGGATCTCATAAACAATGAGAGAGGCCATTTTCTTCCTTTTTTTTTTTTCAAGAGCAAATATTCAAAGAATCACACCGTGTATTATAATGCACAAAACAAGGTCTTGAAATGCAAGGTTGTTGTTTGTGTTTGGTTTTGTGGGATTTGCCAGATGGCTTGTGCGGGAAGAATTACCTCATCAAGGACGAGCTTGCAATCGCCTCAGTTTGTGGTATAGACACTATGTCCTACAAAAACTGAGAACGAGAAGCTTTTTGCATGGAATAAACTGAAAGAGTTTGAAGACACACGTTTTAAATAATTTAAATAGCTCAGTGACTTCCGACAGAAAGATCCGGTGGTCAGGCTTGATGAGAGTTGATTGCTCTGTGAATGAAGGCGTCTGACGATTTTGGGATTGTGTAAAATCAGTGCATTAACAGTTCAAGATCCTGTTCTGAATTATTGTGGCGAGATCAGAAACACAGATTTCATTACGATTGAAGTAGAACCTACATTATTGTCTTTCTCAGCCCGGATGATAAAAAGATGATTGAGGTTTTGTTTTGTAGCATGTCGTGACAAGCTTTGTTGAACAGGAAAGAAACTAGATACACTATCTGTGCCATTGAATCTCTCGAGTTCTTCTCTAAATAAAGTAATTACATCTTTTGTAATGTGTATAAATATATATATATTTGTTTTAATCTGGGATTTTAGATATTTACAGTCAAGTGTCTCTCATTTCTTTTGCATTGGCTCATATCCTTTGCAAACAGTGGTAGGTGTTTAAGCTGTGTTCAGACCTTGGTCCTGAATGACAGGGTGATTGACAGATGATGAGCAGGCAGGAAATGAGGCCCACATCCTATCTGGGGTGGCTCAGCGGAGTAGAAAATACTCAAATTAAACTCGTTTAAACCCTGAACTCTCCCATTTGTTTAGCTATAATCTCAAAATGCCAGCAAATTCTATTTCAAGGGAAGATATATTGTTTTGTAGCACGAAACAAGTGACCCAGCTTTAAAACCAAATTACACACAGACACAAACACAGTTCCCAAGTTACTGTCGTGTCAATAAGGCAGACAAGTCTGAACGTATTTTCTCTGATGTGGTGTGACTGAGGTCCTGAAATACGGACTGCTTCTTGCCATTAGCTTCTTGAAAACAGCAGGCGAAGACAATTACTTCTGAGCAGAGAGAACTCACATCTCACACTTGTGTTAAATTAGTCACAGGCTGCGTACATTAGTTTGCACATTTGATGAGTAACTTTCCATCCTGATAAAGCTGACAGACACTAGTATAAATCCACCAATCAACAGTTACGACTAAATATAAACCTCCAGACTGCTTTGATGCTCCCCTGAAGCCACCCAGAGCCCATAAAGCTTGACCCCCTTCTTCCAGCTGTGTGTGAGGGCACAGAATTGCTTCTCTTTGATGACCTTAATATTTAATTTGCATGCATTATTGTCCAAAGTGTAGATTAGTGTGGGTGTGTTTGACTTCTGACTTAATTTAGATAAATGCAAAGTGTTGTTGCTCGTGATTTATAACAGAAAATGAAATATTAATTAATAGGCCGTGCTTTTAAATAGTTTTCATTCAATGGAACCCAGAGCTCAGCTGCAGAGCCACCTATCGACACACACATACTGTAGGTGGTTTTCATTTTTCAGTACAACTTACCATAGCAAATCATATAAATTAAAGCAACACCAAGGAACTTTTCCTCTGCGGTCGCCCTACAGGTTAGAAGCGGAATTGTCCATTACCTCTGTCGTAAATAATGTAGTCCGCAGCTTACTGTTGCTTTTGTAAATGTGGCTTAGAAAAAATATTACTGGTGTGCATCTAGAGACAAAACAATGGCTCTGACACATTTTAAGATATTAACAGTTAACAGGAAAATAATGCAAGTCAATGCAAGCAGATCCAAAATATTGGATTGAATATTAAATTACGTAAATGTCCCCAACTGAATATTAAATTAAATATTGAAGTTGAATATTAAATTAAATGTCCTCAACTAAGCAAGCTAAAGGCGATAAAGGTGGACAAAGGTGACAGTGGCAAGGAACCAAAACTCCATCGGGGGACAGAATAGAGAAAAAAACCTTGGAAGAAACCAGGCTCAGTTGGGGGGCCAGTTCTCCACTGGCCAACGAAGGAATAGTGCATGATTATGATTCAGCAGCATTATTGGTCAAATTGAAAGATTCAGAATATTATCCAGTTCCATCTGGTTGAAGATTGAAGTCACGCCGGTATGGAGACGGAATTGTTGAGTCGATTAGGCCTTCACAGGGGAGAGTTTAGTTGAGGCAATCTCTGCTGATATTTCAAGGATGCGTTGTTGTCGTGTCTAGGTGCAGGTCCATCTTCTGATCTGGATATGGCCCGGATCTAGCTGATGAGAAAAGACATTCAGCATCTGTTACAGAAGTGCAAGCCAAAATTTACTGCATTTAGACCTTCAAAGATGAAACGTCATGAACATGTCAAAGTGAACAGGGCATGGCTATGCAACGTGCTACAATGGACGCTTCAATACTGTACACTGCATTATCAATCACTGGTTCAGAAAGACAAAATGTAAGGGTCAGACAGGTCAATTTTGCTCAAATGGAATTATTAATAAATTTCTAGGCAAATAAATTTCTAGACAAAAACTTTTGTCGGCGTAAAAGGGGAGAATTATGGAATAATATAGTAGAGAATTATTGAATTATGTTTGAACGAATCATCTGCAAGATTAATTTGTGTTTGCTTCGCCCTAAAAATCCTACAAAATGTACCAGTTTTGTAATGTTTACTTTGTGTCCAGTGTAGATAGCATCAAACAGTTGTGGTTCGTCTGGTGCAGACATGCTGGATGGGTTTTTATAAGTGTGACACTTGCTAGACAGTGTTTTTCTACACAATTGCTTGACTACTCAATTGTTACTCAATTGTTTCTTGCATAGCAACACAGCTAAAAGTATTCCTAATATGTTGGACATTTTATTGAAAGTAGCCTACTTTTACTTGAGACAAGCACTCGTAAGAGTTGTAAGCCTATTTGTGATGTTTGAGTTGTGGGAGGTGCGATTTGCCAAAGGGATGTTTGCAAGGATTTTTGAAAAGATGCATTATATTTGTAATTCTATAGTTGCCAGTGCCACTAGTGTCTTACTTACTTGACCTTAAAAAAATAAAGGTTCTTCGCTAGCATCTATGGTTCCATGAAGAACCTTTAACATCTATGAAACCTTTCTATTGCACAAAAGGTTCTTCACACCAAGGCAAAAAATTGAACCAAGGACTCGAACAGCTCTGAGTAGAAAGGCACAGGTTGTTATTTCATAATTACAGAATGGCATGAATGCAGCATAAGACCATCTCTGGTGGAGTGCAACAACTGTCATCATAACTAAGTCACATTTTTAATGATGGCGAAGTAAGTTCTTGTATTATCTATTCAGAGACCATGCGATGTCAGATTCAGCTTTTGTTTCTGGTCTTTACTGATTGTTGATTTAATGTGATAGTTTACCCAAAATTTAAAACCCTGTCTTGTCATTAAAAACCTGAATGACTTTTATGGAACACCAAAGAAGATTTTTTGATTTTTTTGTGTGTGCGTGAAATTAGTCAATGGTGTTTGATGTTATTTGTGACCCCTGTTGACTGTCATTATATGGACAAAAATGTTCAACATTTTTCAAAATATCTTCCATGTGTTCCACAGAAGATAGAAAGTCATACCTGTTTGGAATGAAATGAGGATGATTAAATAATGACAGATTTGTAATTTTTGATTGTAATATCCCTTTAAGCACTGACATGCAGAGATGATTTAACCTCAGGATACTGACTGCTGGTAGGCACAGGCAACCTTAATGCTTCAGTGAACCCCGGCCCAGTCTGGCTTCAGGGGAATAACCCCGTTTTTGTGAAACATATGCATTCAAACAGACAGAAAACAGTGTAGCTGGTTAAGGCTGCACTACTTCAATCAAGAAATCAGTCATTTGCCCCTTGTTAAGTTTGTCTAAACAGGTTGTAATTTCAGCATTCTTACTTTTTACAGTGTGCAATCATAATTACCAGTTTCAGCTTCGCCACTGAGCTTGGAACAGTAATTATTACACCGACAGACAGAGAACATTTCCACATAAACATGAGCAGGCTCTGAGGGAAATACGGTGAAATGAATGAAAAGGTGATGATGGCTTTCTATAATTCCAATAATGGCCAGCAGATGAGGACTGCATTAACATTTGGTGCTTAACGTTCATAACTCTTCTCGCTGCAGCATCACTTAACATTTCTATATTATTGCCACAAAGTCCTCTGTCTCACCTCATGTATATTTCATGAGTGTTGCTCTTTTCCTTACCATTTAGTTATTTGTGAAGTGCAAATACTGGGAACTGATGAGCAGGTCATTGTATGGGTAATTTTTCAGTAGAGTTATGTTTTCAGATTTTTTTTCCTTTTCCACTCTAGATTCCTTTAAACTATCACTATGGTGGCAGTTTGCCAATTAGAGGTTATTATTTTCCAGAATAACCAATTACAGAGGGAAAGAATGTAGCAAAACAAAAAAGATCTTAACAGTGGCTCTGTAAATAGCTTTTCATTGAAAGGTCAAAATACTGTATCTGGATTTTTGATGGTTGATTTTTTTTTTTTTTTTTGTAGAATTACACTATTTGACTTGAACTAAAGTTGCACTTTGATTTAAGTTTTAAGTAGGGGATATTTACACTACCCTTCAGATTTTTTTTACTGTTTAGAGTTTTAATAAAAAAAATGTTTTCATAAAGGCTGCATTTTTTTAACTCAAAATACTTGTGAAATATTATTCATTATTATTCTAAAATGTACCTCATATATATCCTATTATATATGTGAAAGAACAATCCTTTTCAAACCCCATTCTGACCCTCTGTCTGTAAATATCTTTTTTTAACGGGCAGCAAATGGCCGCTTTTAAAGAAAAACACAGACTGCTGTGCAAATACATTACCAACCAATCGGTGATAATGTGTTCTTGCCTTTACATGACGCTGGCATCCTGTCTATGCAAGTGCCAGCCATTACATGACTAAGCGCAAGTGGTCGAGGCCTATTGTGCCACAAATAAAAGTAACTATTTGGTGATGTCTTGCCTTGGAGGCAGGCATATACAAATCTATTTGCCTGTGTGACATCATAAATTCCACAATATCAAAACCAGCTGTTTTTGTAGCTTGATTTAAATAAATACTTTTATTTATAATGAAGAGGACGTTTTAAGTTATGAAACTTGCAGGAAGTTTTAATGGTGCAAAGACCTTATACGTCAAAAGAGCGAGGCAAACTTTATTTCTCACGTCATGACTCATTTTATTCCTGATTGCAATCATTACGCCAGTCTTCAGTGTCACATGATCCTTCAGAAATCTTTCTAATTTGCTGATTTGGTGTTCAAGAAACATTTCTTATTATAAATTTTGAACAAATTGATTTTGATTTGGCAGGCAAAAGTTTGCATTAATATTTTGAACTTTCCTTGTGATGTTGTTTTTATAAAGAATCATCTATCAGCTTCTTAATGATGCTTTTCTTTTTTAATCTCTGCAGTTACATACATTTTTACTCTACCACCCACAAAATATATCTAAATGATTTTTTTTGTAGAATTAAATTTATCAGATTTTTTTTATCAACTGAATAATAGAGCAAAAATAGGCACACTATTTAGATGGGAGTAACCTGTTTAATCCGAGCACTTTCCACGGTCGACCACTTCCTCCTTTCGCCTCAGTTAACTGTTCAAATGAAATGCAAATGGCATTACTCGAGCCATTTAATCGAGGGCACTATTAGATTATGTACGGTACAAACTTTGCGCGAAGCCTGAAGTTGTTCCAGTTGCTGACGCTAGGAGCTGTCCGCGGTACTGAAACGGCTCGAGTCAGTCTGAGAGGTGCTGACAGAAATTGAACATTCTCTGGCTCTCCGTTCACAATTATAAATCTGATCAGAGCTCCGGTCTCGCGCAGCGATCTCGTTCCCCACGGCGCGTGCGGCGGAGGTCTCGCGGAACGTTTGTGCCCTGCTCCTCTTTAAATATTCGGAAAGTGTTTTAATGCAAGGACATATTCTGTGATAGGAACCCTCTGCCGCGAGAATGAACTCGACAAGAAATTACAAACCAAGCATGGTCATTCTGTTTCTGGTCGTATTTGCTGGCTTGGGGATGGCACGAGGGCAAGGTAAGAATTTAGATTTAATTGTAAACATTAGAAATACTTGTTCTGCTGTCCACGCGATTTGCGTTTTGGATGCGCGCAGATCCACAGAGCCCGATGTGTAGATGATGCGAACGCGAGACCCATTTCTCACTGTATTGTACCTTTGTTTGCGGAGAAAAAACTCCGGTTTGAGAAACATCTTGGGGCAGAGGAGGCTATTTAAGACGTTTCACTTGTACTTTGGTCGCACGCGAGAGTCACGCATTGGACAACAGATGGACTCGTAAGTCACTAAGTCATCGGCGTAATTATGATAAAGCACGCATAGTATTAACAGCACAGCGCGTGACAGTGTATTTTTTTATTTACTCTACGTTCTGACTTCTTTTTTTTGTCAGAGATCTGTTTCCTTCTCTCGTTTTTCATTTTTCCTGTCTGTTTGTTCTCTATACAGTATTTATATGACGTAAAGTTAGTACAATTTCCCAGATGTTTGTTTAGAGATTTATCTCATCAATATGTTAAATGTGATAACAAGGACAACTTTGAGGCTCAACAGGTTTTTAAATTGGGGATAACAGCTTGACATTATCTACACTGATTTAGAAGTGAAACATACTTTCAGTGATAAAGATTGGATACGCACCTTCATTTTTCTGCTGTCACTGTAAATAGCATTTTACTTAAAGAACACATTCCCTTCACAGTAACCTTATTTAAATATCTGATACTATCATTGTATTTTATTGTGGTAGAGAAAAGGAAAGATGTTAAACAAAAGCTCATGTTTGAAATAAGTATTATGTAGTTCTAAAATGTTTCAGATAGTTTCCTAAAACCACACTATTGATAGAACATTTTACATGTTTCGATTGTAGTAATTGTCACTTAAATGAGGGGGCTATAACAATATAAAAAAAACTATAACACACACTTTGACATGGGTGTCACAATATGCATTCAATTTGAAGGTTATACGTCTTGGTAATGCATGTTCAACATTGATTCAAATTCGCACAATACATACAGAATAATACTAAATGCTGTAGCTCTGCAGTTGAAACCTGCGACAGTTATTTCTCAGGCACAGTGTTGTCCATGTTGCACTTAATTTTCACTCAGAGCTGTTGTACACCATCACCTCACCTCTGTGTTGTTTTAGCTTTTGTCTGACAATTCCCCTCACTCTTTTTGTCTTACTGTAAAAGCCCGGCGAGCAATACAGGGGATAATCTTGTGTTCTTTGTCAAGAGCAGCTCCATGCAGTATACTTTTGAGAGAATTTTTGTTGTTGTTGTTGTTTTTACAGAAAAAAGACACTCATTTCTCTGTAAAATCCTTTAAAAATGTAAGAAACAACAGGAATTTGATTGCATGTCTACCAAGTTAGGTTTTTAAATGCAAGCATAATTTCTATCTTGAAGTTCTTCCAATTCAACAGTACCGTTACATTTCACTCCCCTG
Organism: Cyprinella lutrensis; assembly: GCA_027497675.1. Classification (NCBI taxonomy): domain Eukaryota; kingdom Metazoa; phylum Chordata; class Actinopteri; order Cypriniformes; family Leuciscidae; genus Cyprinella; species Cyprinella lutrensis. The sequence continues at coordinate 10,995,735 of JAOTRC010000003.1, forward strand.
TCAACTGCTGTTGAGAGACTTGAAGCAATCAGCTTACAATCTCCTCCTCATTCGAGAAGAATCTTTCATTAGCAAACATGATAAGTTTCCTAGTTTTAAGCTGCAGCTTGATTGAAAGAATCTGAGCTCTCTCTCGTTTCAGACTCATTTTGTCTGTCTTACTCTTAACTAATTGCGTCTTGTGCTGTATGGATTATACATCGGTGATTGGAACATTGACCTTTTTGCAATGAGCGTATGAGTCAGTGTTTTCCGATCAGTCACCTTCAGGACGGTGTGATGAGGCTTCAGGGCTGCGCGCTGAATGGCTCTTACCTTGAAAAGCACTCTGACTAATGCACAGCTCCATCATTCCACACTGAGCATAGACAGCAGGCTAAAAGCAGGGCCCACCACTCACAAATGGATGATGGGCTATACAAGAAACGCGGAAAGGTCAGGGGGTCAATTTGCTCAGGTCTGCGCTGTCCTCCGTAAATACGTATTTAGTGCCTTCGCACCAGGAAAGCACGCTGGAAAAGACTAATGTAAATTATATAAAAAATATCTGACTCATGTTACGGATGTTTTGAACAAAGCAAAGGTCCCAGTACAAATGTATTTAAATGAGATTCACTGGTGTATAGACACCCTCACGGCCTAATGGCGTTGTGAGGAAATGCGAATGGTTCAATTTGTAATCTAGAGCAGTTTCTTCACTACACACAGTAGCTCATCTAAGCATATGGTGCATTTACAAAGACTTTTTAATGCCGAATTGATTTGCATGCACAATGAATGGAAAATGGTGGTGTGATTGTTATGACAGAGCTGCTTGTGTATGGTGTTGGAACTTTTACCAGCTTCACCAGCGGCTTCACTAATGCAGTGTTAAGATTGTAATGGAGCTTCATTATTGAATCTTTGCTGCAGAATGGCGTCTCTCTTATTTACAGCAAATTTACACTTTGACAAAACTCTCTTTTGAATGGTGCGAAGGAAAAGCGTAACGAAGATATAATTTAGGGACCCACAATGTGATTAAGATATGTTCTGTGGTAAACTACTTTAAGGGACTTTCATTTCTACAAAATAAATTCATTTTGTAGCGCCTACATGAAGTTGCTATATACGTAGGGACTACAACGGTTTTCTCTTTCATCAAACATCCTTGTGGTAGCTGTAGTCTATATTCATATTGGTTATTGATGGCTAGTCAATATTTTTTCCCCTCCAAAATATGTTGTAATTGGTCAGTATTGGATATTTGATCATGCATGCTCATTTCCCTCATTTTCAAATTTAGATTACCTTTACTATCATCTTATGGTAAAAATAATGAGCAATATTAAATGTAATCTTAATCAAATCTCAACCATACTCAACACAATGGATATCGATTTTTCATACGATATCTAAATTTACTTTTAAATGCATTTTAATTAATTTTACGAGACAAAATAGTGTTGAATTGTAACACTGGCCATTTATTGGTCATTGGCCTTGACACTAAAATAATTATTGGCTTATTGGTGTCAGTCAGTATATATCTATGAATTTGTGCATTTCTAATAATATTGTTAAATAAAAGAGGGCTATATTGCCAAACATTGTTGAAGTAAGGAGACTGAAATAGTATTTTCTTATAAATCCAATCATCAATGAATACATTTATGCAACTTTTTTTGACACATTCATCAAGCATGTAATCTCACATCCTTGTGGTGGCTGTTGTGCACATTTAGCCACTTGTTAGCAAACAGAGCAGGATTAAATCCATATTTGAGGAATGACTGTAGTGCCGAATGGTCTCAAAGCAGCCCGAGAATCTAACGGAGTCGTCTGAGCTGCTGTCTGTGTGCTCTGGCAGTGTGTTAGATCAGACATCCCAGGTCTCTACTGAGAGAATAAGAGTGTCAGTGATGGGTGGACTAGGAGTCAACCCAGCCGAGATCGGCCCTCGAGGTGGGTGAGTGCCACGGCCTGACTCCATTACCCGAAGCACCAGGGGAGGGTTCGGCCACACTTCCTCCCAACGCACCTCATCCTGCTCCGAGAAGCCATTAGGCTCACACCTTGTCTTTTAGGATCAAGCAATATCATTCAATCAGCAATTTATCAGTGCCCTGTGTCGTCCCAGGCAGTGCTGGAGAAGAAGGATGGAGAAGGGAGTGATAGTCAGCTTGACCCATTGACCCCCCCCACGCACACTCGGTTCAGTAGGAGCTATGAGGTTGAGCGTCTGCTCTCCTAGTCTTTATTACGACCCTGATAAATGAGTCAGCCGCCGGGCTGGATGGCCTCCTACAGCCACACTGGCAGACCTGCCACTCCTGTAATGCTGATGAATGGTCAGCTGGGACAGCACTCAGCAGACAGTACTGCTGGGAGAAATCTGGACGCTGCCAGGGTGCCATGGCCATTGAGGCAAGAGAGGCAGAGCCTTTTTTAAAAAATTTGAATGAGCAATGCATGCAAATATTATGAAATATGCTATTAAAAAGTAGAAAAGCAAGTGTTACACTGCCCAACAGCAACATAACATAAACAATGTACCTGTACGTCCTTTGGGTTTGGTGGAGAATGAATGGGTAAACGTCAACGTTGCGCGGCCTATTGCGCTGTTCACATGATAAAGCCTCTTATTTTCAATGCGTTTTACACATCCCCACATTGGTCTAAATGATTAAATATAATATGGGAAGACAAATTATAATGTAAACAACTAATTGACAGAGATATCATGGCTTTGTCACATCAAAATCAAACTTGAAATGACTTGACTTGAAACATCTTTGAACAGCTTTTCTGAAGTTGTGTGTGTGTGTGTGTGTGTGTGTGTGTGTGTGTGTATGTCCATCATGATGCCTGAAAAAAAAAATAAGTTGAATGTTAAAAGAACAGCTGAACACATATAAAATATACATGATTATACAATTTGAAATTTGTTACTGTGTTTTATAATTATTATTTTGGAATGAATGTAAATGCCTAAAAATACTAACTTGGTAAGAAAACATCCATTCCATTGAAAAAACAACTTTTTTTTTTTTTTTAATTTTGAAAGTGCAAGTTATTTAACCGGGAAAATGGGTCAACATGAAATGTAACTGGAAAATTAATTTACCTTGTATTAAAATACCAGACATAAAAACAGTGAGAACGTTGCCTCCTCCACACCACTACATGCATTGATATGCACACACAATACGTCCTGTGCTACGTGACCTGCTCTTACCACCATACAGTAACTAACCCACTTAAAGTTCTTTTGTAGCCGCTACATCTGAACATCTGTGCAACCGAGATGATCAATGACTTTGTCAGGCTTCCAAAGGCCAGATGGTAAAGATGGAAAAGTAGGGTTCAGATGTAGAGGCGGGATTGAAATAATGCGATTGTCTTACTGAACTCGTCGTACTATAATAGATCTGGGCTATATGCGGATGAGAAGAAGGCATAATGTGGCCCAGGAGTCTGACAGGCTTGAGTCTAATTATAAAACGCGTATTTTTGCAGTCTAGTCTTTATGTTTGCTCTTGACCTGAATATGCCATAGTCTATATCCTTTCCTAATGATTCCCGTGCTGTTTTGCAGTGCAACATTACTCTTGCACGTACATCGTGCTTGCTTGACTCAAAAAGGATTGAAAATGCTGTTGCCTATTTTTGATGTTTTCTTCATTCGCCCGGGTAAAAATGGGATCCCAAGCTGTGGCTCTCTCGTCCTTTAACCCACACTGTATGTGTGTTTGTTTTTACGGCCCGTTTTAATCTCTGGCCATGGCAGGAGCGTGGGGTGTAATGGTGCTTTATGTGCTTGTCCTGCCCCTTCCATAACTCAGCCCGCCACGCTTTTTTACATCACGCTTTTCTACGGTATTCTAGGAGACACATTATGGTTTACAATTTAATTCAGTCATGTCCTTCTCCAGAAAATGAATGGGTGCAAATTGCCGATGAGAGCATGTTTTATAGATTAAACCTCTTATTAAATAAATCCAGAGTCTTATTCGTAGCTGATTGAATTCACGGACCCCCTCCCCCAGCTTTTATTATACACGCACGGTTATATGTCAAGGGTGGCGAGATAATGTTTGTATTAGCCGCAGATGGTGGATGTATTATAAAACAGATTAGGACAGATTTAGCTGAAATAAATCAGATACTTTAAACTTAAATAGTTTTTGCAATGTTATATTCGAAATCATGTTAGGCGACAAATACGCTGCTGTTTGTATTTATGTAGAAAATCAGTAACAGGGCTCCAGACTGTGACTAATATGCCTTTTCATCAAGAAATCATCATGTGCATGAGCCACGATGAACGAATGACTCTTATGAAGGAGTTATTTTTCACAAGTCAGTCAGAGTTTCTCGAAACAGCCTTTATTTACTGATTTTAATTAGACTCGCTTGGTTGTTCACAGCTGACTCTTTCAGAGTCATTTTTATATAATGTGTCTAATTCTTGAAAAAATGATTCTTACAAGCCAGTTCTTTGTGAATGAGTCAGTCAAAAAGTTTCATGAAACAGCTTTGGTTAGCGGTTTGAATCAGACTTGTTTTGTGAATCATTAATTTATGTGATGAATAGAGGAGAGCGGGCACAACCTAACGCTCTTTTGAATTTCTCAGTTTGTGTAAATCTACTTAGGGTTCAGATAGTTTATTTTCCCCCACATATATTTTCCACATGCCTAGTAAAATTATGTGGTTTTGTTTTATTAAAGGTGCATTGCGGAAGTTCTAGAATTTCTTACCATAACTGACACCAGTGGCCGTTAGAAAAACTGCACCCAGTCTCATGCTCGTTCTCGGTGCGCACACTCGCATGCTCGTTGGCCGTACTAGATAAGGCTTTTTTTTTTTTTTACTCACGAGGAGTTTCCGTGGGTATAATGTGCAGGAGGCTTGTCGTTCTTTCCATTCGCAGAGTCCATTTGAAACACTACTGCTAGCGATTGCCGCTGCTCTCTAATGGCTACCGGATGGATGCCTACATGCTATACAGGCTGATAGAGGCAACCGTGGTGGACAGTCAAGGAGTAATTCTTTCTATTACATGATGGTTGGCTCATAAATATACAAATGACTCTATCTTGAAGATTTTTTAAGTAAAAACCTACACATAGCCCCTTTAATACAGTTTATACAAAGAATGGAAATGAAATGTGACAACATGTAACATGTGAGAGGCACATTGTAACATGACCATATATGACAGCTTGAATTCTAAAAATATATACAAGACAATCTAAATATTTTTCATATAACATAATGGCATTTTTTAATATTTAAAAATAAAATAATTTTGAGTTTGACAACGAACACACAGGAAAACACAGCTATACAACATACATATTTCAAAGCATAATACTTTTTGAACAGTGACTCTGAGTCTTTATTTACATGTCTCTTATGTTTTCTCAATCGAATTTATAAAAGTATAGAAAAGAATAGCATATTTCTAATAGGGGCAAATTGTAACGCAGTGTTACAACGTTCCCCAGCTGCACAACTGGGGTCTAAACCCTGCTAGTGTCTTCTGCTAGTTAGCGTAGCATTAAAGAACCATATCAACTGTTAAATAACATTGGAGATTCAAGTAATATCAGATTTGTCTAATTTAAAATTTACCATAACTAAAAATGTACTTTTGCTATGGTTAAATGAATGTTCAGTGATATCTTCCAAAGATTTCAGATTTTTGGTTAAAAAATTCTCTATATAGTGTTGTTTTGGCAACTAGTAAATACACAAATGTTTCGTCATGCTGGCATGTGTAGAAGTATTTAAAACAAGTCTGTTACAACTAGCCCAACTAGCTAAGGTTTTAGTGACTTCACAGCAGATTTCTGTTGAAATAAGTAATAATGGTATTTTGATATTCATATTTTTATAGACAAATATTGGTTATTTGTTTTACACAAGATCCACATTGTAAGTTTGAATCAGCAGTCCTAATACTTTTTTAAAAAACAGGCAGAATGAATAACCATCTTTACTGAGTGAATCTGTAATTTGGCTCCTAAAGATTTAAAAACAAAATGTCTACTAAGTCATTGGCTTTTAAAATGAGTCTAGAGCCGTGTAAAATATATACTGTATTTTGAACACGTTCAGGCACTTCAGTTCGTGTAATATCGAGTATTTCCTCTCTTTTTGAAAAGTGACCTTTGAGTGTGTTTGGGCTTTAGACATAAAATATGTCTTTACTGCCATTCCAAAACCTAGCTGAAGGGCCCCCAAATGTTTTGAGCCGGTGATAAACGACAAACTCCCTCTATCCCCCCCCAATCACCCCCACCTCTGCCTGTCTCTTCTGCCGAGGAAAAGCAATTTGCTCTTGGTGATCCGATGAAATCAGTTGTGCTTCATGGCTTTAAAAAAAAAGAAGCCTGAAAAAAAAAACGCAAAAATAAACAGAAGGGAAAAAAACTTGCGAGAGAGGGACATCACTATTAATTAAACCACACGCTCCGAGTTCTGATGATCATGTGCAGGAGCTGCAAATATTCAACACCTGTTTTTTGATTACCAGTGATTAACCTATTGCAGTGTGCCCCAGACTCTCATCAAGAGCCATTCAGTGCATGAAGACTCTCTTTAAACACTCCTTTTCACAGCGCTCACATGAAAATGAGTGTTATTGTGCCTGTGCGTCTGCCCCTCCTTTAGGACAGAAGTTGTGAATCAGGCTTTGACAGTTTCCAGGTGCCGAGGCGATGGGGAAGCTTTAACACGCGCTCTCTCTCTTTCTTTCTCTGGCACAACCGTCTCTGAGGCATGGCTGACGGTTCCACAGCCTTGTGAAGTGTGTATCCCAATTGCTTTTTTCCCCAGTGCCGCTTCTCTCGGGTTGTGTTAGTTCGCTTCAGAAGCCCTTTTGCGTTTTGCCGCGTGTGTGTATATATGCCTTTTCCCCTTTCGCTCTTGCTCCTCATCTCACTCAAGAGCTTGTCTGATGCGCTAAACATCTGCCGCGCTCAAAAGCACCTGCATGCCCGTTCTGACAAGCTTCCACTTCATTTGATTTCCACTTCCACTGTTTTTTTTTTTTTTGTATAAGCCTGAACTGTATATTATTGAACCAGCAGCTCACGTTGTTAAATTATTACACTTCTCTAGTAGGGTGGGTTGTGAATGGCCACCTCCCCATCTGCGTCAGTCTTGATTGCAGGCAAAATCGCCATCTCCGTGTCAATACTGCTTTTCAGAGCCGCTGCTGTCCTTTCATTTAGATTTCTTCCCTTGTCCAGCAAGATGCACAGCTGGGGTCCCACCAAAGTCACCGGTGACGCCTGTAAGGGGACTGTGGGACATTAGCGGGACGCTAATAATTTGTAACTCCACAATAAAGGCTTTCAACCCACTTGAGGGGAGGAAGGAAAGCTGGTGGATATTCATTACAAATCAATGAGCCAATCTCCCATGCCATCGGCTGGTGTCCAGCGCTCTATTTTTCGGCCCATCTCCATTTGGCTTATGCTGGTAATGTATTGCGCTCATACATTTTGTGGTTCTTTTCTTCTAGGTTTTATGTTAAAGTATTGACTGATCTCTTCACTATCTGAGAGATTGATCCAGACCTTTGTTTTACCTCTCTCCTTCTTTCCCCTTGTGCAAAAGAAGTACATTTTAGCATACTTATTATGGAAATAACATACTTTGAAAGAATATAATGAAGTGCGAACTAAATGTTATGTTTTTGGACACTTCATTTCATGTGACAATTACATGAACAAGGTTTATATTATAGTTTAATAATTTAAATTACAACTAGACCCACTTAATTAGGAGATAAATCTATCTTATCAGAAGTACATCATTTTATGTAATTTAATAATTGCTTCTATTATTACAATAATAACAATTCTCTTTGAAATATGGTGTACAGCCGAATGTACTGACAAGCATTCATGGTAAACTGAAATGGACTTCAGTGTCACATTTATATTGAAACTTTTATGTCATGTATTAAAAAAACAATTAATTGTAATGATAAAGTTTCAATTTAGTACATTTAATATATTTAATAACACTCTACAGTTAAATTATAACCAATTACTTTACAGGGGCTTTAGTATTTTAGTCCGCAAATCAAAACAGGTGTACTTTTAAAAGCACGACTAAAGTTATTTAAACAAAATACTTCAAAAGTGTTAATTTGACATTATCCAAAGTGGACTTAAGTGTGTTAAAAACATGAAAGTGCACTCTTAAGTAAGCTTAGGTGGATTTTATTTTATTTAAAGCACCTCAACTTTAAATTTGACATTATAAAGTGCACTTTTACTTAAGTGCACTAATAGTGTACTTAAGTGCATTAAGAAACATATTAAAATTAAAAATGTACTTTTTAGTTACACTTAAGTGTTTTTGATCAAACTTTAGATTAGGGTCCAAATCTAACTATTAACTAACTATGACTTTTTCCTCAATAGACACACCACTTAATAGAAAGTAAGGTTGTTAAGTTTAGGTATTAGGTAGGAATTTGGTATGATTAAGGGATGTAGAATATGGTCATACAGAATAGGGCATTAATATGTACTTTACAAGTACTAATAAACAGCCAATATCCTAGTAATATCTATGCTAGTAAGCAACTAGTTAATTGTGATAACTGAACCCTAAACTAAAGTGTTACCATGTTTTTATTCCATTAGGTGTATATTATTATAATATGCTGTTTTTAGAAATATACTTAGTATTTAAAGCACACTTCTTTTTCACAAGGGTCATCAATGCAGTTATTTCTGAATGAGGCTGTCCATCAGGCTGAAGTGAGAGCCAACCCCCCCAAAAAAAGAAAAAAAGAAAAAGAAAAAAGGTGTAACATGCATGTGGATGCTGTCAGTCTCCACCGCACATGTCTCCCACACCCTGTCTCCGTATCGATCCATTAGTCACAGGAGTGCAAATGGAGGATCAGCCGCTTATTGTCCCTCATGGATTGGCAAACTGTGTATGCCTGGTTAATTGGGCCTGGCGTCTGTGGCACATGCAGAACCACAGGCTCTCCGCTACAATTAAGTCTCCGACAACCTTGCCGTCCCTTCCCTCCGTTTGAAGTGCCAGCTCCCATCTAGAAGCTACTTCATCTAGAGCGTTTCCCAGCAGGGTGCAGCAGTCAGGGAGACGGCAGGTAATCACCGGAGGAACATTTGGAGCGGAGCAGGAGTGCATCCTTGCTCCGCATCAAAGCATCGAACAGAACGTGACTTAACATACGCCCTATTTAAGTGGACACTATTGTAGGTAACTGATCGAGATTATAGGAGTAGTGATCATAAAACTTGATGATGTCAAAGTGATCCTTCCTAAAAAAAGTGTTCCTTCAGAAATCATTCTAGTCATTCTGAGTTGGTGCCTAAGAAACATTTATTTTAATTTGAATGTTAAAACATATGTGCTGCTTAATATTTTCCTCTGAAACTTTTTTCCTCAATATAACCATTTTTATTTGAAATAGAAATCTTTTGCTATAATATAAATTTCTTTACAGTCACTTTTGATTAATTTAATACATCCTTACTTAATAAAAAATATCTTCTTTTAAAGGGATACTCCACGTTTTTTCATATGTCTTTCCCTTAACTAAGACGAGTTGATACATACCTCTCTTGTCTCAGTGCTGTATTCAATCGCTCTGGCTCGCGAGACACTTTGATAGCACTTAACTAGCCCAGTTCATTCAATAGGGGCCAAACACATCCACTTTTTCCCTATTTAAATACGGTTACACGAGTAGTGTAACTCGACCAAGGACGGTGACACAAAATAAAACGTTGTGCTTTTCTAAGCGTGTAAGGTGGATAACTATAATGTATGGCGGAATACCACAGAAAGTGCTTGGGAGCATTTCGACTCGGCACATATTTATCTATGGACTCGGCGCAGTAATATCATCACTCCAGAGAGTGAGAGGGAGAGGACTTTTCACGAGTGATGATATTACGCGACTAAACGCTAGAGCAGCCCC
>JAOTRC010000003.1:11014446-11026662 GCA_027497675.1 Cyprinella lutrensis
GGCAAAATCTGGTTAGGACACGTCTAATAATAAATAACAATAAATTATTACACACATTATGAGGTCTTTTTCAGTGTACACATAAACATGATCGTAAAAGACTACAGTAAACCTATTTTTAGTAACCTAAATGGTTACTATATACAATGAAAAACTATGATAGATTGGACATTTCATGTAATTTTACAGTAAACTATTATTTGTATAAACAAGTCATTTTAGAATTTACGGTGAAAAATGTAAATAAATTCTGTCAAATTTTTATTTTAGTTTCGCAAATTAGGGTTTTATACACAATACATCAAGTTTTATGACTTTGGTCTATTGACATTATAACAGGCAATGAAATATTTTTTACCGTAAATTTAAGTTCCGCTGAAACTTCTTTTAAATATATGCTTGAGTATTTGTTAAATGTCTTAAAAATATGATTTTAAAATAGTTTAACGGCTTTTAGAATCAAGACCATGCCAAACCCTAATTAAATTATAGAATTTCTCCCATCACACTGTTCTGTATTGTAAAGCATGGGAAAACTGCCAGGCTGCCCTTCTTGAGTGGGCAGGTTTTAATCAATTTGTGAAAGGCCAAATGCAATCTTACCGAGGAGAATGAAGCAGTGCCTCCTACATAGAAGGTCAGCAGAAAAGAAAAAGAAAAAGAAATGAGCTGAATGTATTTCTCAGGCAACTTTTCTGCAGCTCATCTCAGCAGTTACTTCCATAAAATCGCCCTCGCTGTATTGTTTGTGGGGCAGATTAAAGAGACAGTCATTGAGTGCGAGACAACCCAGAAAGTGACCCACTATGCCGCTCTGCTCGCCCTCAGACTTGTTTTGATTTACTGTACGCTTCATTTTAAAATACCCAAGTGTTTTATTCGCCGGAGGGTTTTGTTGGTGAATGGCGTGGGCCGCGGAGCAGCCTGATTGGACGTCAGCCTTTCACATTTAATTAACAACCTTGTACGTTTGACATAACTGCCATTTTTACAAAACTCATTACAAGAAAGCTGACACTTGCTCTTTTAATGCACTCTCTCTTTTTCTCGCTGTCACTTTCTCTTGCCATCTAACCTCATACAGTATATGCGTACTTGTCTCTTCATTAATGGTGTTTTTCCACTGCTGGTACGGCTCAGTACGGTTCGGCGTGGCACTGTTCGACTCGCTTCGCTTTTCCACTGTGCGGTACGACTCAGATCAGATCTTGGTTCAATTCACTTTAGCTCGGTTTGCTTTTCCACTGCAGTTAGTACCGCTTTAAAGTGGGTGGGATAATATTCTGAATGTTATAGTTTATCCACTCCTCCGACGGCAACCAACGAGAGTAACATTTGCCCTTCGTTCACTGACCATATCGAGCCGAGCCGTACCGTACCATGCCGTGGAAATGCACCAAAGTGTGCTGTACCGAACCGAACCGTACCGTACCATGCAGTGGAAAAGTACCATTAGAGGCACTGTGTGGTGTTGGGGCTTATGTATTAGTGGCACGTCAAATTGTCATACAACACAAAATTCATTAAAATCTATAGCTGGCTTCTTTGTCAGCTGAGCTGAGGCGAATGGGTGTGCTCATGAGAGATAAGTGAGCTTGATGAAGTGTGCGCTACCTGCTGAGCTGCTCTTGGCCCTGGACCAGCAGCCTCTTGTTTTTCTGCTGGGAGCTTTAGGTGAAGGCAGAAGAGACAGCTTTGTGTTGGGTCTCTGTTTCTTTGTATCTTTTTCGCCCTGCCCTCCATGAGCTCCTCTCAGACAGGGCGAGTACAAATCTTCTCAGCTTGGCTCAATCCAGCAGTGTTGACAGTCTGAGTAAATATGTTCAGCACATCCAGCATATTGTCTTTTAAGCTTTGTGTACTCTTTAGTATGAAACCTTCAGAGAATCTTCCTGTTTGGTCTATCTATCGCTCTATCTATGTATCTATACAAACAAAATAGTTGTATTTATTTTTAATATTTGTTATGATTCAATTTTTTAAATGATTTTTTTCTTGTCAAATGGACACATTTTAGGATTCCATGGCTAGTGCATCTGCAGGATTTTTTTTCTTGCATATATTTATATATTACCATATTGAAAGTATACAAAAATAATACAACATTGAATATTTGTACATTGAAAAGTGTCATTGCTGCATCTTTTTAAATGAAATTATAGTGGATGTCTTTTCTGCAATGAGCAAGTTTCTCTTTAACTCCTGACCTTAACTTCTCCACCTCCTCCTCTCTTGACTTGAAATGCAAGCATGTGGAGCAGCAGACAATTTAGGGCGGTATTAGCAGTTCCCTGGCCCTTGGCCTAGCCTCTCTGGCCTAAAGCTTGTGTAGTCCAGGCAGTATTGGTTCCTGCTCTAGCCCTGCCTCTGCGCCCTACACAACCATTTCACCCTCTGACCCCACTCAGAGTGGAGGATTATCACAGTGCGTGGGGGGAATACGAGAGCGAGCTGCTGACCTTGCGTGCAAAACTTTTTCACTCTCGGTAGTGTGGCTTGCAGTTGCGGACTTGCGTTTGACGCTGGTGTGGGTTTTTCTTTTTTAAAGCCTCAGAAACAGTTAATATTCTGAAGGCCAACAGCTGCCAGAGATGCGGATTAGAGGTTCTTTGTTGAGCTGTAGTTTATCCCATCCTGACAGTGGTCCAGTCCCATGGAGCTCTATGCCTGCTGTGGTGCACGCTGTCTCTTCTAACAATGGACAGTAGATATGTCTAACACAGGGGGTTTAGGCTGTAGATAAACCACAAGACTTCCAAGTAGCTTGATTGTTAAGCTAGCATAAGACTTTAATACAGCAGCACATCTTTTCTCTTCTTCAGCTCTAAAAACACTTCATAATGAAAGAGAAAAGCACGCAACGCTTACTCAGCGTGCCAACGCTGTCCTCATAACGTCATTGAAATTAATGGCTTTCAGCTGAATTAAGGTAGCAATGTCAAGAGATCCAAAACATCGCAGGTTAGTATGTATACTGGTTAGCCGGAGAGTGTCCAGGGTATTTTATGTTTAAATAAATCTCAGACCTTCACACCTTAGGCATTTGCCCTGTTGTAAATAAAAAGAAAGCTTGAAAGCTTGAAAAGAAAATACATAGCTCGAGAAATACTGCTAATAATGGGCAAAAAGTGAGGAGAAAGACAGGAGCTCTTTCAAAGTAGTAGGCAAAATATCTTCTGTCAAAATATTTACTAGTGGGAGCACTATACAATAAGGACTCATTTGTTTAATTTAAACTTTGAGCAATACATTTATTACTGTATTTGTTCATTTTTTCATTGTTCGTTAACACAAATCCAGCTGTTCATGTTGGTTCATAGTGCATTAACTAATGTTAACAAATACATTTGATTTTAATAATGTATTGGTAAATGTTGATTAACATTTAACTAAGATTAATAAAAGCTGTTGAAGTATTAATTCTAAGTTAATATTAACTAAAGTAGTTACTATGTTAACAAATGAAACCTTATTGTAGTGTTACCTAAAATGTTTGTAATAATATATCTAATATTTTTTTATATATTCTAATTATTTTATATTTTTTTAAACATTGTTAATATTATCAATGATTATATGTTTGTTTTATTTTAATTTATCATTTATTTAATTTGTTGCTTACAAAAAACACAGCTACTTCTGAAGGATCGTCAATGTAGAAAGAGGCTTTTTTTCGTTACGCCATCTAACCTATTAAAACTTGACCGCTTGACAAATAAGAGTACCGTTTTAAAAGTGACACTGACGTTAAAAAAAATGCTCTTGCATAGGGAGGTGATCGCCATTATGCAGTCCATGAGAGTCAAATGCTGCGATGTTCACGTTCCCAAGTGGGAGCATGATCATAATAGAACAATGGAAAAGGCACATGAAACTAATGAACTGAGGGTCTGTGTTATTGTCTGGCACTTCTTATCCTCCTGTGAACTGTAGCTAAGAATGCTTCTGTATTATCAGCAGTTTCTCACAAGCAGCGCCCATGCCTGACCTTTAAGCTGGAGCTGAGCGGCTGTTAATTCCATCGGTGTGTCAGAGAGCCAAAGGAGCCAGCCACAAAGAGGAAGTTAACCTGAGGCCCAGAGAGCACTGACTCCATTATTTTAGCAATTACCAGGAGCTGTTAATTTAAAAAAGGACGGGATTCTGCTGTGATTAGATTCGGCTGCTGACTCTGGCAGAGGAAATGTATTTACACATTAAATGTGACATACACAGTAGATTTGTCTCAATTTTTTGATCTAATCATGATATTTGTGATAGCCGCGATTTTTGCACTTTAAATTTCAGCCACATATCGCCATCCAAATAAAAGAAGAATGTTAGGAGCTCCAAATGAAATTGGATGCTTGAAGAAAGTGAAATGGTAACACTTTACAATAAGGTTTCTTATTAGTTAACTAATAATGAACAATATTTCTACAGCAATTTTCGATCTTAAAAATGCATATTTAAAATATCATGAATGTCCTTCTGTGCAGTATTTGTTTACAAAGCCTTAAAGAAAATCAATTTTCAATTTTTTTCAATTTTTTCTTTAAATAAAGTAAAATCCTTTGCAGTTACACTTTTTAAGCAAAAACTTACAACTTCACAATTACATAACAAAGGATAAAAAGAGATGTAATCATGCGAGTAAAAACCATATAGTATACGAATTTAATTTTAAGCTAAATAACTTCAAGTCTTTCCGGTGGCTGATTGTGGAGTCGATCTTGCGGCGTTTACCCTGTGACTCTGCTCTTGTTTACAGTGGCTGTAATAATAGTGTAATGAAAACAGCTTGAGTCTCCATAAGTATGAAATGCACAGGCTGGATTTTTTACATTAAAACAACTGTGAATTTCCCGCCTGCCACCAGCCTATAAATATATGGTCCCCAGAGTACACCATATGCAAAGCTCAGAACAGGTATTTTGTCAAGCCTGGTAGAAATCTGCAAATTGGACATGGGAAAGCATGCGAGTCTAGGAGTGCTGATGTGGAGTGGAATTCTTTATGCTTTCTAGTGTTTGCCATAGTAGAATAAATATTCATCTACTGCAATACCTGTGAAAAACAAAAAACAAAAAAATAAAAACGTGTTTGGACAGATTGAGGTTTCCACATCTATTATCAACAGTCTTTAATATGTTCAGGGTCGAAAATGGAAGCTTTCAATCTGTTTATAACACAAACTCGTGTCATGTGGGCACCTTTGATGCTACTCTTCTCTCAATGCTCTTGAGTTTGATAGAGCCTGCTTGCATGAAATAATCAGGGTGTGTAAAAACATTTTTGTAGGCAAAATGCATGTAAACCTGTCTGGAAATGAAATGTTTGTAGAGTAGAATATTGGTTTGACGAAACTGTTTTTTCTGCTGATTTGTATATTGTGGCATGCAATTTGGGATCCTTGCCTCTGTTACGTATGTTCTGAATGACTGATGAGACAACATCATCATTTAAGGATGACTAAGAAAATCCTGTTTAACAAAAACATAATGAAGCTTACGTTCGTCTTAACGAAGGTGTCTTATGTTGGTCTTAGGGATGAAGGCCAAGTTGTCTTTGTATTTCATGCTACATTTCTTGTCATCTGGCACACGGCACATTTAACCCTCAGCTCAGTGCTGAAGGGAGGACGGAGCGGAATAATGGCTGTTTTTACACACTTGCATCCAAACGGCAATTAGCCTGCATTTCACGCCACATTGGCTTCATGCTTATACGAGGGTGGAGGGCTCTAGGAACATGTACTCCACCCAGATGGAGGGGACATACAGCTCCATCAATTCCCCATTACAAAGTCATTTGTCCGAAAATGCTACCTTTTATCACTTTTCATCTGTTACACCTAACAAGGAAATGGAAGGGCAGCCCTCGCTGTAGTCTGCTGTAATGTTTTCCTTCATATGGTCTGATACTCCCTCAGACATCATTTCCTGTCGTTTTGTTGTTTTATTCTGAACAAATTGACCAGTTTTAGACTCACATCTTGTACTACATTCAATTGAGGCTGACTAGAAACAGAGATTCTACCTTTCGTAACATGACTAAATATGTAAAAGGGAATTATAAATGGCTAAGCTAGGCTAAGCTGTTAGCTTGCAAATCAACTTAAACACAGGAAAAGGAAAATGTTTAATTTTACAACATGGTATGTAATTCAAAACACTAAGCTTCTCTTAACTATTAGCTTTCTAACTGAAAACGGAAACTATACTTGATAATATAATGTGATATGTAATTTAATGGAAAGGCTAAGCTAGGCTAATCTGTTAGCTTGCTTATCGAAGGCTAACTGAAAGCACAAATAAAGGACATGTTTAATTTGACCATTTCAGGGCTGCCAACTTGGAGTGAGAATTATTCCTGTGGGGGGATTATGATTAATAAGCTTGTGATTCAGTATGATTAATATAGGCAACATGATAATTTTTGTCCATTAAAATAGATTTTAACAACTGATTTGTTGCCAATAACTGACAAGAAGGCCCTGGAAGTGGGGTTTGGGGGGTCAGTGCGCGGATGACGAGTAGGGAGGGTCTATCTAGCCTCCGTTTTGTTTGAAAATACTTTAAATGCCAACAAGAAGTCACATCGCTTAGAGCACCTTTAATCTAAGCCCTGCCTGTGATATCAGGCCATTAGCTAGGCTAAACTGTTGCTAACTGAAAACATATATTTATTTTTACTTTTTTAAATATTATATGTAGACATTTTAATGAATTGATTTGTTTCCAATTACAAATAAATAAATACTAATAAATAATGAATAATAAATTCAAGGGCTTTGTTGAGAAGGGTAGTAGTCAATGGGCGGTAGGATCTTGAATGACACTGCTATCTATACAGTGTTAACTCTCCATGGCTGTCAGCGTTTTAAATCCTGGTTATTATTTATCAGCCTTTGAACAGATATCTCATCTGAACTGTCTGTCCTTTCAGATTTCAATGAGTGTAATTGGAGGAAAAGGTCCCAAGGAACAGATCAGGTCTTATCAAAGTGAGCAGAGCTTTGCGTACAGTCTCGGTAGCTCCTGTGCTGGCTCAATGACTTTCAAGGTAAAGCTGACTCTTGATCTACAATTGTGGTGCCGGCCCCACTGTGGAAAGATCAAGTTGGCCATTAGATCAAAGCGGCTGGTTTCAGAGCAGCTGTGGGTTGGGAGACTGGAAAGGGGAGGACAGTCTGAGGGAGGGCAGAGAGACTGACATAGAAATGACTTCTTTGTATAGCCCAACTCTTTGAACTGGAGCTTTACCCACAGCGCTGATCAAATGGAGGCAGCACGGTGCGCCGTGATCATACGCAATTTATTAAAGTGTAATTTGAGCGTCAGGGATACAAGATGGGTCACCACTTAAAGTTGCCGACTGGACCGCTCTGTTCCCCAGAGTCAGAAGCATCTGAATTATTTACTGTAGATCATGGAAGTGCTTATGGCTACAATTTAATGTATGAGTTGTGAAGTGATGGCACTGAATATATGAGACAGCTGACAGATTCATGGCAGCACCTGAGGTGCAGAGCGAGCCAGTCAACTGCAGCAATCAGCCAGTGCTCAACATTCCTACGTGGAACTTAAGTGATCTTAAGTCCTCTGCAGGCTGCCCCCTCATGGCCTTCCTGTGACACTGCCAGTCTACAGGGACCTCATTTAATGTCTGACACTTATCGTGTGCTTGGCATGGATTTTAGACCCCTGAGTTGAGCCCTTAGGTGTGCAGCTGAACAGTTGTACGCTTAAAACGAGCAACATAACACAACACAAAGTTTGCTGGCAACACTTTTAGGTTTCTGTTCTGTTTTACATTTGCTTCTCTTTTGAACTCAGCTGAAAATGGCCAAGCAGTGTTTCTTGTGGGTTGAAACAACACATTTAGAAATGATTGTTAGAGATGTGGTGGTCTTTAGATTTTCAGATGGATCTGTGAATCATGCCAAACTCAGGATTTTACACAAATTATAGTAATTCACTGTCCATGTCATTTACTTTTAGAAGACTTTGTCTTGTCTTTGTAAATGGACACGGAGATAAATAACATGCAGTGCTAGCTTTATAATATCTTTCTTATTTTTATTGATAAAATCTTTGCATAATTTTCAACTTTTCAAAGGTTTAGGGTCAGTAAGTAAGTTTTTAAAAGACAATCATTATTTTTATTCAGGAAGAATGAATTAAAGTGATCAGGAAGTAAAGTAAAGTGGAAGTAAAGGCTTTTACATTGTTTGAAATTTCTATTGTTAATAGAATCTTGGAAAAATTATCACAGCTTCCACAAAAATATTAAGCAGAACTACTGTGTTTTCAGTGTTGATAATAAGAAAGGTTTCTCACAGGAATGAATTTAAAAAATCATACAATTAATTTGATTGTTTTTACTTTTTAATTAAATAAATGCAGCCTTGGTGAGCATAAGAGACTTATTAACATAAATCTGTATTGTAATGTACACCACATGTACATTATTGCTAAATTAAATCATATCATGTATTATAGTATTATATCTTTAATATCTCAAATTACAGATTGTCGGTTTTTAATGATTTCTTTTACGTGTGAAAATATTCTTGTGCTGCTTTCCACTAATCCTAGTCATTTTATATGGGATGAATTAAGTAATTTATCTGATTGCTTAAGCTTGCAATTAGAATGGAAAAATGACTAGATGCCGGATGGAACGTAAATGGATGCACTCAAGCTATATATAATAAATGGGGATGTAATTATACCGCATCATTCTGTTTAGACTATAAATCTAAAACACTGTCAGTGAAATGTATAATTAAAAGGTCATTATTCTGCATGCCCACACTCTACTATGTCAACACTTTCATGAGGAATAAGAGTTCATTAATTGACCTCAAGGATTTTTGTTTGTGATAGAACATCATTTCTAACTCATTTAAATTCCTCATTTCACTTTCTTTGGGAAAATTCTAAAAAGAAATTGGATGTATGTGGCAGCACTAGAATTCATATGGGCGTTTAATTATTTACATTAAGTAATGTAATATAAATAATACATATTTAACAGCAGTTCTGTCCTATCTAATAGAATTTGTTTTAGACTATACTTTAGCTATACTTCTATGTGCCGATACTGCAAACTCCAGATACTTCCTGTCAAGCAAGAACCGATGCTATAGTTTTGGATAATAGCGTCCTAGAGCTAATTCAATCTGCTGCGGATGAATGGACTGTGTTGACTGCACTCTCAGGAGTAAAGCATTTGGGGTAAAACACACACTTAAGGAGAAATAAGGTGCACATATATTATCTTACTTTAGAAGAATGATTGTTGCAGATCATTGAGCGTGGCGAAGAGTAGCTAGCGCAGCGCGATTTTGCTAATGTAGCAGGTTAATGTAGCATCACCTCTTAGCATAATATGTTTTTACTGCCCTTTTCTCCTCTCCGCTTTAGTGTTCATTGCAGTTTTCAGTTCAGCATGTTTTGAGAAGACCATCACACAACTGGAACGTTAACGTCGTCGAATAACCTCTTTATCGCTCTGAGAGAGTGGCAGTCTGGCTGATTGAAGTCAAGGTGCCCGTCTTTGCAAACAAGGGAGCTGGGCTTTTACCTCGCACTTTATCTATAATAGGAAAACCTTTTTAGAGGAAATGAGAGATGGAGATAAAATGGCCTTTATAATTCAATTAATGGGGGGAAAAACGGAGAATCTAATTCACTCTGGTCAAGCTCGCTGACCACAGAAAATAATTGCTTTGTTGTTTTTTTTAAATGTAAATGTAAAAGTTATATAATGCAAGATACAGAGATCACTGTTTTTTAGGTTAGCATTATTGAACATTGTCCTCAGTATATGAATTTGTGGCTAATGGATAACAGTGGTTTTGTCTTTTGTAGTAATAACGGAGCATTTGTCTTTGTCTGATTCTTAATATAGCACCGAACAGCATACAGAGGAGAAGAGATATGGGCAATGACATCCTCGTGGTGTATTGTTTGTACCCTGCGATCCAATGAACATACGCTCTTGAATGTGCGCATTATATGGACACAGGAAGGCCATCGCAGTTAATTAATGAGCTTCATAAATATGGTACAGCATTTGCAGATTTAATCTTCACTTACAGGTTGTATTGGCAGTTTAATGTTGTTGGCGGTTGCTAAAATGAGCCTTGTCCATTAACACAGCAGCACAAAATTGAATCCCAATGGCAAGGAACGTTAATTTAATGTCAGGAATGCCAAAGGCCTCTGTTTACATCAATCATGCTATCATGAAAGCATACTCATGTCGCTAGTCAGCTAGTCTCCTTCTTGAGATGCCGTTTTTGTCCACGTCTACACATGGAAAGTTACAGTTGTGTCTATTTTCGAAATGGCATACCAGCTAGTGCCTACTGTTTTAAAATATAGTATGCAATATGCACACAATATTTCACATAATAACTGTAGTAGCATGATAAATGCAAAATAGAAGAGTTAACAAGGAGTTGTTTTTTACACACATGATTCATTTTTCACAGTGGAAATGTGGTAAGTTTAACCATGTCCATAATTGAGTGCATTGCAGTGTGGAAAACAGTTTATTGATTGGCCATATATGGATTTTTTTTTATAACCAATACCGAAACAGATTATTATATGAATCATGTGTTTGTTTGTTTTTTGTGTGAGTGGCCGTTAACTAATATACCAAGGTACAACGGTTTTAGGTACATACACAAACTTCGAACTTGAGGGTGACACGGGAGTGGATTTTCAAACCTCTTCCCGTCCCACTCCCACAAAAAAAAAAAAAATCCTGTCCTGTCCCAATCCCACGAAAAAACAATTCCAATTCCATCCCAATCCCATAAGAATGACTCCTATTCCCTCCCACTCCCGTGTTGTGTGTTGTGTTTTTTAGACCGGAATCCGTCAGCTACAGTAAAACAACTGATGTGCACTCGCAAGGTCTCTCGCTTGCTTTCTCTCTCTGCCGTGTGTGCGTGTGGTTGAAGCACAATCTCTGTCTCGCATGCACGTTTGTTGTAGAATCCGGGAGAATTTAACTCGATCACGAGTGGCTCAACAGGTAGATATATAGGTAGTAAAAACTCATTTACCTGGCATTTGACTGACCAGGTTGACACTTCAACATGAGAAATTGGGGGTGTGGCCTGTGTGCATGTGAAATCAAATGCGGGTGTCTCACAGCCAATATGCATGAAAGTTGGCAGCTATCTATATTACAGCCACCGGGTGCGGGTGTGTGGAGCATGTCATTCACTTTACCATCCACACCAAAGCAAACAGGAGAGCATGAAGAGACGGGGCAAATAAAATTTAGTTCAAAATTTATTTATAGAAACTGTATTTTTGTGTATAAAGTTGGGGATCATAGTTTTATTACGATTCCCAGTCCTGGCCACTCCTACTGACATTTTTTTCCTTTCTCATCCCAATCCCGTGATGCATAGTGATTTTGTTTCCCATCCCGCGGGATCCCTAAAAAAAATGTCAGCCTCTACATCGAACATAGTGTTAATAATTTAAGATTAATCGCTTGTAATGTGAAAATAATTAATTACAGTTGGTTATCCGTATTGGGAATTGCACACAAAGTCGAAACTATATCTAGTAATCTTCATCTGTAGAAATCTATAGATACCAAATGATTAATTGATTACCATTTATGTTTAGGGTTAGTGACGTGGATTACATTATATGCTATTCATTAGACCTGCCAGTTAGATCTATTTTTGGTACATGATATTTAAAAATTTATATCCCAAAAAATTGGTCATTTATAATCTCTAATACTCCATGCAGTGTTCATTTAAAATGTAGTCGATTATCCAGGTTTATCCATGCATACAGAGCATTTCCATAGCATGCGCCATAGACATCCTACATACTGCAGTAAGTGTACAGTAGGAGTAATATGCTATTCTGAGCATCTGAGTTTGGCTTTGTGCTGGTGCTGCAAATGAAGCACTACAGTATGTACAGACACATAAATCTAAAGAGCCATTCTCATGAGTAGTAACATATTACACTTGAATTTCCAAATGAGATTCTTGAAGTGAAAAAGAGACTGATCCACTCCTCTCTCATACCTCCGAGTAATTTCTGTCTTATGGCTGTAATCAAGACAAAGGCGTGGTACGATGCGGAGGAGACGTCCCCCTCCCTCCCTCTCCGTCTTCACACAGATGTCTCTACACCCCCCTCGAGACAGACATGGTCCCTTGAGTCCCCTGCAGAGATTCGGATG
>JAOTRC010000003.1:11046032-11065137 GCA_027497675.1 Cyprinella lutrensis
TTATGTTATGTTATGTTATGGTATATTATATTATATTATACATAGAAAAAATAAAACTTATTTTATTTTAGCAATATTTCCAATATTAGTAGTCTAACTACTACTAAATTGCTACTACTTTTTCCTATTGTTGCGGTTTTGTTCCTTGGCTAACTGTTTTGTACTTTGAAGTGGACTACTTTTTTCTCTTTTTGAAAGTTTTAAGACTGCAGGGATATGAATTTGCATGCACCCATGATGTTCAGAGCCACTGACAGATGTGTTGCAGATGGACATGTGAAACAGGCATTTGGGTTAAGTGTGTAGGCAGTAATAAAGTGTGGAGGTGAGACCTGTGCACTCCTATTCTAAATTAAGCTCCCCTTCCTGGACATCTTGACATTTCTATTGGTGAGAAGGAGAGGGCAGCTGCAGAAGTGGCATTGGGGGCTGCAGATCATGTTTATTATTGCCTGTGAAGAGATTTCTTCTCCCAGCCGCTTCTGGAGAGTAAACCACACATCACTTACTGTCAGCGCTCCACCTCCCTCTGCTGCACCTCCATCACCCCTCTTCCTCTGTTTATTTATTCAGTCTTCTTTTCTCGCTCCATCCGTGATGTTTGGAACAATCCCGCGGAGTGTTTCCCCTCCGTCGCTTTTAATTGAGGCCGTAGGTAAGGGCACGCGCGCAAACAGGAGGTGACGCGCAATCTTCCCTGTGAAATGGGCCTGTGTCCGTGTGTGAGAAGTGTTTGTGCTCCTTTAATCTCTAGTTTACTGCTTCATCTTTCCGTCTCTCTTTTTCTCTATCTATCCATCTGTCTGTCTGTCTGTCTGGCTGTCTGTCTGTCTGTCTGTCTTTCTGTCTGTCCATCTCTCTGTCTGCCTGTCTGGCTTCTGTTTGTTTGTCTGTCTGTCTATACATCTGTCTGTCTGTCCGTATATCTATCTATCAGTCTGTCTGTCCATCTATCCGTCTGTCTGTCCATCTATACATTTGTCTGTCTGGTGTCTGTCTGTCTATCCATCTGTCTGTCTGGTGTCTATCTGTCTATCTATCTGTCTGTCTGGTGTCTGTCTGTCCATCTATCCGTCTGTCTGTCTGTTTGTCTGTAGATCTATCCATCTGTCAATCTGTCTGTCTGTCCATCTATCCATCTGACAGTCTGGTGTCTGTCTGTCTGTAGATCTATCCATCTGACAGTCTGGTGTCTGTCTGTCTGTAGATCTATCCATCTGTCTGTCTGGTGTCTGTCTGTCTCTCCATCTGTCTGTCTGTCCATCTATCCATCTGTCTGTCTGGTGTCTGTCCATCTATCCATCTGTCTGTCTGTCCGTCCGTCCGTCCGTCTATCTGTCTGTCTGTCCATCTATCCATCTGTCTGTCTGGTGTCTGTCTGTCTGTCCATCTATCCATCTGTCTGTCTCTCTGTCTGTCTGTCTGTCCGTCCGTCCGTCCGTCCGTCCGTCCGTCCGTCCGTCGGTCTGTCTATCTGTCTGTCTGTCTGGTGTCTGTCTGTCTGTCCATCTATCCATCTGTCTGTCTGGTGTCTGTCTGTCTGTAGATCTATCCATCTGTCTGGTGTCTGTCCATCTATCCATCTGTCTGTCTGGTGTCTGTCTGTCTCTCTATCTATCAATCTGTCTGTCTGGTGTCTGAGTGTCTGTCCATCTATCAATCTGTCTGTCTGTCCATCTATCCATCTGTCTGTCTGGTGTCCGTCTGTCTGTCCATCTATCCATCTGTTGTCTGGAGTCTGTCTGTCTGTCCATATATCTATCAGTCTCTTCGTCCATCTGTCGGTGTGGTGTCTGTCTATCTGTCTGTCTGTCCATATATCTATCTGTCTTGCCATCTGTCTGGCCTTCTGTCTATTCAATTATGCTCTCTATTAAACCATGGGATTTAATCATAAACACAGACGAGTTGCTTTTAGTGCTTTAATGTAAACAAGTTGAATCCACAAGTTCTATTAATTGAGGCGACAGCTTATCGTTTCATCCGAGCATCAGTGCACAGAACATGTCAAACTCACAAGCAGAACAAACTTTGCTGGACAAACTCTTGCCATACTTAAGTCATATGTTGCTGTTTTTTTAGTGGTAAGAAGCTTTGCTGAAATGGCACTTCAGTTTTATGCCTTACCATTAGAATAATTAGTAGATAGAAAAGCCCAGCACTTTCATTAAAAACAAGATTACTTCAGTTATTTCTCTTGACATTTGTAGCAAACATTAATGGTTCAGTGGGTTTATCAAAAGGTTGGTCAAACTTTTCAGAGGGAGTTTTTTGTTTGTTCTTCCAGAAACAGACCGGCTGGAATATTTTTTTAAATACGTCCTTATCTAGAATAACTACATTAATATGTGTTAGGGTGCAACCGCTTCTAGGAGAGAATCAGCTCTGCAGCACCGCTTTAAAACCGACGTTCTAATGTGTCTGGACGAGTCTATTCCTTTGTGAGTTCCCCGTGCTGCGGCAAGGGCAGGCTAAACCATCGATCGCGCTCTGATGACATTTGGATTACATCCAGGTGGGGCCCTTTAGTGAATGTCACCAGAGGATCGTTTTTTTTTTTTTTTTGCAACTCCCTTATTTGAGAAATTGTCCCTGGAGTTTCATTTGTGTCAAATTAACAGTGAGTCCAAAGACAATCCATAAAGATGAATGGCATTCGGTTAAAGCGTGGGCGAATGAAACAGCCTATATTGTTGTTTTGACACTTCAGCAGATTGGCATCCGTAATCAGATGCACGAAGGTCCACTGTCAATTTGCGTTCCAACTGGGAGATATCACGGCGGTTGATGTTTTTCGACCGCAGCGAGAGGGAAAAAGTCTCTTTCCAGCCGAGAGCTCCCTCATCAGCAGGTGTCTTGCCACCCATGGGTGTGCAGACGTCTGAAGGATAGAGGTTTGCGGTGCTGACTGTGAGGAAATCTGTGATTGAATCAGTTCTGGGCTTGTCATGGTTATCTAGATGTGTTGGGGAAACGGGGTCTCTCTCCTTGCAGGTGTCGCTTGTCCTTCATGTCTGTCTGTCAGATAAAGCATGGCTGCCTGCCACAGGACACAATTACACCTCACCACAGTGATGGGACCCTGTCCCTCCTCTCTTGACGGATGAAAAGATATTAAGTGCTGCATTCGGAATGCCTTTTTAATGAATGATAAAATGCATAAATGCGATGAAACTCTCACAGTCAGTTTTTTCCTGTGATGCGCAGAGGAATGTTGTTTTCTGTGCTGAATTTACGGAGATAACAGGCGTAGTTATGCCGAAATTACGGCAGTGGCAATACTCGCCCGAGGCTGTGCTCTTACCGCTCCAGCATATTGTTTGTCATTTAGTTCTTAATTCTGATGCATGGCAAACTTTGCGCAGGAATTTAATCACATTTCTGGAATCTTTTTTTTTTCCTTTTGCGTAGCGCGTTTCTTTCTCTCGCTTCTAATCATCAGCCTTCCATAAAGCGCCCTCAGACATTGTACTTTCTAGGGAGGGGTTGTTGTGTGTTTATTGGATTAATCCCATGGTCAATTTTCCTCTCTTCACACTGTACTGATTCAACTTTCACTTGGGAAATCAAGAGAAAGCAAAACTGTGACAGGAAAACAAAACACTAGATTATATTGACAAAAGAACTTTTTTTCTTCCTTCCCTTCCTCCACCTTCCTCTCATTTCTTCCATTTTCAATTTCTTCTGTCTGTCTATTCCTTCCTTTCGTTAACTCTTTTCTTCAGTTGTTACTTCTTTTGTTTCTCCTTCCTTGATTTTTCTTTTTTTCCATTCTATCCCTCTTCTTGTCTTTATTGATTTTTCTTTTATTTTAGCTTTCATTCACTCCTTCCATATTTTGTCTTTTCTTCAGTTATGTAATGTTCTTTTTTCTTCCTTTTTACTTTCCTTTTTTTCCTTCCTTTTCGCTGTTTCTTTTCTTCCATTCTTTCTCTGTCCTTTCTTCCTTCCTACTGATTTTTTCTTCCATTCTTCATCTTTCCTTCCAGCTTTCATTCCCTTCTTTCTTTCCCTCTTCCTCCACTTTTTTCTTCATCCCTTCTTTCTTTTCTTTCACCATTCTGTTTTCTTCTATTCTTTCATTTTCCTTCATATATTCCTTTCTTTATTCATTGTTTCTTCCTTTTTTGCTTTGTTTCTTTTTTCCATTATCCCCCCTTTCCCTTCCTCCTTCCTTGCTTGCTTCTTCATTCCTTCTTTCTTGCTGTTTATTTTCTTCAATTCTTTATCTTTCCTTCCCTCCTTTCGTTTCCTCTTCCTTCACTTATCATTTCCTCATTATTTTCTTCTTTTTCATTTTTCTATCTTTTCTTCTTC
Source organism: Cyprinella lutrensis (assembly GCA_027497675.1). Taxonomy (NCBI): domain Eukaryota; kingdom Metazoa; phylum Chordata; class Actinopteri; order Cypriniformes; family Leuciscidae; genus Cyprinella; species Cyprinella lutrensis. The sequence goes on from JAOTRC010000003.1 coordinate 11,050,350, forward strand.
CATTCCTATCTTCCATTCTTTCTTTTCGTGTATTATTCCTCCTTTCCTTCATTCCATCCTTCCTTCTTTTCTTGCTTCCATGTGTTGGAAGGAAAATGGAAGGTAGTAAGAAAGGAAGGAAAATAGGAAGAAAAAATTAAGCAAAAAATAGAAGAAAGGAACGGGGGAGTGAAAGAGAAAGAATTGAAGAAAAGAAACAAATCAAAAAGAAGGAAGAAAGGAAAGTTTAGTAAAGAGAAAAAAGAAAAACAGCACAGTTGATTCCCTCCTTCTCCTTTGGACACTCTTATAATTCGGATACTTCCTTAAGTTCAAAGGTTGCTGTCCTGCTCATATTTAAAGACTGACAGGCTGTCTCCCTGTCATTTCACCTGACGTCTCCCTGATATCTCCTTCCTTCCACTCCACTGCACACACAGATTTCACACCTGCCACCCCTGTAAGGTGGACACAGAGTGCTAACACATCTCACTGCCTCTCTTTGAGGCTAGCCATGTGGAGAGTTTGAAAGGTTGATTGACATGCGACAAACCTCATCTGTCATTCAATGGCTTATTATAAAATGTAAAGTGACCTTGCGGCTTTACATTCAGGATTTTTAATTTTACCAATATTTGGAACATTAGCTGTTGTGCTCATGGCGTTTTTAGTTTAATGTCAAACACCATTACCTGTAGGCTATTTTTAAATGATATTTTATTGTAATATGGCGTCCTATTCACTTTTACTTCTTTTTTATGAACATTCTCATTAAATGGTACCTTACTACTGATATAATTAACAGAATGCTTAATTTAGCTGCATTGAAGTAATATTACATGGTGTTATGCTTTTTATGATTCCGTCTCCATCTGTTGATCTAGAAATATAGCAAACTATATCGTTTCCCTGAAATGTTCTAGCACAAATGGCACTGGTTTTGATACTGGCCGAAACACTTGTTTATTTCTCTATTTTTTACTCAATGCTTCTATATGGGCTTTGTTGGAATACAGAGAGCCATCTGCAGGCTTTATTTTACCTCTGCCTGGTGCAATACATTTTTATTTTTGTGGCTGTCAGTTTTTTGAAGGCAGACCCTCATATGGCACATGGCTTCACCTTCAGCAGCAGTAGAGTGGTTTCGTTCCAGTTTAATGTGCCACTGTTATTATTTGTTTCTTTTGCTGACTTCTTTCTTGTTCTTTCATGGTCCATACAGTTTGAGATATGGATGTTTGTTTCTTGGAACTTTAAAGGAATTTAAATTTGATTCAGTGTTGGCTGTTTACTGTGTATGGAGTCTCACACTGCAATTTTTTCCTGGTCCAACTGCAGGCTGGAGGGAAGAAAATGAGTGTTGAGTGGAGTTCCGTTCTCCTTTGTAACAGCAGCACTTAAATTCAGGTGGTCTCACAGCACAGGAGTGCAAATTACACAGCGGCAAGGCTTTCATAAACAAATCTGCAGTTTTGTGCAGTTCAGTCAAAAGCATTGGTTATCCAATTTAGGAATGTTTATGTGTAAGTAGACAATTGACATGTTTATGCAAAAGGTAAGAAGAGGACTTAAAGGGGTCATACAATGCGATTTTTGTACTTAATATGTTAATATTCATATTTGATATACTTAATAAGTTAATATGAATCTTTAGGGTCTAAATGACAAGTTTGTAATATACAAACTGTAATATACTAAATTCTCATTAGAATCGTAAGAAAACACTTATTTTTCCTGGTCAAAAACAGCTCTGTTTCCAGGATGCCGTTTCAGTGCATATGCCTTTAAATGATAATGAGCTTCGAGCTTCGAGCAACTGCACACATTCCCTACTCGTACCTTTTCAGCATGGCCACAGCAAACACCAAAGTATAGACGCACTCCAATGGCTTCTGCCTCAGCAAAAGCCTCCATTCTATCTCCTAATGGCAGGGAGAAATTGCTTTCAGTGACAGAGATGCTATCTCTTGGTTGTGCGGCAGTCAGGAGAGGCTGTGTGCGCGGGGAGCAGGTGAGAAGGGCCAAGATGGCCACTCTCTCCTGCTCTCATCTCATACTCTTTCGTGGAAATTAATGACTATTGTGCTATCACACTACGGCAAACATGAAGAGGGCTGGATGGTGTTTGGAAGCCCCATATTGAATTTTTCCTGCTCTCACTTGTGGAGAATCCATTCTGAGCACTTAATCGAGTGGTTAAAGGTTATGTTGTGTTGTTCTTGTGTCATTCTGTGGCACCTTTCAGTGTAATTCTCCAGCATTGTAGTTTTGGCTTAATTATGCATTATGTCCATTATTTTGAATACTTTTTAGACCTTTTTTGAAAATAAGGATGAAGGTATCTAAATACGCAGACGGATGTATTATGGAGGATTGGGATTATACATAGTGTCAGCCATCGTTTTTTGGAAGCTAAGCTAGCAGGCTCTTGTTCTGTGTAAAGCTGAGTAGTAGGGGTTACCATCCCCTTTTTCCGGATATGTCCGGCCGTCGATGTCCAGGATTCAGCTTTTGCTTTCTGCAGTCGCCATTCATTGTTTACATGCACAGCTTTTGTTTCAATCTAACTGAATTCATTCCAATTGGTGAATCTGTTTGTAGTGTTTACTTGAACACTAAACAAGTGATCGGTTGATGTGCGTTTTAACATTGCTAAGAAAATCCCTGCTCCTCTAAGGCCACTGGCCTTGTACAGTTCTCCCGCGGCTCAGTCTTGTTCCGCTCGCCAAAGTAAACATAATGAATGGCGACTGTAGAACGCAATTGCCGACAGTTTCGCACAATCAACTTAGAAAAGTGCATGTACCATTATATGACCGCTTTAAAATCCACTTGGATTGATTTTTTTTTGTTTCGTTTTTTTGTTATATAATGCAAAGGTGTTCAAATATTTTTAAAGCGTACAAAAAAAACATTGGGGGCAATCAAGGCAATTGAAATGCACAGAAGCTGTACTGTCTCTCTGAGCTGATGATCTCATGTTTGGTGACAGGTCCACCATTTATTTTAGCAAAACAGAATGGATGCTTTAGACAATTCATCAACCGCCTGGATGGAACAGGGCGGGGATCTTCCTTGTGGCTGCTTGATCTTCCGTAAACCTGCCAGCCACTACTGCATCTCCATTCTTATGCCTCCATATTTCTTCATTTAATAGGATTGCGGCCTGTCAGAATCCAATTTGTAGCCCAGGCAACATCTCCCCCAGAGCCTGAGTCCTGAGGTAGCCAGTTTTCTACATTTGCAAGGGCCACTGTATATATATATGTAGTTGTCTGTGGACATAGCCCAGTGGCCTTGCCACATCCTGCCAACTCTGTCCATTTACTGAGGCATGTAAAGCTGGTGATGGGACTCTGTCATTATGGGATGTCCCTCTGCTGAGCAGTGATAAGGGGAGCTGGTATTGAAGCTGACAGAACGGAATGGTAGTAGATGGGCTTTTCTGGTATTTATGCATGGCCTACTGTTTTTTCTCTGACACAGTCACAGACAGTAGATCATCACTGACCTGCTACATAGTGTCATTTGTTGTGGCATGACTGATGCTCCTCACTAGATAGGACATGGCTTTGGTACTCTGAATGCAATTTTGTGAGGATTTTATATTAGAAATTTGAGTAGGGATGCGTAGATATTAAAATTCCATATATTATTAAGCATTACAATTATTTTTATGTTATGGTTGGTTGGTATTAAAATGATACCTGTTGTAAGCAGTACAATGGAACATTATAATGTACACTATTGTTCACAAGTTTGGGATATATATATTAATATTTATAATTTTATTTTGCAAGGACATTAAATGGATCTAAAGTATTGATGCTGAAAATTCAGCTTTGCCATTACATGGATAAATTACATTTAAAAAAATATAAACAGTTATTTTAAATTGCAATAATATTTAACTATATTTATGTTTTTACTGTACAGTATTGTTTATGTAATGTGACTGTAGAGATGGCAGGTAAGAAATGTCTCTATTTGCAAGGGATTTTATTGAACAAACAAGCAGAAACAAAAACCAATAGTGAAGGAACATTGAGAGCACAAACAAGAACCATCTACATGAAACAGCTAACTTCAACTGACAAGGAACAAGGGAAACACAAGTGCTATATACGCCATTTGTAGGAGCGTTCCAAACGAAAGTGCACAACTTAATCGCTTCACAAAGGCCCTTCCACAAGTCATTTAGTGAGAGGAACATGCAATGGTCACTTTAAGGGAGTAATTTAATTGTCATGTTCTGCCCTTTGGATTGAGGATGCTCAGGTCACTTCTGAATTTGCCCATACACAAGGGTTGCAAGGTAACGGTATGCATCTGGGGAAGAAAAACTAGGCACATGGGACAGAAATCAGGAAAAACAAAAGTCCATAGACAAACATGGAGAACATATGACAGTTCATGTTTTGTAATGTTTTTAATACATGAACAACGGCAGTAAGTCTCATTTTGTTCTGTGTAAAAATGCTTTGGAAGTGACTTCTCTGATGCTCCTTCAAAGCACACTTTTTTCTTTGAAACAACACACAATTAATTTTGATTTCATGTAAAAAGTAGTTAAAGTACAGACCAACTCTTTAAACTTTTGCATTAAATCTTTAAAACTTTAATCATGCTAACTCTAAAATACATGAATATTCAAAATACAGTTAATTTTTCTGCTGCTTTCTGCTGAGGTGATGTGTAATTCTAAAAGTGTCTCATATTATAGTCCATTAATGTAAGTACATTAACATTATCACTCCTATATAACACAAGCTGCCATCTATAATCCGCTGAACCGATGAAAAGATTTACAGGCCTGAGAATTCTTCCGAGCTTCAGTGTCTTGTGAATAAACCTCCTTTGTTAGTATGCATATGAGAGAGCTCATTCCAAATCCCATATTGAAATTCAGGTGCGTTCGAGTCAAGTTTTAAAAAAGTTGTCAAGGGATCTGAGATGATGCTTGAAAAATGTACTTTTGTTTTCAGACTGATTTTTGTTCGCCCAGAGACATTTCTGTGAATAAGTGAGCGTATTTCTCATCTATCTCTATCCTTATTTCTGCTCTGAATAAGGATGGAGATAGAGTTTACCTCTATCCTTAGTCATAAGTCATCATTTTATTCACACTGAAGTTTATTCAAGTGTTCTGTTCTTTTCAACTAAAAAATAAGAAAGAATGCTTTCAGTCTACATTTTATATACTTCTCAAAAATATACTTTATGTACTTCTCAGAAATATACTTCAAATTACACTTAAGTGTACTTGACTTCTACTGAGAGAAAAGTCCAAGTATTTTTTTGGCCTGTACTCAATATTTTGATCAAGAAATACTTAAGTATAATTAAGTGTTCAAAGTACACTTGGCTTGCAGTGGTTTAACTCTTTTTATCGAGTATCCTATTAAATATACTCTTTTTTAACATAGTTTTTCATATACAGTTTTATGAAACTTATAATGTTTGAAAATATTGATTAAAATATTGATATAAAACAGATAGTTTTCTGAATTCTGAATCTGAATTTTTGTGTAGGCTACTCCACTGGTAGTGTACATTGGAATTTACTTTAATTCTACTTTACTCTTTCCAACTGAATTTTCCAGCTGTAAGAAAACAATTGTGAAGCGTTGGGGGTGTTGGACTCGATCTGCTCCATCCATCTGAGTTTTGATCATCTTTCTGAATCTGATCAAGGCCTAGTCTTTGACACCAATTAAAATTTCTCAACTTTTTTGTTTAAAGTGTTCCTTTTCTTTATGAACTTACCAACATTTAAGTGTTCATAAAAAATGATGCATGAAGCAACAATGTTTTTTTTTATCAAAGTAAAAGTTATTTTAATTCACTTAAATTGACTATAATTCTCTTAAAGAAAACTTGTAGTAAACAACTAAAGTAGTTTACTGAGATTATATTTCAAAGTGTACTTTCATTAACTAAAAATTTGCTACATGTATTAAAATAGTAAACTACTTGTATACCCATAAGTTCACTTGCAGTACAAATGAGAAACGTAATTATGAACTGGTTGTGCACTTAAAGTTTACTACTGTTAGACTTATAGCACACTTAAACATATAAACTCCTCACAAAAGTTAGATCTTAAATGTGCTAACATTAATTGTTGTTATTGACTATCTGTTCAGTTCTCATACTAACCACATACCGTATATTCAAACATAATGTTCATTCCCACACAGTTCACCAAAATGCTGTTTCATCAACCGCAGGGGTATTTTTAGCAAGTGTGCTAAGCTAATACAACAGTAAACAAAATCACAACCTAGAAATGTTGGTGTGCTGGTCCACTTACTATTCTTTTACTAGAGTAGCTTAAGCAAGATTTTCTTTATAGACCAGCCTGTAAAATATGTTTTTTATTTTTCAGCTGGGATGCTATGTTTGCTGCGACAATGATGCGATTTTGATGCTTCTAACGTCTTTTCACAGCACATTACCTTAAACATTATTTACCACGGAACTGCTCTTTCAGGAGACATGAAAGCGACGAAGCAAAACACAGCAGTTTAACATGATTACTTTAAAAAACCACCACAATATCTTTGAATAACCACTGTGGTAATTTCCCTTTCAAATTGACAGCGTGCATATTTCTGTCTCTTAGCATTGTGCCGTTGTGTGTTTAGGATGCCGTCATTGCGTGGTTGAAGAGCGAGAGCGTTTGTGCAGTGTGATATGTGATGTGTGTAGTAATTTTGACAGGCAGCGGCATTGTGCTGCCTTTACCTCCAGCATCCCACTCCTTCACTGACACTTTCCATCTGCCGCCTGCTTGGCTATGTTTCAGCAGCGCTAGCAGCGTGTGCTAACGTGTTTATCAGTATTAAAGTGTCTGGGCATACGCTGTCATAAGTAATGAGCTTTCAAGAGAGGGGAAGACTCATTTTTATTTGGGCCCTGCTGATAGAATCCTTGTCTGTATCAGAGAGGAGAGGTGATAGAGCCGATGTCAGAAAGAAAACAAGGCATAACACTTACATACTGTGGCTGTGACTATGCATAATGCATTGATTTCTTTTTTGTTTGTTTGTTTGCATATCATTCCACTTAAAGGCATACTCTGTCATTTTTTGTTTGTGTTGCGTCGGTTGACAGTCATCTTAGACATACTACTGACACCTAGTGGTGCGGATGTAGCATACTACAAAAGCAATGCTCTAGTTCTACATGGGTAATGTGCAATTACCAATCAGCCATGATTCATTTGTTAAAGTGTCTAATAAAAGACTTGTAGTTACTGAGATAGAGCAGTATTTGCCGGTCATGTGATCTTAAAATGGCAGCATCCATGAGGCGACCTTTTGTTATATTAGTCTATAGACATGACTGGAGTCTCATCTCGCTTATGTAAGTGTACTACATTTTAAATGTATTTTTCAAAAAGTACTATTAATAATACAGTTTGAATCATTAAGGAGACTGTTTTTGTTTTATAATGCAAATGCAATAGTCAATAGAGTGCCTAAGTGATGACGTCACTTTGTTGGACAACTCAGAAGCTAGCGGCGCATGAGTTCCCTCGATCGAAAAGCTATGCATTTTCCTCATAGACTTTTGGAAAATCACAAAAAAATAAGATCTGTTTAACAAAGTGTTGTGACCCTTACACGTTTTGTCTAGCAAGATAATTTTTACAAGTTAATCCAAAATGTATACATTTTGAAGCCTATATAAAGTTTTTTAAAAACACAAGCAGACACAATAAAGTTTAAAAAACCAAATCAGGTTATAAATGTGTGTTATGTCATAGATCAAAACGTGAACATATTTAGAGGCTTTGTTCTCCACAAACCTTATTTCAGGTGATTTAGCAAAAAACCATTTAAAAATCCCATAGACTTAAGAGCGAGGGAACCGGGAGTGCTAAAATGCTAAATCACCTCCGCGTTTTGGCCTACAGAGTGACGTCGTAACTTCGGCACTCTATATAGAACAGTTACCAGAATTCATATTTCTCACACAATTACTTCATACTATTGTTATTTGTGCTTGAGAAAACCTCAATGGAAATACTTAATATGTGTTTATATGCTATATTTTCAAGTAGTTTTACAAAAATGTAATGGTTTTCAAAAACTATGACATGCTTTTAGCACACATTAAACAAAATGTGATTTCAAACGTAGTTGAGTTTCAGTGTTTTCTTTAGATTTATTTTCAGAAATGTAACTGAAAACAATATCATTTGTAGTTTCCACCATTGTGGTGTTGTTTTGGTTAAATCCGTTACTGAATATAATTAAATTTGGCTGTGCTCTGAAACAATCAGAAGATGTCGGAAGCTAATTCGTTTTTCTAAATGGGCTTTTAAGGCCAAATCTCTGTATTCTCCCAAGTCCTCTAACAAATATCTCTGTTGTGTAGTTGTGGGTTCGGGAGGGGAAATGAGCTTCTGAGAGGAAGCCAGGGAGAAGGTAATGAAGTGTAAAGAGAGCGATTAATAAAAAATCAGTGCAGGAGCCCATGCCACTGTTAATCCTGATTAAAACATAAATGCTGTTTTGGCAGCCCTCTCTGAATAAACTCATTAACTTTTACAGAGGTGATGAATGAAGCATAAGCATGAGATACTCATATGAGGTGGATGGCTGATCTCTGTGGCCTGGCCGCTGGACTGTGACCGAAACGGAGGAGAGAAGTGGACGATATGCCCATGATCTCAGAGTCTTATGCATATGTGCAACTGTGCTTTGTTCTGCATTTGTGAATGTGCTGGTAGTCGTTTTGAAGCCAGAGCTCTTTTATTATAACTTCATTATAGATAAGTTTGAACAAACTCTTTAGCCGCAGTTAAGCTTCAAAAGGATGAGATTCTTTTGCAGTACTTTTACATTTCGTTACCTTTTCGGCACCCTGCTTGAGACGATGATTTTTAGTAGGACATCTTCATTAACAGCAGCAGTAAAAGCTATTCCGTGGGGATGCATATTTGGCAGGCTTTGAAGGGTAGCGGTGGCGATGACTTGCATCATGCTAATGTGCGTTTAGGAGGTGGTTTCCTGGCATTAACAAAAGGTCATGTGAAATGAGCACATTGGAACCATTAGGATGCAGTTATTTGTCAGTCCCTGAAGAGCCGTGCTAGTGAGCTGGAATGAGAAGCGTGCGTACCGAGTGTAAAGTGCTGTTTTAGCAGCTGTTAATGAAGGGAAATGAGTGTGCTGACTGAGGCAACATGGCGTCAGGTGGCACAGACTAGCCACCTGGCAAAATCCAAAGACCTTTGCAAACCAAAGGAGGCAGAATAGACATTCTCATTAGTCATCGTGTAATAGATGCTGTGTTCTGTGGCTTTTTGCTTAATTGCACTCTAAAATACAAGAGAGAGGAAATAAATGCAGCCGTATGTGTTTTCATTCATGAACGATTTTAGTATATTCATCGGGGAGGTGGCTAAGAATGTGCCATTTATTAGTCTATCTGCATTTGTTTTAGTCCCCGATTCACTGAAGCAGGAGTTGTTGACCTTTACTGGCCCAAGGAATCGCATCTATTCTGTCTCCGCAATTTAAAAAAGGTAGATATGTCCAACTGATTGACTCTTTTCTTGTTCTTTTTGGGAAATTAAAAACATAAAGCACAACCAGTGTTGTCACATTTAGAAACAAATGACTCTTTAAGTCCGGTTCTTTTTTTTTTTTTACATTTGTATATAAATGTAATCCAATTGAGAGCTTGTGAACTGGAGTCAAATTGAATAAAAAAATCTGTATTGAATCTCAACCCTATTAGTGAGGTGCAACAGTTTAGTGAAATTACCCACCAGATACAAAGTCCAACAGAAAGTGCAGAAGAATTATGCGATGCATTTAGTATTCTTAACCCTGGATTGGAGCGAAATTGGATCTTGTTTTTCTGTTTTGCCTTCTCAGAGTAATGAGATAATGACGGCTGGAAATTAGAGTCTAATGTCATTCAACGTCTCCTCCTGTGTATTGCCTGAAGAGGCTGATTAGCCTGTTTTCCATCGCAAAGTGTTCCAGCACTCCATTGATATGCTGCTAGTGTTTTGTGGAAACCTACTGTGCACAAATATACAGAATGTTGGTATTGTTAAGGCCTAGTTGTAATCTTTGACAGCAGCCGCCATTCAAAAACGTTGCCTGAACTGTAAAATATGTAAATGTATTGCACAAGAAGTTCAAGTATTATGTAGATCATTTTAAAATGACATCATGGATCATGCCTTCCCCATAATAAACCTCTTGGGGAGTTTACTGTCTTTTTAATGGTTACATTTTTACAAGTGATGAAATAAACTGGTATAACAAAGTCAGCTGTACTGCATGTGTAAAACTGCACTGCCAGAGACTCAGAGGTTGGTCTTTTTTCATAGCTCAGTTATATTTGATAAATATCAATATTATCTTAGATGGTTTTCATAAAAGGACTTGAATAAAAATATGTGTGTGTGTGTGTGTGTTTGAAATAAGTCTCTTAAACCCACCAACGCTACATTTGTGATTAAAAATAGTAATAATAAGCAGTAATATTGTGAAATATTATTACAATTTAATGTATTGGTTTTCTATTTTTAATATATTTTATGTGTGATGATAAAGCTGATTTTTTAGCATCATTACGCCAGTCTTCAGTGTCACATGATCCTTCAGAAATCATTCTAATATGATTAGTTTTATATGATTAATATAAACTTTTGAATGGTAGTATAATCTATGCAATTTAATTTGGCAACATCTTACAATTTTGATATTTTTTTATTTTTTCATATATTTTTTTAGAAAATGACCTCTTTAAAATTAGTTTTAAAATCAAAGTGTAGTGTTTAAAATGTGGTTATTACCATAAAAATGCAAAGTATTTAAATCTATTTCAAAGATTTACCCCATAAATCATCAATTTTAAGATAATATACCGAGTAAGTAACATCCATAACATAGACTGTGATGCATGTAATACCCATGACAGTTTCTGTGGTAAAACTTTACAGCATCAGATGTCTCGGTTTAATGAAGCGCAGTTTTCCTCGGCACACAGATGACACGGATTAGGCTCTGAGAGCAGCGGCTGCCGATTGGCACGGTATATGAAGCACAGGGGAACATCTCTCAGTCTTGCTGGCACAGGCAGGGAAAGATGAAATGAAATGAAAGCATGTCTGGATTAAAGCTTGTTAAGGGGAAGAAGAGCCTTAATTGCTCTGGCTTTGTACAGCCTCACAAAGAGCCAGCACTGCTAATCTGTTGCTCAAGGGTGATTGTTTTCTGCATCCAAACAAAAGGCACTTTTTAAGCAGGAACACAAAAGACCTGTACTCCAGGAAGGGTCTAAATAAATGGGAGCGAAAGTCTCCGGGGTGCAAAGGGAAATCAGTGAAGAAAGTGATCTGTTTGGGGGCTGCTAATTGGGCCATTTATCACTGCTGTTTTTGTTTATTGTTTTAATGCTTTTCATTTGACAGGTCAGGATGTGTAAATAGGGCATCTTCTTTGTTAAGGAGGATGTTTAGCATCAAAACACAAAGCATGGATTTCTTTTCTGTTGTGAAGACTTATGAAAATTCACACTCCGGAAAGAGACAGTACATTATATGCATGAAACATAAATCAGACAGTAAACACTGGAACGATCCTTGCAATAATATACTATATAAGTTCCTGGATCAACTCATGCGAAGCCTTCTTAGGTCCTCATGAATGCCTCTAAAGGGCTTAATTCTTATATTATCTTATATTCTTATCCCCAGCAGAGCAGCAAATCCAGTTTTCCGTCTTTTCCCAGTCTGACCCAGCCGCGGTCACTATGTCACTGACTTTGGCTGGAATCTCTTTTCCCCTTGAGCTTTCTCAGTCCGAGCTGTTTGTTTTGTAAGCTAAAAATGCTTATTGACTGAAGCTTGTGCATGAACATGCTGCAGTCAGGACACTTTTGGTTTGAGGTTTTATCAGGTCAGTGAGCTCAGGCAGAGTCTTTGACTCAGTGACAGTTTGTTTATTCCTATTTAGGCAGCACATCAAGTTTCCACCATGATCTGTTCAAGGCTGCCGTGTTCAGAAATGTGACATATTGAGGTCTTGTACCTCAAAATGATGTCTGATGCTGATATTTTGTATCCTGTTCCTCTGTTCCCTCAGTTGCAGTATTAGGATACTAGATAAGCACACTCTGGATTGGCATTGGTGAGAAGTGTCTTGTTACTTGATGACGTTAACACGACTGTGAAGTGTTTGTCTCTATAGAGATTACAATTGTTCATTTTCTAATGCAATCATTTGTCACTTTGAACATTTAGCTCCTAATTATTTATCAAAGTAACATTAGAATTTAAAGAAGATGATGATGAATTGTTCAAATCATTTTTTTATAAAACACTGTGTTTTTTATAAGTCTCAAGTTTACAGTGTTAAAAATACTTTTATTCAACAAGCAAGCATTACATTTATCAAAAGTGACAGTAAAGACTTTTTTCCAAGACTTTTCCAAAAAATAGTACAAGAGTTTTCAACATTGAAATGTTTCTTGAGCACCAAATCAGCATGTTTGAATGATTTCTGACTGGATGATGATGATGCTGAAAATTCACGGATAAGACACATGCCTTTGGTGTGAGATGACTGGGTTCGAATCCACTGTGAGACACCAATGTGTCCCTGAGCAAGACACTTAACCCCTAGTTGCTCCAAAATCGTGCGACCTCTGACATATATATCAATTCTAAGTCGCTATGAATAAAAGTGTCAGCTAAATGAAAAAAATATAATTGTAAAAGTAAATTTTTGATCAAATGAATGCAGCCTTGGTGAGGTTTACTTGTTATACAGTCTAAGATTAACAAAATCACTATATATAACAAGGGGAAACCATAGTAAACTAATTGAACCCCTCAAATTCAATTTGCCATCTGAAAAGAGCCCTGAACAGCATGCTCCATCACCCTTTGTCGTCATCTCTACTTTCATTTGGGAATGGCACGAATAATGCTACAGCAAGATGTCACAACAAGGTGGAACAGCATGTTTTGTTTGCTGAAAAGCCTCTTAGAGCAAACATGAGCACACGGTTTACTCAGCAGATTATGATTAGCCCGTGACACTCGGTGCCCTCCCGTGGGGTTTAATTGAGAACATAATTTCACTTCTCTCCCCATTTGAAGAAAGAACAAGGAAGATGTAGCACTTGCAGAAGGCACATTCCCATCAGTCGTTGCACTGAAGTTTCCACTAAAGAAGTTGTAACTGACAATGGAGCTGGTCTGAAAAGACTCTTTTATAAGTGAAGTGATGACCAAGAATTGCATCAGATCAATGGCGTAACAAGCCAACACTGAGCCTTTATGCAGGATCATCAAGGCGGGCCCCCCTACTACTGCACATGATGACGCATAAGAGATGACGCATAAAATCTGGAGTAGCCTACGCGCACCACAACAAAAATAAAAACACTTAGGCTTTGGTCCAAAGACATAACAAAGATGCTCACTTGCATTACAGCGACATTTTCCGTGCTTTCCTGTGCAAAGTTGTCGATTATATCCTTGAGATCCAGATGGTGCGCATGGGCATTCTCAATTGACAGGATGGCAAATTGAGTGACGCTATACGCATGTTCACCAGGGGATTCCCCAATCTCAATTCGAAACAAATTACACCAAAACCCATCATTGTTTGTTTCAAACATGAGTTGAATATGTTTTTGTCATTATTTATTCAAATAATTTCAAGATAATGTAAAATGCGATCAGGCTAAAAGTAGTAAAATGCAATAGGAGGCCCCGGCTGTCAATCAATATCTTCCAGTCACGTGGGCCCCTGATTGGTGGGCCACCATGCACAAGCATGCACAGTGAACAGTTATATCTAATCTTAAAAGTTCAAATAGGTGAGTAATTAATAGTCAGTATCAATTGACAGTATTTTGTTAATTTTATAAGCTGTGTGTTGCTACTTAACACTGTTTGTCACTTTATACGTCGAGTTTCACTTTCTGCTCTGGTTTGTTGATTGTCTTTACAAATGGTAAAGGGAAGGGGATCAATACATTGGCTGGGTAGTGCTCTATCTCTGTTTCTCCGCTGGGATGGAGTAGGTGATGCCTGCCTGAGTGCATCACTGGCTCCTCTTGGCTGCTGGTCGATAAGCAGCCACTGATAGCAGGTGTCCTTGCATTGATCCGCCCTGCTTGTTCTTTGTCTCTGGTCATTATGGAGATGTGAGAGTGACCTTTCCACTGTGGTGCGCAGAATGGAAGAAAGGACACGTACGGAGGACTATAGGCACCTGCGCTGCTGTGTGTAGCAGGGGTCACATCCCTTATCTTTAGATCTAGCTCACAGGTGAACCCTCAGACATCTCCAGAGGTGACAAGGGGAAGTGACAGTAAAGAGTGGAGGAGTTGACAGTTCAGCGACTCTAAATCATGAATGAAGACATAGAACGTTAGAAGTTAGGAGACAGAACTGTGATATGTATAAGTATAGATTTATAGCTATTGCTCTGCAGAGATTTATAAAGAGATTTCTATCACTTTACTTTTGCTATTTTGATAGGATCAAACACATCAATTCAGTACAATTTTATTTTATTATGAGTTGAACGTTTTTTATTTATTTGACATCTCATACGTGTGTGTGTGTAGACACGCTGTGTTTACTTCGACCCTTAATCGGATTGAATAAAAAATATTATAATAAAAGAAAATTCAGTTAAATGACTAAATAATTGACTAAAACAAATAAATGCAAATGTAAAAATTAGGTCAAATGATTAATCGCATCCAAAATAAAAGTTTGTGTTTATATAATATATGTGGGTGCACTGTGTATAATTAT
>JAOTRC010000003.1:11070233-11094547 GCA_027497675.1 Cyprinella lutrensis
ACATAGAGGTTTGAAACAACATGAGGGTGAGTAAATACTGACAGAATTTTCATTTTTGGGTGAACTAACCCTTTAAAATACGTGCATTTATCCATTCTCCCGAAATACATCAAAGTAAGTGGTCGTTGAATTGGGAAGGGAATAGAGTTTATAATAATAAGAATAACTGTATTTTTAACTATAGTTACATGTACATGCACAGAGTGTATCTGATATCAGTAAAACACGTCATCAAATTATATGTGAAAGTTTAGTTTTTAACTGTAAAAACAGTTTGTATTTTTTCTTTTTGTAATATGTCTTTAAATAACATAAAATGAACATTATATGATTGAAACTGAATGGATCACTAAACAGTTGTGATACATGACAAGTGAGAACTTTAGACCTTTAATGTTCCACTATTTATATATAGTATACAATTATATTTATTTATTAAAATGAGATGCTGGAGATGAGATGAGATGATTCTATTTTATTCTATTCTGTCATATCATTTTGAGCCCATTGAAATGAATAATAAATATGGTACAACATATAGTTTATTTGATAGTTTTATATCAATGTATAGTTATATAAAGTTGTATTTATTGATGTAAAATTATTATACAATATTTAATTTATTAATCTGCATTATATAATGTGGTCATGCACTTGTCATGGACTCGAACCTGTGTCCTTTTGTGTGGGATACTTCTATTTCTTCTGGAGCTCTATAGAAAAGGGCTTACAATGTGCAAAAACAGTCAGGGACAACTTATGAACTCAAAAGTAGGAGCAATTTTTGGAGTGTGTGAAAGCCGGAACAAAACCAGATTACTCCAGAGAGGTTTTTCAGGTTTTGTGCTGTAAGTCACTTTGGATAAACGTGCCTTATAAATAATGACTTCTAAATTATGGGTTTCTTTACACATGTCTCAGGGCAACTTTTTGCATAAAAATGAGAGACACCCCACTTTTCCCTCCAGCTGTTATCTGCGGTTATTCTTCCTTCGTCGTGTTTCGCGCCTAAAGGGCACAAACAGGAGTTCAGTGAACATACCTATTTGCAATTTAAGAGAAAAATGAAACAGAGGGTAAAACAAAGCCCACACTCCCCCGCTGGTTTGTGTAAAAAGCTTCTTAGGAAAGCTCATGGTCATTTAAAAGTCAAATCTAGCCATTGAAGAGCACAGCACTGAGGGACCTTTGAACAGACAGTGAAGTCAGTCTGAGAGATTCTGTTTATACTCCACCAGCACTAATGGAGCAAATCAAACACTCTCCTGCCTCAGCGCTCCACGTCTGTTTGGTCTTGCCTGGAGTTTTTAGAGGAGCTTCTGGACTATGAATTGCTAGGGTGATGTGAAGTGCAAGGTGTATATGGGACTTTGACATTGAGTGTGATATGCATAGTGAAGCTTTTGTAAGTGAAGAACTCCCAACGTTCTGTGAACGGCTCTTTCCAGTGATGTCTGTGCTCAGTGTGAAATTAATAATAATTCACCTCATAATATTAGGTGCATTCATTACATGGCTGAATGTCTAATATAACAACCTTGAAATTTGACAACAGTTATTTCATAATTACTCGTGTAAGGGCACAGCTAATAAATAAAGCATAAAGCAAAACTCTGATTGACATTTGGAGCTGATGATTTTTGCATCTAGGTGTCCTTGTCAAAAACTTCCTATACGCTTTTTGGGTTTGATCTACAAATGGCTGA
The DNA here is from genome assembly GCA_027497675.1 of Cyprinella lutrensis. Classification (NCBI taxonomy): domain Eukaryota; kingdom Metazoa; phylum Chordata; class Actinopteri; order Cypriniformes; family Leuciscidae; genus Cyprinella; species Cyprinella lutrensis. The sequence continues at coordinate 11,071,940 of JAOTRC010000003.1, forward strand.
ATTCTAAATAGATGACAGGAATTGAGGAATTCCTGCCCTTTACTTTGTCTCTCATATGTCATTTTTTGCGTGGATGTGAGAGATGTGTTAGATGTCGATGTGATTTTTCCCCTCAAAGCGAAGTCAATCTCTCATAAAACACACATCACCGCTCTACGAAACGATGTGTATCTTTTGCCTCTGACACTTCATAGGATAGCGGGGAAAATAGCCCGTCAGTTCTGTTCGGTTTGAGATATCATCCTCTCCCTTTCCTTCATAGGAATGCCCTTCGTACACACCGGGCTCCATTGTTGAAAGCAGCTTGTTATTATTAAGTCGTGAAACAAAAAGAGAGCCATTAGGGTGCAAATGAAGCACTGTGAAATCAAAAGTTTCCCCTCCTGAAGGCCGTCTGATTACATCTCACCAGGTGCAGGTGGAAGAGATGCATTTTCACCGCCACTCTTCTCAAATCCACTCATTTCCACGTGCCGCCTGATGAAGGTTTGCACTCGTTAATTGGCTTGGGGAGGAGAGAGAGCATTCAAATGAACAATTATGGCAAAGGAGTTTATCTTTTTTTTTTCTCCACACGCTCCGTGGCATTTTCAAAGCGTCTACAATCATAATCCATTTAGTGGATACTTTTCCATTTTGTTAATGTTCTGGGGGTTCTGACTCCACAGTTTGAATGCTTTGCAATTGCGTATGGCTGAACCACAAAGCGTCACATGCCATATAGCACACAGTCCTCATCTCCTTGGGTGGTAGAGACAGAAAATTAGTTGCAAAGGCTTTACACAAAGGAGGGTAGCTGCCTTTGAAATATGTTAAAAGGGACTAGTTATTTGAAGAAGATATTATTGTAGTTCTAACCTAGTGTTTTTGCAGATTTTTATTTTAAATGTTTGATGAATGCACTTTAAATTAAAAATGTCCATGGTATATTTATTAATTTTTATTTGGATTAAACATTAGGTAAAATTAAAACGTACATATAAAGGTACACAACAGAATTCTGGCAACTCAATTCTGGTCTGAAACATAATTCACAAGTGACATAATCAAGTACTTTATGAAGCAAGTCTGTTACATATGCTTCTAATTATTATAAAAGAACATACAGTAAATTTTGAGTGCTCATAAGTTTGTTGTTTGCGTGTTTCTTTTTAAATGATCAGCCATTTATTAAAACATTAAAACTTGTTCTATGTTCTATTGGTTTTCATACAGAGAAATGCACATTTCACTTATTCAAGGCTTAAATATTTACTTCGAATTTCATATGATTATACTGTATATTTGACATTAAATACGTCACTTTACTTTACTGTGTAAGTAATATTTGTAACAACATGAACATGAAGGAAATATAGTCAAATGAGAAACACTTTAAAATGTGTTTCTCATGTGTTTCTAACACATTTATTCATATATTTTTGAAAACAAAAAGTTGTCTAGTTGTCGACTATATCATCGAACCTAACAATAAACTATTGTGTTTGTATCCTTTATCATGTGAAAACCGCTCATTTTTAATTAAAAAAAAAAAAAAAAACCATTACGTGTATAAGTAGCACAACTCTATTAACTGAATAAACTCCGCCTCTCACTTCCATCCAAATCTTTGATTCATTCTTCAAGATTGTTTCATTACTTTTTCAATGACTTTATAATGTAACCTTACAAAATCAAAAAAAATCCTTTACAATGTACATTTTTATCAGAAGTTTTGTTTTTGGTGCTGTTCTATAATGTTTGCTTCATAATGAGCTCTGCTTTTATTGAATGCCTCCTCTAGGTTCTTTTATGAATGGGAGGTTAGCAGTCACCCAAAGAGGAGGTCAACTGGAAGCAGATGACAGGTCTAACCCATATCACACCACACAGGACACAGACAGAGACCTGCCCCATTTCACAACCGCTCCTCCTTACAGTGGCCTCGACCACCATCCACCTTTTAAGCCCTACCCGCCTTACGACCCCCGAGGCCAAAGCCACGAGCAGTATTTTCAGGACAGCGGAGGGGCAGCTCACCTTCCGACAGTGCCATCCTCTAGTTCCCATCTCCTCCAGGATCTGTCCACACCGCTGGTCCCACATGAGGACGCGCCTCCATTCTCTGATGTAGCAGCTCCCAGAACCACCACACTGGCTCCATCGTCCGCTGCCCTCACCCAGCCACACGTTCCCAACATCCAACCTTCAGCCGAAACTCAGAGGAGAAGCACAAAGGAACCACCGATATCCATGACCGTAGCGTCACTGACCACTACTGATGCACACACATCCACACCGCCTGCTTCCAAAATGTTAGACGCGGATGATGACACTCCGACCTTAAACAACAGGCCTATCCCAGTGAAAAGAGACAAAGAAAAGTCCTCGATGATCAAGGCACATGGCACTCCAGGAAGTGTAAAAGCATCATCAATGCCTGGGGCTTTGGATGATGAGACCACCACCTCCACCATCATCACTACAACAGTTATTACGACCATGCAGACGCCAGGTACCATTCACACGATCAGCGTGACTAAGATTTACATATATTTCTTACAGTTTTCTATTGCCTGAATCAGGGCTCTTCACAGTTTTACCAGCCCTGCTTGTGCCTAAAGATGTGGGTTTAAAGTTGCCACTGGATAAGTGATTTTGTTCCGCTCTATTTGACACCTTTCTTACTGTGACTTTGATAGTATTATACTAGGTCGGAAAAAAAACATAAGCTATCACCCATAATGTTTACAATAATTGCTTTTTAAAGCTGAAGTCCGTACCTTTTTTGGGTTAAAAATGATCCAAAATACATAACCAGCCAGTGTTCAAAACTATCTGCTTGCCTGAGCTTGATTCAAAGCGGTAAGCTTGTAATAATGGCTTTAATTCCAGTGGTACTGGTGGATTTCTGCGGGAGATTCGAGCAGGTCTTTGCGTCATTACGTCAAGTACGTTAACAATTTTAGAACAAAGTATAATTTGCACAGTCTTGCATTATATGATAACTTATAAGGGATTGTTAGATTTAATCAGCACGATTTACTGCGATGTCAGAACCATGTTATGTTGGTCATACTTCAAAAAAAATAAATAATCTGTGATTCCGAATGCCAGTATCCACACCGGCACGGTGACTGACAGTCTCACAGTCTCCTCAAAGATTGTTCATCAGCGCTGTGCCGTGTCGAGGGTGTCGAAGCACAACTCATATAAAGTTGATAATTACGCAAATGACTGCAATTGCAGATTTTGAACAGAGATGGCGACACAGAGAAAAAAAACCCGCCGGACTGCAGCTTAAATTGTGATTTCAATTTTGTTTTGTCCCTTTAAAATCACAGAACAGTCTGCAAACCATTTGATATTATGTTTGAAAGTATTTTTTTAAAGCAAGGGAATGTGTCGTTGAAAATTAATATTAATTTGTGTTTTATATATGTATATTCAACTTTCAGCTTTTTTTATTGCATGGGGCATTTGTTAATTTGTTATATGTATTGTATGAATAAAACTTTAATCTATCATTTTTTTATTTAATTATTAGTATTTAATTTCAGTAATTTCATTTCAAGTGCCCCCTGACAACAGTAAGCTTTGTTTTATCTATTAATAGGAATGCACGATATATAGATACCATATTGGTTATCAGTGTATATTATAGATGTTTTTTTTTAAATAATTTATTGGTATCATCAAATATTGGATATTTAATAGTGCATGATCATGTCAATTACCCTACATTTACATTACCTTCTTGTCATCATCTAACACATTCTTAATGTTAATTATTAAGAAACAAACACAGTACATTATAAAGTTGTGATACCTAAATTCACTTTTATCTATCTACTTATCAATATAGGTCAAATTTGTTATATCCGTGCACTGCATCCCAAAGTTATTATCTGATTGGGCTGTTGGAACTGATGCAGTTCAATTATACAAGGCCTCCTTGAGGCCACTAGCCAACTAGTTGTTCAGACAATCATCTGACAATTCAAATATGAAAATGTGTAATTTTGCACATTCCTAATAACTAAGCCAAAAGTATGAATTTATATGGAGCGAGAACATATCTTGTGACCAGCAGCTCTTAACTCTAGAGGGAGATAAAAGAGCCGACAGAGCAGAAATACCTCAAGGCTACCAGAAAATATTCGCTCACCTGCCATTTCACTACAATTGTCTGTATTCTCCTACACAGCAGGGCAGGAAAACTGACCCTGTTGGTCCTGACAGAAAATGAGAAAACCTCGGAAGACAATTAAAAACGGGAGACAATGCAATGAAGTGAGGTGGAGAGAATGAAAAAAGGCTCACCTCTGTTGAAAGGCTCACACTTTCTCTGTCTCTCTCTGTCCTTCTACCTTTTCTAATGCAGCTCCATGCAGCACCAATTTCACATCGCCGGGAGGCTACATAGAGACGCCACAGCAAGCCAGGAGCTGGTACAATACGAATCTGGACTGCACATACACCGTGACAGTCTACATGGGCTATGGTGTGGAAATTCAGGTATATTCATCACACTGTTCTTTTGTTATTGACCCAGTCTCTGGAAATGATCTAAATTACTGTGGTAATCCAGTTCTGCTCTTTTATTCTTGAAAGGTTGAGTGTGTAATTTCTGTGCCTCCAGCAATAAACAGAATTGCAAAAATAATGATTGTTTTTACACAGGTTTTGCGAACTATCTTTCTGTCAGGCATTGGTTGGACAAAAGCTCAGCCTTTGGCCCAAACTCACCCCATTGGTTAATTCGGTGTTGCGGTCCAACTGGTTGGAAATGTTTTATTAACTGTTACGCTTTTCAGAAATCAAACTGCAAATACCTTTCTTATAATTATCTCTGAATATGTGAAAAGGCATATTCATTAAAATACCTTCAGGAAAAATTACTACCTTCAGCATTATGGAGTTTTTAATATAAAGGTCACATATAAATGCAGCCGCTGTTCGTACCTAAACTGACAGACATGACTGATGGTTTGGGTTTGTTTTTGACCTCACCTCAGTTATATGCCAACCTGGAAAACATTTTCTTTTAGATATACTGTTGAAATGAAGTCTGTTCCAAATGTTCTTAAAGGGATACTCCACTTTTTTTTGGGAAATAGGCTCATTTTACCACTCCCCCAGAGTTAGACAGTTGGGTTTTACTGTTTTTGAATGTATTCAGCCGATTTTTTTTTATATTTAGAAGAATGTCGGTAACCAGACAGTTTCTGGTCTCATTGACTTCCATTGTATATTTTTTCCTACTATGGAAGTCAATGGGACCAGAAACTGTCTGGTTACTAATATTCTTCTAAATATCAGAAAATCGGCTTAATTGATTTTAAAATGGTAAAACTCAACTCTTTAACTCTGGGGGAGTGGTAAAACGAGCCTATTTGCAAAAAAAGTGGAGTATCCCTTTAAAATAGGCTGTATATAAGTTATTTTGGTTGCACTTTATTTTACAGTACATTTTGGTTGCACTTTATTTTACAGTACATGCACTTACCTAGGAAAGTACTGGTTAATATAAGTTAACTACATGGGTTAAGGTTAGGTTTATTGGTAGGTTCAGGGTTAGTATCTAGTTATTACCCAGTTATTATAATAACTATAATAAGTAAATAGTATGTACATGGGAACAGGACTGTAAAATAAAGTGCTACAATTATTTTGATCAAAATAATTGCATGTTTACTTCATGGGGAATGCCAGAATCCATTACGATAAGCTCAGTAATGAATTATTAATTTCTGTCATGACAACGCTGAGTGTTTTGCATGCTGAATATGACAATGTTGATATTTTTGGTCTTGGCGCTGCTGCTGCTGTTGTTTATTGTTGCTGCTGAGTACATGAACTTGCTACTGCCAATACATACAGTACACGACACACTTCAACTTCTACTGCAATGCTGACCAAAATATTTGAAGGTTGAGCAGCAAGCTCATGGCTACTGATTCAGCAGGAACCAATCAGCTTTGCCCTATAGAGAATGGTGTGATTGTAAGCAGGTTGACTTAAGGACCTCATGAATCCCGAGTTTCATGACATAACTTTGCATTCATTTAGTAATTAAATAGTTTATTTTTGTTTTTTTATTTTTTAAGATTGTAAATAGAGTCAGGAAATGTCAACTCTACTAACAGTATAACTTTAGTTTAATCAGTAGTGAAGAGTTGTTACAAAATAATTTTGTCCTGTTAAAATTCAACCTCTAAAGGTGTGCCTAAATTGCTAAATATTAACAGTACTATTTTCCTTTCTCGTATTATTTCATTTTATTTTGACTTTATTAGTTTTTGCTCAGTTTTTCTCTTTCGTCACATAAAGTCCACAAGCCAAGTTTTGGTTGGGCTCCATGTGTAGTCTGTATAGACGGCATGGAAGCTCACTAGGGTTTGGAATGATACCATGATGTGCGTTCTCACAAAATTCACCTTCATTCATATGATTAACTGCAGCCTCCTTCATAAAATATACAATAGCCATTACCTCTCTGACCTTCCAGATGGTTTGGCTAATATATCTTGAATAGGAAAGATTGCGCATACCAAATCACTGTCAACCATCTCGCGCAACTGCTCTAAATCGGTAGGGAGGATAGGACGGTGAGAGAGAGGGGAGCCTTGTGTCTCATCTCATTCCTCCTCTCCTTGTACAGACTTGTTAACCCGGGACAGTATATAAATATCTCTCTCTTTTCCAGCGATTATTCAATGTGACTGATATGTTCGGAAGCCACACAGTTCCTCCCCTAATTAATTGCTTATGGATTATCTGTCCACTCCTTTTGTTTGTTTACGGTATTCTTTAATGCCCTCCTGTTAAACTGTCTCTCAAGTAACTCTTAACTTAATTAAAGCAGCCCCATCCTTCTGCTGATATACAAAAATAATGTTTAATTCAGACAATACGATGGGGCTGCTTTGCATTTGCCGTGGTCTCACGGCTTAATTTATTTGATCGGTCCTGCTTAAGCCTTCCTCTGATCCAGAAACCCCTCCTTGAATGCAGTACTATCCGATTTTGAGACCTTGTGAAGATCTTGGACTTTGAAGGCGGCCATCAGGAAGGTTAAACTAGGTTTCCATCATACACTCAAGGAAGATAGAAAGAGATTTGCTTCTTTAGATTGCGCCCATCGTGCCATTTTCGTGCTGCATGGCCGTGGCCTTCACCTTCTGGATTCCTCTGGGAATCAGGTATTAGTGGTGGCGGGTAGTTGCTGACCTTGCATGTTGAGGGCTGTGCTGGGCAGAGGGCTCATCACCCGTACAGCCGTGACCTGCTGATCCAGGCCAAATGGCTAAACCCTCATCAGTCTGAGCTCAGTGGAGGGAGCTCAGGTCGTGGCTCACTCATCCTTTAATACCCACATACTGAACTTTAGACTCCATCTCCCCCGAGAGCGACATCCTGCTGAAATCTCCTACGTTGATGGAGATGAGTCATCTGAGGAAGTACGGCAGCTGTAAGGTGCTCGCTTTTATTGGAGTTCAGATATCATCTGTGTAGTATCATTTTTTTTTTGATACATTTCTTGATAGAAGTTGAGTTTAATCACATTTGACCCAATTATTCGCCACAGATGTTTCCTGTTAGGTAAATACTATTTTTTGCCATTGTCAAAATACTTGTACCACTGAAAATGCACAATTCTTGATAATTTCACAGCACAAATTAATTTGCTTTTGAGAAATTCATTGATTTCGATGAAGTTACATACTTTTATATATATTAACAAATTAATTTAACAATGGCAAACAACAATGACATTTCGTCTTTAAATATTTCTCAATTAAATTAAAGTTTCCTCAGGTTTTTTCAATTAATTATTCAAGTAAACGGGCAACATTCAATAACAAATTAAATAAAGAAAATTACAAGTAAAAAAATTAAATATTAAAAACTATAAAACATACAACTGAGATAAACAGAGCACTTTGACGCGGCGTATATATATCTATGGACTCTGCGCAGTAATATTATCACTCCGGAGACGGAGAGGATTTTTCACGAGTGATGATATTACTGCGCCGAGTCGAAGTGCTCTCAAGCTGTGGATCCTAATTTATGAACTGGGCTAGTTAAGTGCTAACAAAGTGTCACGTGTGCCAGAGCGACTGAGTACACGCATTGAGACGAGAGAGGTTTGTATCAACTCGTCTTAGTTAAGGGAATAACATAGTTTAATATGAAAAAAAAATGATGGAGTAGCTTCCCTTTAAGCTTCTTCCTCAGAGGGAACAGGTGAGATAATCACTATTATTGTAAGAGAAAATACATTGTAAAAAGCTCAATTCGTTGCTTGACATTATAGATAAATGTAACGTAATGAGAAAAAGCACTTTTCCCCCTTTTTAAGTGTCTTAAATTTCAGGGCTTAATGTATTAGTGCCTGAATGTACAGTTTAATTAAATGGTCTTTACACTGATGTTGCCCGTAAGCAAGACATATCTTATCTATTAGGGCTGAGCAGAAGAAAAAAAATAGCTCATCCTCATTCCAAATTCTGTTTTGGACAGAGAGTATATGTTTAGTATAGCAGCCTAGTGCTTGAAGATCACTTTTGTCCACTCAGCCATGACAGTTGCCATGACTCTGGGTATTATCACTGCTTGTAAACAATTACCAAGTTAATAAGAGAGCAAGATGGCACTTTGGAAATTTAATGAGTCTGAATCTTGGGGTGCTGAGGAGTGCAGGCTAACAGCTCGAGCTTTGAGCTTTTTTTCAACGTGGAAGGAAGCTGTTTTTCTAAGATTTTCGAATCATATTCCAGCTATAGGTAAATAACATATTATAAATAAAATTTCAGCATACCGGATTGTCTTTCCACAGCTAAACAGGAAGCCTTGCACACTTAAGTTAATGAAGTGAAATGAAGTGCCCACTCTTACGTAAATTTTTTTTAAAGGTTTCTGCAAACACACCGGCCATCTGCTATTGGTCGAGCAAACATTTGCTACTTTAACATTTATTCATTTATCAGAGGCTTTTATCCAAAGCGACTTCCAAATGAGAACAATAGTAGCAGTGATACTAACAATAGGACAACAATATGCAAGTGCTATGACCCTTCTCAGTTTAATCTAAAAAAGTGCAACTGTACATTTATCTCTTATTGCTTGAGAAACATCTCACTGTGTTTTCTTTTTCCTGTTGCTTATATAGCCATTTAAAGTGTTGATTGCCAAGCTATTTCCATCTCTTTTTCTCTGGAATTGTGACCTTGTTGTCATCCCACCTACATAATGGAAAAAATAAGCCAGTTTTAAGTGAATATTCACCTCCAGTGGCGGCACTTGGGCAGGGCTTTCCGGGGCTATAGCTCCATCAGAAATTTACATAGCACCGCCACAGTCCCCACAAGGATTTCCAAATGATTTTCCAGTTTTTTTAACTCTTAATGCCATTTTCATAAAAAAAATCAAAAAATGTGTACATGCATAATGTGCCTATATGTATGAGAGTCAATTAAGCTGAACTCAGGTATGTATTTCATTAGCAATTATTGATGCATTAGCAAGTCGTCAGGTTTCAATAAACCATTATTGATTCAAGGATCTGATATGGTAATAATAAGGGAGGGGGGATTTTTATCCCTTTATCTTTTCTAATCCTAACAACATTTCTGCTGTGGCATTTCTTTTTAGAAGCTGTATTCTATCTAAAAAGTACTAGATGCCTGAAACGGAAACTAACCCCCAACAACAACAAAAATCCTGCAGGCTAAAGTGCAGAATTTGAACGAGTCCCTGGTAACTACTTTACTACTTCAGAAACATTAGTTTCAACATTAAGTTTTAAATGACGTTGTAAAGTATATAAAAGGATAAATACATTTGAAACATTTCTAACTATCTTCTGTTACCTGCAGAAGAAAGTTACTGGTTTGGTATGACATATGACCAAAATGAAATGATGACAGGATTGTGATTTGTGGTTGAACTTCCTCTTTAATAAAGAATGTGTTAAACCCGGAGAGAATTTACTGTTGTGCGTTTGACACATTTCAGTCAGCTACAGATTTTCTGTCGGTTGTAACATCGAAGTTGTGATTTGAATATCAACCATGTGGCCATTTCATGAGGAATGAAGCAGCTGAAATTCAGATGGATGGAGTTATCTGCTTCACAGTGCGTTGATTTCAGCTTTTGTATTATTCATTCTCGGCTCTTCGGCCAAACGCTTGGCTTATTATGGTTAGCATCTCCGTGCTGCCTGAGCGATTTAGTCTTTTTAACTGTGCTGTCTTCCCTTCATTCTGACTCATCAGTGCAGTGATAACGCATCCCGAGTCTGGATAGTTCTTGCCTAAATGGACCCACAGATATCCCCTAACATGCGCAGAAACCATCGATGCAATCCATGGGTTGATATTGCGCTATGGATTGGATGCTTAAAAAGCACCGTGTGCAGTTAAAGGGTCAAAACTCAAGTAGTTATCCGCTGGAGTGAGGGGGATCCATAAGTCGTCTCCAGCATGGGTGGCACATGGATATTGACCGAGGGTCGATACTCTCAACTGCTCTGGATTAAGTGGGTCCACTGTAAAGTTCAATAAATATAGTTTGGTCTCTCCAGCCTGTCTGAGCTGATAGCTTAGATTGATTTGGATGCATTTGTCAATCTGGACAAGTTAAACACCCAGAAGTCTGTTGGCAGGGTCCCTTCAAAATGTCAGTTTTAACAAAGTGCTTTGCTTATGTAGAATTTTGGACTTTGGAGTTCTCAAGTGTCTGTTTCTTTTTATTAGGTGTGAAATGGGGGTCATAATTGGGTCAATGAAAAGAGTGTCCAGGATAAAGAAAAGGAAATCGTTTAAAATATATGTGCAATGTTCTTAGAAGTGTACTCTTGGTATTCATGTTGGAATCATATGAGTTTGAACCTCTACATTTAAAAAGTTTAAATCTAATGAAACTAAATGAGCATATGATATTTTAGAGTGTAAAAGATTATTCCCGTACATCTTTTGTCTAAATTACTCCATCTTTATCACCCAGCGCTGTTTCTTTTAGCTTAAAATACTTTTTTCCAACAAACCTAAGGTGTTTTTGGGATCTGGATGGATTTTGTATATTGCAGTGAAATTGTGCTCATTATTAGATTGAGAATGTACTTTGGAGTGAATTTCAAAGTGTTTCTCAATTTGGTCCTCATCCTCCAGATGTAAGATGCAAATCTTTCAATATTAACATCTTTTTTTTTTTAGATGTTGAGAGGAATTATTGCAGCAATCTCTGATCAAAGCTTGTACATCTGAGGTTTTGAGCCAATTCACCTCACACATCAGTGTTTGAAGTATCATTCTCCTCAATAGCATGGATCAATAACCTCAGACAGCACAATTTCATCTGCCCTCCTCCACATCTCACTTATAACTAGAGGGCTAATGGTCAAGCTTTATTAATAGCCTGTCACTTGTTTTCATGAGCCCTGTCCTCTACACTGACACAGTCTGTAGCGTTGCCTGTACCGGATGCTGCTCTTGTTCACAATTAAAGATTGATGTTACTTTATAAGAGTGGATGTGTAGAAATGGGATCCCATTGTTTTTCGGGGGATTTCCTCTCTTCCCATTTCCAGTAATCTTATCCCTTGCAGAGGGATACTTCAATGTGGCTTAATCTTTTGTAGATTTAAGACATAAAAGTAAAGGTCTTAACCAGCCAGGAGAGATTTGTGCTAAACTCATTTAAATTTGAATAGTGTGATTTAGCTGGAATAAGGTTATAACAAGGCCACTCTCCTAATTTTCTCCATTCCCCTCAAAGCCGCCAGGAGCCTTTTGCTGTTTCATGAAGGGGAACACAATGAATGAAAGTACAATAATATAGTTGAAAGGGTTTTATGAGTGCTATCATTCACAAAACGTATCCATCAAGTAAGTCAAATCTTCCAAAATGTAAACGCAAATTATCTTCTAATGACACAAAAATCAAACGGCCTATGTCTCTAAACCAGAATTTTAGTACTTAATCCTACAACTAGTGATTTGCAAATTCAATTTTTGATACAACAGCAGAATGTCACGGGCAGATCAAGGAAGACGAGGAGGAATGTAGAATAAACACTAGTACTTTAATAGATGAATCTCAGGAACAGGCAGACAGGATGACAGCGTGTTAAACACCAACACAAACAATACCGGACAAGGGAGTGAAGACAGGCAGGAACTTAAATACACAGTGAAGCTGATTAACAAATGACAGACAGCTGTGCGGGAGGTGATTAGTGTCCATGGTAACAGATGAGGGTGGAGAACTCAGACGAGGGGAACACGTGATGAATCAAAACAGTCCAAGGGTGGTGACACAGAACATACTGTGCTGACACAGTTTTATTTAAATAAGTTTAAGTTAAATATCAAATTAAATTCTGTAAATAAACATTGCTTCGTGTTTTTTATTTATTCCATTTTAATCCAATTTATAAAACAAGCACTGAGAAAATGAACTCTTAAAAACAAAAGAATAAATGTGTCTACAAGCAGTATCAAGTATACAGCAAACCCTCAGAAATAATCATTTAAAAATGACATACAAAGTGAAACAGTTTAAATTATTGTTTTACAAAAACATTAAACCATAGGGTTGCATTACATAAAATCATTATTTGCAAATGTAATTGTTGAAAATATTAGTTGCATGTTGCTTGTGTTTTTTAATAGTTCAACACACTGGCGACTCAATGGCAATATTTGGAATTGGATACCACTGATAATGTGTATACTGAAAATGTCCTTTTATTTATATCGAAGAAATTGAAGGCAAAATTTTGGAAGAAACCGTATAGCACCTTAAAACATCAACCGGTGCCCTTGATGCACTTCTCACATCTTTTTTCAAAAGTGTGTAAAATAGCTTTGAAGCAGATCTCCTAGAAGTGGAAAATGTCTCACTTCACTCTGCAAGTTTTCCAAACTCCCTGAAAACTGCAGTTGTTAAAACCCTCCTGAAAAAGAGCAATCTGGATAAGACCATCTTAAGCAACTATAGACCGATCTCAAATCTTCCTTTCATAGGCAAGATCATTGAAAAAATTTGTCTTCAATCAGCTGAACAAATTCTTAAGCTTGAATGGATACTTTGACAGTTTTCAATCTGGTTTCCGATCACATCACAGCACAGAGACAGTGCCCATAAAGATACATAAACGATATTCACTTAAACACTGATACAGGCAAATTATCTGTACTGGTACTACTCGACCTCAGTGCTGCATTTGACACTGTCGGTCATGATATACTACTTGACAGGCTGGGTGGGGCTTTCTGGGATAGTCCTAAAATGGTTCAGGTCATACTTAGAAGGGAGAGGTTAGTATGTATAGGAGACCATAAGTCTGAGTGGACATCCATGACATGCGTTGTCCCTCAAGGCTCAATTCTTGGACCACTCCTGTTCAACCTGTATATGCTCCCAATGAGCCAAATAATGAGAAAGAACCAAATCGCTTAACACAGCTATGCAGACGACACACAGCTCTACTAGCCCTATCACCTCACGACTACAGCCCCATTGACTCCCTGTGCCAAGTCATTAATGAAGTAAACAGTTGGATGTGACCAAACTTTCTTTAGTTAAGCAAAAACAAAACTGTCTTGGGTTTGGAAACAAAGATGGAAGTACTCAAGGTAAATGCATAGCTTGACGCTAGGGGTCTAACAACTCAAAATCAAAGTCTGGAATCTTGGGGTGTTTCTTGTCAGATCTTAGTTTCAGGTTTCAGTAGTCATGTCAAAGCAATAACTAAATCAGCATACTATCATCTGAAGAATATTGCAAAAATTAGATGCCTTGTTTCCAATCAAGACACAGAGAAACTTGTGCATGCTTTTATCACCAGCAGGGTGGATTACTGTAATGGACTCACCTCACTGGCCTTCCTAAAAAGACCATAAGACAGTTGCAGCTCATACAGAACACAGCCGCCCAGATTCTGAGCAGGACCAGAAAATTAACATATCACACCAGTCCTCAGGTCTTTACACTGGCTCCCAGTTACATTTAGGATTGATTTAAAGTATTATTACTGGTATATAAATCATTCAATGGCCTAGGAACTCAATACATTGCAGATTTGACCACTGAAGAGCAGATCGCTCAGATCATTAGGATCTCATCAGTTAGAAATACCAAGGGTTCACTCTAAGCACGGAGAGTCTGCTTTTAGCAATTATGCAGCTGCAGCTGGATTCAGCTTTTCTCCTTGTTTCAATGGTGTGAAGCATATAATCATAGCGCAACTGTAAAAAAAATGGCAAAGTAGCCCACTTGATTACAATCAATCCATTTAATCCGATCGTGTTTTTACCCAAATAAACTCTAATAATGAATGTGAGGCATGCCATTCTATCTGATAAGGTAATATGCATGTAACTGCATAGATCACATGCCAGCCATGAGACACCCTTGAGTGTTTATGCCAATGTCATCTCCCATTGCCCTTGATGAATGCAGGGCGTCTATTGTACAATAAGCTTCATGCATTAGAATGCAGGGGCACCTGAGTGCGGGAACTCAGTTAATTTATCAGCGTCCATCGGAATTAATTACAGATCCGCAGTGTGAAAGTCAGCCGTGGCTAATCACATGGGCGCGACGTCCCACAAGCGTCATTTATTTCAAGGCGCACTGCCCCGTGGCTTATTTGAAACCGGTGTTAGTGCACTGCCATGCAGTTCTCCTTTTGACTAATTGTGTTTGTCCTGACGACGTGCTTTTCTGTCCTACCTGTTCTCTCTGACTGATTGGTTCTGTCTTTTTCGTCACAGATATCTGAGTAGAACGCCGCGCTTCTTTGTGTCTTGCTTGAGATCAGCAAACAGTGTGCCTTATCTGCACTTTAGGTGGAAACTTTGTGTTCAGAACACGTAGTTGGAGTTGGTGTGCTTTGTAAACCCAAATACGTTGCTTTATCGAATATAACAATATTTCTGTTAGGACCACTATCATCAAATATGATTGACAAATAGCATACAGTTTGGGTTGGCTATATGGCTCTGTTCTGGGCATAAACCATGCATGCAATCTAACATGGATAAGAGCAAACTCCAATTTGGGCAAACAGAACACAACCAACATAAATGTGTTGTAGATATATTTAATGTTCAATAATTGAATGTACAACATAGGGATGTAATACACTCATGTCACTATTCGATACAAATCGCGATATTGTCCTCATGATACGATACATCACAATTTTAAGCCAAAATAAAGACAGGGTTTTTGTTATTATTACTTTATTATTATTATTACAATAATATTGTTATTATTTTATTATCATGACCCACAAATATCACCCCTTTGAATTAGTATACATTCAACATTATATATAGTAGTACCGTATAATGTAGTGATGACATTTTTTGGATCTTTTAAGTTTTAGAGAAATGACTTGTCTCTAAAAATATCTTCATTTGTGTTTGGAAGTTAAATGAAAATCTTATAGGTTTTAAATGACATAAGGCTTGGATAATGACAGGATTTAGATTTTTTGTGATTTATACCTTATAAAGACAGTAAGCTACACTGGATATGCAAGGCTTCTTCTGGACCATTTTCCCTTTTTTATTTTAATGTTCTCCACTTCTTTTTGCATTTTTTTATTCTCTGGTCTAGACCTACAATGTTGTTTCCATGGTATCCAGCATGTGTACTGATGTGTTTTTTGTTAATAGATGGGAACAGATAGTGACAGACGGGATGATGATTTCTCATAACAAATAGTCACTCTTGTCTTACGGTCCGTTATCAGTCCAGAAACATATCACACGCCCCTAGTCCTCATTTTCTTCTCTGTTTACAGTGTATTTTAATTCCTGCTTCATCCACTCAAAATATTGTTTTCAATCCCCTCCGACCAGGGCCTCAGATAGAAAGTGCATGCAAACAGCACCATTTTAGCTGCAGCCATCTTGTTGGGCTCATTTTATTGTCACCTTCATTCAGCGAACGCCTCCATGTGGAGAATGAAAAGGGCCATGGAATGAAAGTCAGGCAATACTGAGCAGCACTGCCTTCCAGCAAATTCTTCCCAACGCCTATTAAAACCTCTCTGGCTTGGTAGATTGCGTACATGAGTTTAAAATTGGAAATGCATTAAATTGAACGGGGGGGCCTTGAAACTAGGAACGGCACTGGAGAATTGGTTTAAAATGGTGCTATCTGCCTGCTTGGACCCCTTAAAGAATTTAATTGGTACTCACCTGTCGATAAATGCAAAAAGGCTGCATAACGAGAATTTTTTGATTAAAATTTTAAAGTGAAGTGTGGAGTTAGATGTTTCTTTCGAAGGCTTGCATATTGGGATATTGACCATAAGGAAGAATCCAGCATGTTCGTACGCTTTCACTGTCAATACAGCCAACTGATTTATGCCCGGCTCTCCCACACACTTTTCATCAAGAACTGGCAATGCCTTGTTCTAAAGGGAGAAAAAACTGACTGGGCTTCTTCATTTAAGTGCATGGCCAAGAACAGAATGACTATTTTGTTAACTTAAAGGAATAGTTTACTAAAAAAGTGCTGTGAAGCTCCAAAATGACAACAACAACAAAAAATGGTTAAAATATATTAAAAGTGTAAACACAAGTGTAAAAAAGTGTAAACTCTGGCTGCTGTTGGCTGCGGCGCTTCTTCTTCCTCAGCTGAAGTAGGGCAGAGAGAGTGAAGTCTCACTGAAGACGGCATAAGGAGACATACGGCAGAGAGGGAGTAATCTGCTGAATTTGTAGCTCGTTCAGGCTGAATGGCTTGTTCGACGGCGAAGGCTCAGTAAACAGTCAGAGATGTGTAGTTTGTCGCTGAAGGACTAAAATCTGCTATAATGGCGAATTCGGGGACTAATATAGGCTGAGGCCTCGCCCCCTTGACAGGGTTTGATGTGTAATGACGTAGAGTGGTCTCATTGGTCGCACATCAGAGGTACCCGCGCCATTGGATGTGTAGTATACAAATGCGTCTTACATGTAGGTTCAGTAAATTGAGGAAAAGGAGTTTTCCAGCTGCATAGCTACGCAATACGAAGTGAGCGTTCGAAAGGGAACCTTATCTTTTGCACTGTCCATCACAAAAAATTAAACTTGGAATACATTGCATGAATCAAATGAATTACATTTAAAATCATTTTTATGGTGCATTTCGATATTTTTTTGTGGGTCAAAAACTTTGAGTTAAGCCTTATTTAAAAAAAAATCTTCAAAAAAAGACTTTAAATTTGGTATAATCATATTATTTCTTAGGAAAAAATAATCAGACATAATCAGCACGTTTCAGACTAACTGTGCATTAGTGGCTCTTTCCGCTGATTACATCGACTAACTAAATAACTAACAGTAGGTAACTATATTTATTTATAAGTCATGAATCATTATTTCGATCAACAGCGCTGATTAATTCAGGAGCGAAACAAGTGACTTATGAATGAGTCATTGAATCATTCACTCAGCTGATTAGCTGATTCAGGAAGCACTGTTTATTGTTGAATTACACTGATGGAAACAAAGTTCAGCCAATGTCTTTCAATATTCAAAGAATGTGCACTTGTATGAGTGCTCAACATTTGTCTTTAAAAGAAAAAAAAAGATTGAAAGCTTCATTCACAAAACTTTTGCTTAGCAAAATTCCAGTAAATTACTCCTTTTGTATTCCAAGGAAGAAGGAACTTCATGAGTAAATAATAATCGTGATCATTTAGTTTTTTTTTTTTTTTTTGGTGAGCTGTCCATTTAAGCATAATTTTGTTTACCATCTCTCTCACTTTTTTACATTCACCACATTTGTTTACTCAGTGTCCTCTGTCACACTTTTATTGTACTTCGATTACACCTCTATTGCTTTAGCAAGGCTTTGCAATAGTTCTCGAAAGGGCAAAGAGGAACACAATTATCAAATTATGATAATGCACTCATAACACCACACAGGAGATTCGAAAGCACTGACAAGCTCTAAAAGGTGCTCGTGAACAATGCTCAACATTTATCTCATCAAATACACATGTGAGATGGTGAGAAAAACTCAGAATGGCACCGCTATGGCTTTAAGCCTTCCACCTTACCCGTCTGAGCCCGAAGGATTTTACGTGCACGTCGTTCTCTTGAACATCCGGCTGCGTCAACCCCCCCGCTCTTTCTGAAGGTCGCCGGCCACCAAGGGCGAGTTCTCCCGTGTGTAATCCTTTCTGACAACGCTTCAGTGCCATTTTCACTCATAGAGAACACTGCTGTAGACCCCACTTTGCTTTACCCTAAAATCATATACGACAACCATTAAAGAGAGCGCTCGCTCTTTTATTCTGGAATTTTAAATGCACTTTTGATCATGATTCATGATTTATATTACAATATTTAAAATCTTATTAGCTCATTCGATTGTTTAATGATCACATGTGGCAAGCAATGAGAGAATGAGGAGATTGAAGTGTTTTTTGGGTTAGTGACATGGCACTCATTTATTATCTAATAAGTTATTCAGAAATATATTAAAATGCAGTTTTTTAAATAAATTTTGATATTTTTGGGTCAAAAACTTTGAGTTGAGCCTTATTTTAAAAAAATAATCAGACATAATCAGCATGTTTCAGACTAACTGTGCATTAGTGGCTCTTTCCGCTGATTACATTGACTAAATAAATAACTAACAATAGGTAACTATATTTATAAATCATGAATCATTATTTTGATCAACAGCGCTGATTAAATCAGGAGAGAAACAAGTGACTTATGAATGAGTCATTGAATAATTCACTCAGCTGATTAGCTGATTCAGTCAGGAAGTACTGTTTGTTGTTTAATTACACTGGTGGAAATAAAGTTGAGCCAGAGACGTTCGATATTTAAACATTGTGCACTCGTTTGAGTGCTCAACGTGCAATATGGCCTGAAACATTGTAAAATGGCCGCCGAGTGAACTGACTTTACTTAAACGTGACTTTGAACTGTTGTACAACAACAATGTCACTCTCGAATGTCAGAGTGGTTGTAAGGCTCACAAAACTTGATCTTTTTTTAAAATTATTAAGATGTGAACACCCATTAAACATTATCAGCTCTTACTATTAATAATAGAACTGAAATATAGCATTATCTTTTCAGAAAACGTGTTCACTCTATATCTAAAAAAAAGATATGACCTTGGTGAAAGTTGTCATTTCTATAACAGATATGTGCTGTTGTGCCTAAATGAGAATTGATAGTTTACAAAGTCTCATGAAAGTACATAAATCTCGCGTCCAGCTTTGAAGGGTTCACTGCAGCTTCCAATTCCAGTCGTCACGCTCACCACTGACCCACTTGTCTGCTCTTTGATGATAGATTTATAGGGATGAGTTGGCAGGGGACATTGGACGTCTGTCATATCAGCTCAGTGACTGACTCAGATCTGGTTTCATTAAATTGCTGTAATCTCTGCAGCCTATGAAGCAGCTGTGAGTTCTGGCTCTGCTCCACACCAGCTCCAACTTGTGCCACTGGGCCACGGCACTGACTCCTCCTGAAGTCCCGACTGCAGGACCAAATGCAGGAAGGATATATATATATATATATATATATAGGCTTATATAAATATATTCACACAAATAGTGACCGATTAATAAAAAGTATTTTATACTTTATTTCAAATTCATTTGAAATTAATTTAAACTTAAACTTGACCAAAAGTATAGTCCATTCATTTCCATAAATGTTACTAATTCGGCTTAATTTGCGGTTTATTTCAGACATATCAGATAAATAAGAAATGCTTCATCCATCAGACACCACTGGTGTTATTTTAGAATAATAACTTTGCACACTCTTTGAGTTTGTATTTTGTGATATTTGTTTTAGTTTGTATTTTCTCTCCTCCGAAAATGTGAAAGTGCATATAATACCAATGCATTGGCAATGTGAGGCTTTGTTACCATGTCAATCAAGCTACTTCAATCTAGACAAAGAGAAAGGGTGAGAGGTAGAAAGACAGCGTGAGAGAGATATAGAAAGAGTAATATGAATAGCCAGATGAGGGAGTCCATTACTCCTCATCAGGCCTGCAGCCTCTCTTGCAGGTCTATTTTGTAGCATTCTATTGTTGTGAGGGATTTGAAGTTTGTTCAGGGCGGCTGAGGCAGGGTTTTTAGATGTGGAGAGTGCAGTGCTATACTTTAGAAGCTTTTCAGGTGTGAGTGTGTTTGTGTCCATGCCTGTATGTGTGTGTATGTGAGTTTTTTTGTGGTGATTTGGCCTCGGCAGGTCAGCTATCAGCTCTCTGCAGCCCTCTCAGCTCCCTTTGATTTATTCTGTTGTGAGGGCTCTCCCCTCGCTCTGCCCCCGGAGTCCCAGAGGTCACCTTTTGAAAGATTTCAGCCTCAATTTTCTGCACCCTTTAAAATGCACATCTAGGCATGTTCACTCAGCCACAGAGGGTGAATTGCTCAGTGAGAGGAAATTTAGACAAGAAGAAGCAAGTACAAAAGCGGGAAAGAGAAATGGGACATCGGTTCATTATTCAATCCATTTTACAAAACGAAACTCTTAGGCTTTTGATTAATGGAAACCAACGGAAAAGGATACAATGAAGACTGATGAGCTCTACATGTTTGTATAAATCTGAATATTTCACTGAATACTGAAGACCGAGTATCATGTTAGGGACTGTTAGACACTGAATTCTGACTGAATGATGTATTTTATGTATTTTAAAGGTACGTGACTGGCAAAATGAGAAGTTAGTTTGGTACAACAAGCAGATTGAAACCATATAATAAGAAAAAATGCTTTAAAAAATCCGTTAGAAAAATAATAAAATGTAAAATGAAGGTAAAAGGTTTAGGATTCTGCACTGTCACAAATACAAGTTCATGTTTTTTTGCAAAATCTCACTCAGATAACTATGCCGATAATAGTTGAAATTGTCAAGCCAGATTGGTTGCTTGTTTGGCAGGATCAATGTGAAATTTGTTTAGAGATTAGATTTTGTTTTCTAAAGAGATAACAACAGTCCAACCAGGTATTGTTCATTGCACACCACTTTTTTTCATCTATGTGTCTATCGGTCGTTCCTATTATCATCTCAAAATCACAAAATCACGAAATCACATTAATCAATATTTAGTCAAAACGTAATCAAATCAATAATTAATCGAGGGAAAAATAAAATAACTCTCACTTCATCCAGTGTGAGAGTATCATCAGTGACTGGCCACTTGAAACAAATGAAATTACATATTTTTTCATCACATTTGGCAAGAAGAACAGATGACAGTTCTAGCTAGTGTCATTATTATAAATATTCCCTTTTCGCTCAGCCAGACAAACCTAATGGAGAAACAGAATCAATATTTCAGTGAAATGTCAGCTTTGACTTGTCTTTATGAGACGCTCTAACTATTTATCTTGCAGATTGCATAAACAAAAGAGTGACTGATGTGTGTTAGATGTTCAATATGGATTAGATAGTTAGCGTCTAGATATAGATTAGATAGCTTCTTAATGGAAACAAGAAAAATCTTTAATTGATATGTTGGGAATAATGTAAGCAGCACATTGCAATGGATTTTCTTTGTGACTTGAAAATGACAGTCAAAATGTGCTGTATTTTTGACAGAAATGCCACAATTGTTGTTGTTCAGATTGTTTTGTTTCATTCCCTAATTTCATGGCGAATGACAGGCAGCACAGGCGTGAGCTCAAGGAAAAAGATGCTGACAATGAAATGCTGTCCTTGTGTTTATATCAGCTTAAACCAAATCACACTGTGGTTGTTTTGAATAAATGAAGCACCTGGAGCAAAACGATAAGAGGATGATTAATCTTCAGGGAAACTTTAGAGAAAAAAAAAATATTTTTAAATGAAAGGAAAAATTGCTGCATGGAGTACTTTTCTTGCTGAGTAATGTCTCCGGAGACAACTTCAACAGCGGAATCGGAAATTCCCTCCGTCTTTAATTGAAAAGATCCTCAATACTGAGCACAACTCTGCTCATAGTGTATCCAAGTGAACTCTGCCTTCATCTTTCTGTTTCTAAAATCATTATTCATCTTCCATAACAGACCACCCACCTTTTACACACCCTTTATTTATACTCCATCCTCCCCCACCCCACCCCACCCCATAACCCTGCCCTTGTTTTCATGTTGTCAAGATTTGCCTTCCTCTGCAATTTCCCTGCCGTTATTCAGCCGCGTCGCATAAAACCAATTTCTGGTGCGGCGTGCGGGGGGATTGTAGTGATAATGAAAAAGAGACTGGCTGAGGTGAATGTTAAAACGTGATAAGCGCAGACATGGAGAGTGTGTGAATGCCCTGACGGTGGGAAGGCCAGCGCCATTCCTCCCCAAAGACTTTTTGTTCCTCCCACATGTTGAGAACAACAGCAGGGTAATTGGATGCTGATAAAAGTGTGTGGCATAAGTGTGTGTTGCACATATTACAAGCATGAAGAGACACGTACTGGCGGTGCTGGATGGTCAATACAATAGAAGCCTGTTATGGCCTGTATATAGCTTGTTTTCTTTTGCAACTATAACATATTGCAAAGAATCACATTCGACAGTCAAGTTGTATTGCACATTTGCATTTGAATTTGAGGCAACGTGGGTTATATTGCAGAGGTAGTGTTTAGTGGTGACACTTTCA
>JAOTRC010000003.1:11113926-11124838 GCA_027497675.1 Cyprinella lutrensis
TTAATTACATTTTTAACCCAACGTTTGGGTTTGTCCATATTTGACCCAAAGTTGGGTTAAAACAACCCAGCATTTTTGGAGTGTATTAGAAGTAAAAATTAAACATTTCTAAATAATTCAAGTGTAATCGACCAGTCTTTGTTGTCTCGTTTCCACCGTAACGGGGCTGGATCTCGTTTGCATTATGTTCAGCGAGGGAACTTTTAACTTCAGACAGCCGCCGTGCGTTTCACTCAGAAAATGTGGAGACTGGCTCCATAAACTGTCAGTGTTCAGTGTCTGAGAACATATTTTAACATCGTACGTATTTAAAGTCTGTATATTTTTTAATCAAATTTTATGTAAGGCATCAGGCGTTTCACACGAAAAGATCGATGCGACACTCGTTTAGGTGACTCAAATTGCCCCACTGTATGTTGCTTTACAACAATAAAGATATACAGCATAGTAACGAATTTATAGATTAATCAAGCGTAGCTTTAGTTTTGGTAGGTCATGTTAGTCAAGTTCGCATCAGCTGACTCTCAGCTGATCCACGTCTACCTAAAGGATTACAACGCCTATACATATATGCTCCTAAGTTCCTTAACTTAACTAAGTTCCTAACTCCTATAAGCTCCTTCAGTATTGCGTTTCTCAGGAGCTAACTACCCTCCTCCATCCCCAGCTCCTCCTCTCGCCCAGTCAGGATTTGGCATTCTGATTCCCCTTGAATCAAAATCAGAATGAATTTTCAGAATATGTTGTACCTTAAAATATTGAATTAATGATATCTGCATGTTGGTTCTGTTCTGTTTACCCTAAAGGGGTTATTACTGCTCTCTCTACTTTTATCCATGGTAGACTGCATGAATGCACAGGGTGTTCTGCGCGTGTGTAGAAAGGAAACATACCGCCAATCCAAACTGTATGCTAATTGTCAATTGGATTTGACGATAGTGGTCCTGGCAGAAAATAAAAACCCAAACACTGAAAAAAATAACCCAAGAATGACCCAAAAGGCTCAATCCAGGTTTTGGGTAGAAAAAATAACCCAATATTTTTAAAAGAGTATTCTCAATACCGCCAAAAAAATAAAATAAAAATGTAGGTGGTGGTTTGCAGTGTGTGTGTTCACCACTGCTCAATGTGTGTGTAGTTAAATGCGGAGAACAGATTCCGAGTATGGGTTACCATACTTGGCCTTCACGTCACGTCACTAAAGACACCACATATTCATTTATTTGTTCTCACAAATTATAAAACGCACCTATTTTTCTTAATGCTTTTTAAAAGTGTAATTCGTCACTAGTCGACACCAAACTTCACGTCTAAGGAGTTTGTGTCAGAACAGAAATGGTGCTAAATACAGCGCTTAGGATGAATCAAGCCAGAGAAATGGCTCAAACTCAATAGCTTTATTGTCTGAGGCTTGACAACATGCCAGCAAGCTTCGAAATATTAAACGTCCGACTTTAAACAATGGTTGAAAGTCTCCTCCAGTCATCATAAAGCAGTACTTTACAATTATGCGCTGCACCGCAGGGCCTGTATGTCGGGAGAGGGCGGGTGGCCCGATGGCACGGTGAGAAAGCACAGAGGTCCAGTGATTCTGTACTTTATGTTTATATTGCAGCCACTTTCACAGCCTGCGGTGCAGCTGAGGGTTGTGTTCGCACCGGTTTGTTTGAGTTCCTCCGATTTGGTCTCGTATTGTTGGAGGTCACTGAGCTGCAGTCAGAAATGTTTGTGTATGGCTTGGTTTGCACATTAACCCTGCAAAGCGTGACATCCAAAATAAGACAGAAATAATAACATAATAAGTCAGAATAATAACATATAATACAATTTTAATAAAGTAAGCTTGCATTTTTGTATGTTTTTGGATACATGTGGCTTTTTATTGGCCAATAAGCTCAATTTTATTCAAAAATATGCAATTTGATGAAGTTAGCTTGTAATGTAAATCAATGAGATCTTTATAACAGTGTTGCAGATTTTTATTAAGATAAAATGCATGCAGATATCAGTTGTGTCTATACTGTATCAAAGTGTGTTGAGGTGGGGGGAATTATAGTGAACAATAATAATAAAGATTTACAAATAACTGTTCACTTTAAAAAAAACTGATGTCGTATTTCATACTTAAATTTTAGCATGCTTTTTCGAATAAACTATGTATGGATAATACAATAGTTGCTTCAGTCTTGTTAGTGAAATAAATCTTGAAATAATACTGACAATATTAAAGCTATTCTTACATTTACAGATAGAGTTGCATTTATAGAGTTAACATGTTCAACTAAATGTCAAAATTACCCCAATTGTTTTGAATAGTGTCCTCCAGATACATACCTTTTTTCGTTTCATCTGGGAAACTAACGTTTTATCTATATGAATAATTTAAAATCAAGAAAACTTATGACTAGAATCAAACAAAAAGATGATACACACATAAATAAAATAAAAAGATGATACACAAACAAATAAAAGTGTGGCGTTGATCATGCGAATTCCTTAGTAAAATGAACCAGATTGTCAAGTTGCGCTCATTCTAAACAATGCTGTGTTGTTTTAACCCAAATTTGGGTCAAATATGGACAAACCCAAATGTTGGGTTCAAAATGTAATTAAAATTTTTAACCCAACTTCAACTTTCACTTTCAGCTGTAATTTTTTTTTAATTACACTTTTAACCCAGCATTTGGGTTTGTCCATATTTGACCAAAATTTGGGTTGAAACAACCCAGCATTTTTTTAGATTGAAGCTTGGGAACATTTTCAAATTGTCAAAGCTGGAGAACATTCAAAGGATGTACCGAATATTAAGACATTCATTCAAATGTATTGTTCAGTTTAAGTTTTGTTACTCAGCTAGTGGTGCACAGAACAGATGGCTAATGCATGTTAGCATGCAGGCTAATCATATTATTGAAAAAAAAGTAAATGTCTTGAATTAATTAGCATCAATGAGGTGCGTTTGAAAATCCTCCATCTCATTGAAACTCCAAGTGAGGTGTAACTGAACACTTCTTCATCCCAGGCCGATGCGATTGCCAGTATTGACTCAACTGTTTACTCTATATCACTGCAAATTTACAAATTGAGTTTGAGAAATTGCACTGGCTTTGAAATATCTGGGCCGTTGATTGTATAGATTCAGACTGATCTTGAGCAGGTATGCCGCAGAGTACGCCTGTACATTTTTGTTTGGAATTGGAGATATTCTGTCTGTTTTCAGTTAAGGAATAATTGGGACCTCTCTCTCTCTCTCTCTCTCTCTCTCTCTCTCTCTCTCTCTCTCTCTCTCTCTCTCTCTCTCTCTCTCTCTCTCTCTGTCATATGTCTGTCAAAGATTCAAACCACAGTCTGCAACTTCTTATTCGTCATCATTATGGTCTAAATATTTATTTGTCAGGTGAATTTGGATAAAAGTGTGCGGAGCATGGATGAAGTGGGTTTTATTTTTGTTTCTTTTGTTTTTTGTAGCAATAAGTTTTACCCCTGTATATAAATGATTCTCAACTATGTTATGAAAGATATATATAGGAATGAATTGATACACCATTTCACTTTATAATTAATTTATAATTATAATTTTAAATTAATATCACCATTCAATTCAATCTATACACTTATCTAATGTGCACATTAATTTTCTTGGAGTCATAATTAGCAATATTTTAATAATAATATCTAATATTTCATAGGAATATTTATGTATAATTTATTTCCATATTCACTTGTTGTGTCTCCCAAAATTAACATCCTGTTGTCCTCTACAGTGGACGTGTATGAAATCAATGCCCTGTTGTGTAACAAAGTCATTTTTTTTTTATTTGAAACCCCATAACGTTTCCCTGAGATGTTGGTTTATGAAATACAATTTGAAAAGTAGTTTGATTTAAACTATAATTACAATATATTAACATATTTACAAATGGGAGTGCTACATTTGATCACTAAATTATGTCAGACATTTCTAAAGACCGAGGAGAAATGGTTTTCATGGTGAAATCTTTCAGACATTTGGTATCTGTCAAAAGCCCTGAACGTGCTCTTTACAGGACAGCCTGGCTGTGACATGTGACATGAATGGTGTCAGAGAAATTCACTAAAATAGAATGTCCACTTCAGTGGACAAAAGTCTCTTCCTGGAAAGAGAGAGAGAGGAAAGGGAGAACCACACATACCAAGCTTTGTTTTGAGGGCAAAGACAGTTTTTAATGCCAACCAGCAGAGGTTAGCAGTACTTGTTTAAAATATGAGCTTGCATTAATGTGTGTGTGTGTGTGTGTGTGTGTGTGTGTGTGTGTGTGTGTGGCATGTGCCTGTTACAGGTGTGCAATGTGATTGTGTTTTCTGTATTTGTAAGAGACTACTGTTTCTGTTGATGCTATTGGGCGTCTTTTCATAGATTCTCTGTCTGTCCAGCCCGTTGTCATCACAAGGCGACATTTAGCTGACGCTTTTGACCATCAACATCTGACGCACGTGGCACCCTTTAGCATCAATATGAGATGCGCCTCCTAGTGGTCTAACCCTAACCTTACCCCAGAGCTAAACCTACCCATCATCTAACTGACGCTAGGTTGCCATGTGTGTCGGATTTAGACGCATGGTCAAAGTGTCAGTTAGATGACGCCCTAGAATGAGAATGAGTTGGTCTGTCTTGTTCTTTTCTTCCATAGAATTGAGTGTTAAATCAGTGTTATAGAACTTCTCCCAGAAAGTAATCAACAAGTGGATTTTCTTTTTTTAACATTTGTGCTCCTAGTATGGGTTCAGAACCTTTTTTGACAGCACCCCAAGAGTCCTGTCCACCAAATCCTAAAATAAGCCTCCAAACACTGTTAGATGTCTAAACAAGAACATGACTTCACTGATGTTTGAGGAAAGACTAAGCTATGTGGGTTTTGGGGAATTGGCTTTGTTTTATTTCCAAGGTACTGCCAGAGAAATATTTATTCTTAATTGTATCATTAATCCTTCCCTGTGATGTCCTTATGCTATTGCTGCATGTGTATCTCTTAACATCTTGCATTACTTTAATAATAGACTAGCGCCGGACCAGCACTGTTGTTAGTGAGGCTTGAAAACTGTGAAAGGTTGGCAACAATGCAACTTTTTTTTCATTAGCCGAGTCTTTCTGACCATAACAGGGATTTCAATATGATGCAACTGGAACAGTTCTTCAAAAAACAATGTCAGAGTTGTGTTATTTATTTATTTATTTATTTATTTATTTACAACAAATAATAGCCAATATATTTTAACATAATAATAGTTCAAACTAACAGCACACTGTTGACATCTTTGAGCTTAAATGACTTCTACTGGACTGGGGTGCGTTTCCCGAAAGCATCGTTAGCCAACTTTGGTCGCAAGTTCCGTCGTTATCAGCATAGTTCAACGAGTCGGTGTTTCCCGAAACCATCGTTCTAACGAACATTCGCAAACAGCATCGCAAAGTTGTGTGGTTTGAACGACAGCTCTCGACCTGTGGTTAGAGGCATAGTTTCTAGATTGCAACACATTTGGACGTAATAAATCCTTACCGTGAGCAAAATAAGCAAGGAGACATTCAGTACAACCGGTGCCTTTTATTTAGAACACATAGAAATGTAATTTACGTCTTTTAGTTTGTCAAAAGATTTAAAGTACCGTGTTTGAAGAGTGCGCATGTGCGAACATGCTCTACTATGTAAGAACGAGCCAACGGAGAACATTTAGAAATAGTCCTCAGATGACATGTCTGTAATTTATATAAAACAAATCTAGCGTTTATTGGATCTCAAACAGTTTCATTAAAAGTAGTTATTATTCCACCACGTTGCAAAAACCAACATGGTTCAACAATATTTTGCGACTATGGGTTTCGGGAAACAGTCGTGACCAACCAGTTGATTTCTCCAACGACGCATCGTACTATGGTAGTGAAGCAGCGAGTTACATGGTTGTATGGGAAACACACCCCTGATCGGTCAAGACAATAAAGCCCTGTTAGTGGGTCCTTTTAGAGCAGTAAGCAACCTTTCAGGGCAGCATTTGTTGGTAAGCACCACAAATATTTTACTCAGAAAATCTACTTGTAAATAAAAAGTATGTTTTGTTGTTTGTTGATTAGCTGTATCTTGCTCAAACATACTCACTGCACAAACAGTAACCTATTTTCAATGGTCTGGCTCTCATGTATGTTCCTGTCACTCTGTAACACTCTGTAATAAGTGCAGAAAAATAGTAATTGAGAGGCGGATTTGAGAGCAGTGTGGCTCCTGAGGTTGTCTGGGTTACGGCTGCTATTGTTTCCTTCTTCCACTAAAAGCTGCTCCCTCCTACTTCACAACTGTGAATAACAGTAATGATGCAAAACCCCAGTAATTACATTAATGATTGGCTGTGACATAGGGTGCATGTCAGTGCAGATGGCTTAACAATGGAACGTGATGTCAGTGGGTGGGAGAAGACATCAAGAATTTTCATGCTTTCTTGTGTGCCGGCGGATACGAGTGGGCTATACACACATGCGTTCATGCTTGCTCCTGTCCATCGCGTTGTGCATCCTCATGCATTTTTCATTTCAGTCTTCGCTCATTCCTTATGTATGCACGCATGGGTTTTTAAATACATCCGTGTTCCAGTTAGAAAGTCTCTGCTCGGCAGATTTCCGGTCGGCTGTGAATGAAGTTTGACATCCAGTTTAATATGTGAATCCTATCTCAATGAGCACATGTACAGCTCAAAAGTTCACTTTTCATTCTGTGTAATTGCCTCCCCGAAACACTTTTGTACGTATTGATCCGCAGCTTGAAATAATCCATTGGATTTCAAATATCACCGTGCGCTGTTATTTACAAAACAATCATACTGCCACAGTTGTTTACTTATTGTACGAAAAGGCTGCCTTTTGTAGTCTGTCCTCATCCCGAATACAATGGAGCAGAAAAATTCTGGTAATTTTGTTCCCTACACACTGAGAGAGATGCATTCACGTCACTCGGTGCGGCGGCCAATGTGTAGATAATCTATCACTGTATTGTGAGCAGACAGACAGCGAAAGGGAGGCTGTGTTATTGGAGTCAGGGGGATGTGGTTGCTCTGGGTTTTACTGAAGGCACATGAGTGCTCTGATGGCCTGTCAGTGAGAGAAAGGAATGCTGGGATTCTGTCAAGATGTCTGGGAGTGTCTCCAGGCTCCCTGCCTCACCGCGTGACACATGCGGCCCTGCAGAATCCTCCGCAAGTCTCTCAGGACACAGTCCGTGGACTCGTGTCGCAGATTCGACAACACTCTGCAGACATGCTGTCAATGCAGCGCTGTAAGAAAGTACAACTTATAATGAGGAGAGCACTCTCCGTCCGGACAAAATGGCGCTTGTTGCAGGAGACTTTCTCTTCCTTCTGAGAACATATGCTCCCTTTTAAGGCTGTAAAATTGTATTGTGAGCTATTTAGGCTTGCAATTCCTGGTTTGAGAATGTAATAATAGAATGGGCAAATGCATATTTGCTAAACTATGTTTATTTTCACACATTTTTATTTTTTGTTTTAAGATATGATACAATGTTGTTGATCCCAGAGGGAATTTGAGGATGCGAGTGTAAACTTTCGTTCATATTTGCTGCTATCTGCCGTGTTGTGCATTGTTGTGTATTTTTTAATTTCAGTCGTCACTCAATTCTTATTAACACAATGGCTGTGTCCGAAATCTCCACTCAAACCACTACTCCACAGAGCACTATATAGTGAGCTCACCAGCATAATAGAAACACCACTTTCGGACAGTACTCGATCGTCTCTTGGCGCCGTTGATCACGTCATTGCTGTCGCTCATCCGTCTTTTTTACAATCAGTGCAATGCATGATGGTATGTAGGGCGGGTTAGTGACCATCGGTTTTAATACTTTTCAAAATGCATTCTGGGATAGATTGAGTAGACTATATAGGGTATAATAATCATCACTATACATTCGGACAGGGCTACAAAATGGCGAGCTCACTATATAGTTCACTATATGGTGAGTAGTGGGAGATTTCGGACACAGCCAATGTATAAATACATTCTTATTCCAGTTAGAAAGTCTAGCAAAATTAGAAAGTTTAGCAAAATTTTACCTTTTCCCCATTTAGCAAAATTTTACTTTTTAAAATAGCAAAATTTAAAATTTTCAAATTAAATTTAAAAAAATATATATTTTTTAATTGCTAATCTGGCATCTTCGAAAATGCCAAAATCGAAAAATGACATTTTAGGTGATGAAATAAGGCAAATTTTATATAGAATTTTTATATAATCATTTATATTATACTTTTTTGTGGTGTACTCTACTGTTAAAAAGTTTGGGGTCAGTAAGATGGTTTTGGAAGAAATCCTTTAATCAGAAAGGAGGACACATTGATCAAAAGTGGAAGTAAATTAATTTAAAATACTAAATATTTCTTGTTCAATAAATGAAGGTTTTCTTAACTTTCTAATCAGCAAAAGAATCTTGAAAAAAATTGGATCACAGTTTCCACTAAAATATTAAGCAAAGTTTTCAACATTAATAAATAAATGTTTCTTGAGCAGCAAATCAGCATATTAGTATGTTTTCTGAAGGGTTGTGTGACACTGAAGACTGAAAAATTCAGCTTTACCATCACAGGAATACATTTGATTTTAAGATATTTTAAAATAGAAAACAGATGGATCTTTTAAATTGTAAAAATATTTCACAATATTTCAGTTTGTGCTGTATTTTTAATCAAATAAATACATCCTTGGTGAGCATAAGAGATTTGACATAAAAAATAAACATTAATCCATCTTACCAACTCCAAACTTTCTACAGTTGTGTAAAATCTGTTTAATGTGTTACATAATTAGTCTTTTGTTATGATGAGTCAATAAACTCGCCCAAAATGATTCATTTTTGGTGAGTCAATTCCCTGACATTATTGACTGTGAGAGTTTTCTTCTTCAAAAACATTGTTAATATCTTGCAGTTTTATTTTTTTCATGAACAGTAAGCTTTAATTAAAATCATTTTGTATTGTCTTTCCTATTGTTGAAAATCAAAAACGTTTTCATTAGTAATATCAAGATTAACACTGTTTTGTCACTTATTGATATATTTCCATCCCCTTTCTGAGGGAGTCTGCACGGTATATCTCCAGTTATTAAATCCTATATAATTTGAACGGCTCTCTCTCTTTAAAGCTAAACTGTACAGAATGGATGTTATTAAACCTTTGGCAACACTTTGGGAGAGGAGCCTATTTCATTAAATCTTTTTAATTAAAAAATGAATAAAGGGCATTGTCTTTATCACAAAGTTGCAGGAGTCCTATTTAAAAAAAAAAAAATATCCATTGTCCCAAACTAAATTAATATGTTTCCAGGTTGTTATTGGTAAGGAATTATCAGATAATTATTAAGAGTTAATTGTAGCGGAAGCTTTCTCTGCTTTTAATAATACAGAGCAGACAGCTGCCCGCTCATTTGCATTTAATGGACGTGATATAGCGTAAAATCTAACTGCTGCGAATAGAATTAAATTGCGGTTGTTTTAGGGGCTGGGTGGGGCATGTGCGCTTGTGTAATTGATTTATAGCGCTGGCCACCTGCTCATTTGCCCATCAGCTATCAAACAGCGTTCATTAAGAGAACCCTTAGCAATTATGAGAAATGACATTACCCGTGCTGTGAAAAAATGAAGATCTTAGCATTATGAAGAACGGAGGTGATTTGCATATACAGTGTCTACCTATCAGAGTTTGATTAACAGTCTGGACATTCAGAGATAACGGTCTGTATGGGATCACATAGACAAATGTCTCAAGTCTACATTTGTGAGTCGCTTTGGATAAAAGCATAGCTCAAAGCAAATAAAAATATGACACATAGTGTCTGAATGTGTGAAATACAGACTCTCCCCAGAAGACAGCACTCGAGCATATGCGAGAAGGGCAGATTGACTGAGCAAGCGCACGGCAGTAAGAGCACCTCAATCAAATCACAGGCTATTATACTCCCCCACCACCACTATCTGAAGTCGTTTAATGTTTTGCAGGGCCGCTGGATCCCTGAACTCTCAAAGTTGTGCTTCAGTTCGGCCAGTTAATGAGTGCTTCCCGCCGAGCCGTTGGGCCGTGCTGTGTGACACACCATTGTTTTGTCATTTATTGACCGCTCTATATGCCCTCACATCATTAGTAGGGCCATATGAAAAACATGCCAGCGTGAACACGGAGTACACTCTGCCACCGACTGTCTGTTTGCTTTTAGGAAATTATATGTGCTGGCACTGAGTTATGGGGGCGTGCTGGAGCAAGGCATTTAGATGACATGAATTATACTTCAGCGCTTCCATAAAAGAGAGAGTCTGACAGTGAGACGTACGTTTAATGAAGCAAAGATTCTTGCTGTCTCTGTGTTTTGTCATTTGAGGTGTCAATGCAAATAAAATAGGTTTGGGTTGCTTTTATTTCCATGGGAACAAGGCAGATTTTTCTTTGCTGATGAAACCTCTACTTTCTACTTCAAGGCCTCATGTGTTTTTTTACGCTGCCACCTGTGTTCTCGCTGTACCTTTTAAATTGAACAGAAAGTCATGTAGTGGAAAATAAGGAGTGCATAGTGGTGTGGCTCAAAGATGTTTGTTTTTTTCCCTCTGACAACTATTTCTCACCATATTTTGGGTTATAAATTTAGGTTTCAGTCTGCTGTCGTATGTGGTGGCCATATAAAAGGCCACTGCATGGGGGCCATAAGGGCGGACTGCAAAACAATTAGTTTTTTTTTTTTTTAACATATTTAATAAAGTCAATACTCAATGACTTATTAACAATTCTAAAATTAAATAGAATATAAATTAAATAGAATAAAAATAGAATATAAATTAAAACATTTATATTATATTTTGGAGGAAATACTTTTTCTTAGCTCCCTCTG
>JAOTRC010000003.1:11126093-11162263 GCA_027497675.1 Cyprinella lutrensis
TATGTAAATTTGACAGAAATTTGTCAATTGACAAGAAAAAAAAGTACTTGTTTTCTAGGTAATATTGAAATTTATTTTGGCTTTAGAGAAATGATAATGTAAAAGCTAATGACTTAATAATTAGAACAATTTGAAAATGTGATGTTTTTCTAATATCATGCTTAATATTTTTCTCAGGTTAAATGGGTGTGTGTGTGTATAGAGCCACAGCTAAGAAAAAGCTGTTGCTTACACACTGTGTGTGTGTGTGTGGGCGGGGTGCGCGCTTGCGTGTGTATGTGTGTCTGTGTGAGAGTGTGTGTCCACGCATGCGGACGCATAACACACCAGAGATGTCAGTATACTCCTGTGTTGTTCCCCATATGTGTCTGGGTGATTTACTTCATGATGTCCGTTTGCTCCCACCACCTGTCTCAGGTTAATAAGAAATGATGTAGAAGCCAGTCTTAAATTGAGGGAGATTTCCCTTGCGTCTGTGTCATCTTGGATTTAGTCTGTCACATGCAATCAGCCTCAATAAGACATGATGAGCTTGGAGTCTGTGAATCCCTGCCCATACTTCATAAATAAGCCAAAGAGGATATATTTTTTTACAACAGATTTAATAGCGCATTCACTTTTGTAAGTGTACTATTACCCTGCTGTACTTCTCTTACCAGAGACACTGCATGACACAAGTGTGGCATCATTTCAATGTTTTCCCAGATGACGATATGTAGACTCACACACACACAGGCATTTCATGCTCCGAATCGGAAATGAAGCTCTGCTTATTGGTGAATTTCTGCGGTTGTGTAGACCGTGAACCTGTACAAGTGTTGGATGAGTAGAAGCCTCTGAACAGCTCCACTTGTTCTTGACATGCTGTCAGAGCAGCCTGACATACAGCTGGTCACTGTGTCTCATCAAACATCAGATGTGGTCATGTCTGAAGAAAACAAATATTCACCCAGCAGGCACCACCTAACGATACCTCCTCTGCTAGCATCAGCATTATCTACAAATGTCTGTAAAAGTTTGAAATCTATTTAATTGACCCTTCACTGCATGAGAACATGGTGACGGCGTTAGAGTGGTGTAGCTTGTCGGACATAGCGGACATGGTCTTTGCGTAACGGTCAATTGATTTTACACTTTTAAAAATAAAGGTTCTAGTTACAACCAGAAAGGGTCTTACAGATTTGATGTCATAGGAGAATCTGTTGAATTTGCGTTAACTTTGATACTTCAAATGAAATACATACATCTGTATGATATTGATTATATTTTCATCTCCATGAGCCAGTACTGAATAACTCTACATTTAATTTCCCCGTTTGCATTTTGAAGACCTGTTTTCCAACGCTCACCTAATCATTTATGGTTAAATGTAGATGTTGTGCACAGTGATGATTCTCTGTTTATGTTGCCATAGGCAACATTCTCTATATATTTCCAATTTCCATTGAGTGCATTGATCAGGGTTAGAAATAAAGCTTCATTCTCCATCCTTCACCATACTTTGGCCTGCCCCAGAATGAAAGAGAGTTTTCGTGAGCACATTGCATATGCTCAAGGCTTTTATGTGTTTACAGCTGAATGCATTGAGCCAGAGGCAGTGAGCATGTTTGTTTGGAAGCCTGAGATGTGCCAAGTCAAGTTCTTGACTCATATTCAGTGCCTTCAGATTGTTCCAGTGGGCAAATGGCCTGTGTGGATGGAAATCTGTTTGTGATGTTTATACGTGTAAAGAATTCAGAGCAAAGAGATCTATCGGTTTGCACCTTTCAGTGGTTTACAGTGTGATCTTCTTTCACCTTTACAGTACAGTAGACTATAATGTAAATCAAACACATAAACACACAATGTTAATAGCTTTCCAAGTCAAGTTGGTTGCTGATGTGCATGCATATCATATCTTATATGTAAATTTCATCGAAATTATCAACATGATCAAAACTTTGCTGAATAACCTGTTCTTGCTCAATGAATCGGTTCACAATCTACCTTCCTGTCAACATTCCTTGTTATACTTATTTAGAAAGTAAACACACATTTTAGTACTAACAATTCTAAAATTGTCCCCATTCAGGTTGTGGTACTTTTATATATTCATACAGTAAACATAAGGATAACTGAAATATTGTTATA
The DNA here is from genome assembly GCA_027497675.1 of Cyprinella lutrensis. Taxonomy (NCBI): domain Eukaryota; kingdom Metazoa; phylum Chordata; class Actinopteri; order Cypriniformes; family Leuciscidae; genus Cyprinella; species Cyprinella lutrensis. The sequence continues at coordinate 11,128,224 of JAOTRC010000003.1, forward strand.
AATATTTCAAGATAGACACCTACTGGACTGTTTGCTTGATTATCCAAACGTCATTTTTTTTAGAAAAACCCTGTTAAATGTTGAGAATCAAATATGATACATCAGGTTTTTGTGGAATGTTTGGTCCCCATTGGCTTTCGTTGTATTAACAAAAACAGCCAAATCACAATGAAAGGATTTTTATTTTTGGGTGAACTATCCCTTTAAGTTAAACCAGCCAACTAAACCATAGGGTTCGCCAGTGTGACCGGACATACATCGCCCCATTCTCACCACGTCCACCCATGGGCCTTCCTCCAGGGCACCTAATGAAGCACATTAGCACTGCATCTGTTGCTGTCTAAGCAGTTGCCAGCTAATCTCCACCATGCCAGTTCCCACACAGTCATCTTCAGGCCACATTACAACACTCAGTCTTTATGGCCTATGAAGCCACAAGGCAACTTGCGGGCATGTGATTTAGTGTCGAACGGACGGCTCCACATAAAGCCAGCCTCCAATGCCCCCTCAGTATTAGTCTAATTGAAATGGAAGCAGAGGGGTAATAATGCTATAACAACCCGGCAGTGCGAGCGCACAGGCCCCGCTGTGCTGAAACAGCGCTAATAAACCATAAATAAAATAGATGGCGGAGGGAATGAAGGGCCCCCCCACCCATGTGCCGGCTCATTGAGTCGGTGAGAGCACTCCCCCTCTTCCTGACGAGATTAGACAGTCATCAGGGGCAGATACCCTCTCCTCATGCCCTGCGGCTGTAGGCGCTGAGCTCTTATGCGTACATGTGTGCCTGTGTAAGCGGATGGAAGTCATGTGCAGGGCATAATTACTGTGAGTTCAGATACCCTGTTTCAAGGCTATACGAGAGAGAGAGGATGCAAAACTGCCTCATCAAATACTAAAATATACACTAAGCACTGGGCTGGAATTAGGGTGTTTTTAAATTGCCTCTACAGCTCAACTTTTGAAACATCACAAGCTAGAAAGCAAAGCTTATTTAGTTCTGATTCATTAAGATTATGGCATGTATTTTTCTTGCATATCAAAGACATTTTCTCCCAGATAGTGCTGTAAATTATACAGGAAACCTTCTAACTTGGTTGGTCGTGATGAAACTGTACTGTACTTGTACATTTTTAAACAGTCATTTGTTCATGAATTGGACTATGGGGTACTGGTTGCACTCTGTTTTTGATTTTCATTTTGAATTAGACTATACTATTTTTAAATTCTTTAAAAATAACTAGTTTAAATAAGTATTTTGTTCATGAATCAGACTACACTGGTGAAATGTTTATTATATTAAAATTAAATGTTTTTACCAAAATAATAAATTTTGATAAAGTCAAGATGATGACGAGAGTCATGTAGAAGTATTCACCGTGAAGCTTAGGGTAAAGTGGCCTATCAAAATTACTGTAGTTACCATGTTCTAAACATCACATCCTTTGTTTTTCCATCAAATGAAATTTAACTATGGTTGAAGAACAATATGTTGACTTTAAATTGAAAAAATACCTCAAGTTAGCACAAAGTTAGCATTAGCCAGTAAGCATCAGCCTGGTTGAATCTCTGCATGGTTCATTAAAAAGTATTCATATTTATCTACTGTTGTTTTAGCTTGTCTTTTTGAAGCTAAAACTGCTTGTACTGATATTGGCGTAAATGTATAAAGCAAATTGCTTTGTTAGAGTGTGGCAAAACTTGACATGAAATCTCTGGACATTTTTCATACTGATTTTAGAATTATATGTCATTGTCACTGAAAACTAGGATGACTATTCTAGACACATTAAACTTTTGTTTCACTGAAAAAATTACACAATCTTTTAGAGAAGCGTTTTCCCCACTCAAATACAGTATATGTGTATTTATATAAGTTGTATATAATTCAATAAATGGAATTTAAACTTCCTGACTATTCTACAAACTCAGGAGAAGCGATTAATCTGTTAGTTTTTGTCAATAATTCAATCAAGTGTTTAGATTAACACTTGCATGAATTATTGTTACTGCTATTTATAACCCCACATCTGTTGAATTCTCTATTTATTTCCCCAAATTTCTGGGCAAATGTAAACAATGTTCGGTCATGAGGGGTTACACCTTAAACATTTGGTGATCAAAATCAATCAAAACTAAAAGCATTTCAGTCAAGAAAGCTTTGTAGACTGCTAGTGCTCACCTGCAACAGTTTGCAGAGTGAACTATAGCTTTCAGATTTTTTATGCAAGTACCGCAGAATCTCAACATTTTTGTGGGGCACAAAAAAATGCTCTTCAGGGTTGTGGATGTCAGTTCTGTATAACACTCGCTTACTGGCTGCTGTATTGTTGCTGAGGTGCACCACCCCATTACGCAGCTCCTCTCAGTTCAGTAAGGGAAAAGAATTGCAGTGATTTATCAAACTGGGGCTTTCTTGGACACAGAATCCAACCTGAGCCAGCAGAGGGGAAAAAAACTTAAACAAAAACATTAATTCTGTTTGACAGGGCCCTCTACCTCTCTAAACACCACCACAGGATCAGAGACCAGCGAGAGAGTGATTCTCGCTTGAAACACGGCGGTGATTCACTTTTGCTGTTGGTTCAGGATCAGATACGGATAATCTGAACTATGAAAGCAATACTACAGGGCATTGTACAGAACGGTTTAATTAATGCCTGACACCTGAAAAATTGCTGTAATATTTTAGAGAAGACTGGTTCGTAGAAGCTTCTATTGCCTCTAATGTGAGATAACATTTCTTTTGGGATAGGATAGCATCTCGATCATGTGTAATACAACTTGACATTTTTACCTGTTATTTACAGGGCTTTGGTGTAATTGAAGACCTTTTGCTTGCTGTTAGCTGTCAAGTTATCTCTAAAGACTTTGGCTAGAATTCACTTTACTGTGTTTATGGCTAACCTCCCACAATCCAGTTTAACCAGATGCTATGTGAACTGAAACAGCACTATGCCATAACTATTTCGATTAAATAAACATTCATTTCTTTGCAAAAGACCAAAAAACTATTTGATTATAAATTAAGCTTATTATATTGTGCTTTATTTAACAGGTCAAATATGCCAGATCTCAGTAGCCTGCTGCATCCTCTGCAACTTCTCACTCAGAAGCAATTATGCCATGAAAATGGTTAAAGGTTAAAGGTTATAATTTATCACCCCTGTGCAAATTTTTTGGCCTCAGGCTCAGTCTTGTCATTGGTGACAAAAACAACACCCACACTCCGCTCTGAATTTCAACAGCTAACAATACGGCTGCCGCAGCCACATCGAGACAGGGAGAAATGAACCCAGAAATTTCTGTCATAAATTGCAAAAACATTCTCAGTGGAGGATTGGGGGAGGAGACGAACAAATTGGTGTCGGGAAAGCAGTTCTTAGCTCGACTGGCACTTGCGGTCTAACCTGGATTTACCGCCTCGCAGGGCCTACTGTGGAGGCAGTGCGAACTTTTGTGATGGAGGAGAAGATGGTCACTTGCTTATCAAAGCATCCTTCATATGCAGTCACAGTTTTGTACATTGAATTCAGTTGAAATCTCTCTAGCCTTGAATTTTGACCTCTTTCATTTCAAAGAAAAACCTCTGTCTTTTATGTCTTTAGTATTCACATCATCAGGGCTTGTTGATTTAGGTAGAAGGTAAAATGAAAAAAATTGCACTGTTGTTGCTTGCAAATTTTTTCTAAATAGCAGCACTTTGGTCCAAGACCTTCTCCAGACCTTTTGAAAGGGTGAAAGAAAAGTTTTCTTGTTTGATTAGGTCCCTGGTGTGTCCTGTTAGTCTATTACCCTGTGTATATACAGTAAGCTCTTGTGTTCCTGTGGTTGTTGCCTGGTCTTTTTTCTTTGGTTGATGTTACATTTTTGGTCTCAGTCTTACTCCCTAGTTTTCTTGATGTTTTGGTGTTTGATTTATTTTGGTAAATTTGTCAAAATTTACAATCTGCACTTGAATCCTGCCTTCACTCTTCTCCGAGGGCTCGGTGTGAAAGAGAACAAGTCCTGACCAAGAAACACTGGGGCTGTGTTCAAAATCACCCCTATACCCTATACCCTCAAATGGGTGTCCCCCCAAATAGTGCCCTATTTAAGGGCATATTGACGATTTTGTGAATTTGAAATACACAAAGGGTTAACAATATAACAAGACACTCCTGGGCACAATCAAGATTAATTAACAGGGGGATACATTCAGTAAAAGGACTAAAAAACATGAAACAACATACAGGAAAAAGGGGACACAGGGCAGGCTGGGATCATGACAGAGATGGGGACTCGAGTCTGAGACCCAAAAGACTTCAGACTCGAGCTTCGAGACTCGTCAACAACCTGTTTTCATGTAATTATTGCTTTAAATCTAAAATCTTTAACATATTTCTAATTTCTTAGCAAAAGACTTGAGACTTGACTTGAACTTTCCCCTCAAAGACTTGAGGATTGACTTGGACTTCCGAAACATGACTCTGGATCATGATAACAAGGGTCAATAAAGACTCATTTTACAGTCCTATCCAGAAGACCAAAGCTTATGTAAGAGTCCATTTTTAACGAAGTTTTATTTAAACCAGACCATTAACTGAGATTACTGCTTCTAAATGGCACATAGAAACAAAATAAAAACCTCATCGAATTGTCACTGGTCATCGTATCGAATCGTATCGAATTGTACCATATGTCATCAGACATTAAGAAGGTCTGTCTAAGTGGGCCAGATTAAGCTTATATGTGGACCAGAGTTGTGTGAGACTCTGTGTGAAAATCAAAATGGAAAGAGTGCCCAGTTAAAAATGATTAAGAATCTGCACTAGTCTCAGCGGTAGAGAGGGTTTTGCTCTATTGCGACTATTAGGCCAAATGTGAGACTAATCTATCATCTTAGGCAGCTAATGATTGTCTCCATGCATCCCAGCAGGCCCATTCTGGCTGGGGAAACGGACAGTGTTCGGGGTTTGGGTTTATTTGTCATCTTCAAGATGTCCCTTTCACACAGAAAAGGTCGACTGCGGTCTGGAGAACATGGAGAGAGGACATGCATTGGGGACAGACCCTCGGAGACCATATTAAACTGAGAGAAAGAAAGACAGATGGAGTTTGTTAAGATAATAAGTCTTCTTGAAATAAGTGGGAGTCGCCGTAATGCAATATTCAAACTCCCCACAGACCTTAGTCTCAGTCTAATGATAGTTTTAGAGCTGCTTCAGATGTTTGTTTAAATAAGCATGGTCTGACGACGTGCTACAGTTTTAATCATGTGCCTAATCCTTTATTCTTTTGCTCTTCATTACAGCATTTGTCTTGAGTTGCAACTTCCCTGATAGACCAGCGTATGGAGATGTGTCCGTCACAAGCCTCCATGCGGAGGGAGAGGCCTATTTCTACTGCTTCAATGGATATCAACTCCAGGGTCCCTCCACACTGACGTGCCGCAATGCCACCACACCCTACTGGAGTGGCAGAGTGCCACGCTGTCTTGGTGAGTCCCAAACTTAATGATGAATTTAGCATTCACATTGGCATTTTAACACTGAACCTAAAGATATGTTCACAACCTGATTGGTCGCTTTTATTACGTATTTTTCATGGCTGAATTTATCAAACATCCAAATCAATGTTGTGTGCTTTGTGTAGCCTACATATGATGGTATTTTGACCAGCTGAGAACTTGTGAAGTGCTTATAAAATGTGTAAAGGAGTCGAAACAGCACCAGGAATCCCTTTATCATGCACTCAAATGAAGATCTGCTGCGATGAGACACGGTTCTGATGTTTGGACCGAACTGTGATGGAAAACATTGTGACCATGATCTTTTCAGTGGTCCGCTTGTTTGGTGCGCGCCAGGGTTAAGATGGCACCGTTCAGCTTATTCAAATAAACCACTCTAACAGAGTATTTGCACCAGGGTTCATTTTAATTGGACCAAACATGCCAAGAGTGAACACACATTTTTTACACTTTTACCTGACAACCACTGGGATTACATTGGTGAAATTGGTTAAATTGGTGGTTAGACCAGTCGTTCCACTGAAAAAATGACAATTTACACAATAATTCAAGTGCTTTGGCAAAAAATGTGCCTCACATTTCTACTTTTATACTTTCTGAACAATGATTGCATCATTTAACTCCATAAACTTCCTTGGCAATATGGCGATATGCTGGTCTAATCCAAACGATTCTGTGCTAATTGACATTATGCCCCAAATCTGGTTCATTGAACATTACTTGTATTAGATCTAAGTGATCTCTTTAAAGGGTTATGGATCTAAGCTGCTGATACAGTAGTTGCAGGTTGCTTCCAGGTGGCTGTAAACTTGAAGTAGAAACTACCTAACATGTCACATGTGCCCTTTCACCAGATAGACTCTTAATTGCAGGTTACTCCAGAGGGATTGTCCCTGTATTGAGTGTGTTGCAACAAAAGGATCGGCTAAATGACAGTTAATTACCAAATCTGCAGGATTTGATCTCTACCCCTGAGAAATTCAATTATGAAGCAGTAGTAGCACTAGTAAGCAGCACTAGTACAGGGAAATCTATGAAGTTGTAGCTTCTGCTTTTAATGAACCTTATTTCATTTTTATATAGATGCAAGTGGTTTTACCTGACAATGATAAACACAGCCTCCTCACACTTGCTGATTTGCATCGTGACGCTGCCCTGGACTCGCTCACTAGCAATTATCCTTCGTTTTCTTTTCTTCGTTTCACCATAAACATACACCCACAAGTCATTTTGTCATTCAGGCGCAAACAAACCTCACGCCTGTGTAAATATTTAGTCCACACAGGTGTGATTTAACTTGACAGGGGAGAAACTCCCGGTGCGGTTGCTCCCTCCTCCTTTTAAGTTAATTGGGGTTTGATCATTGATTTTGGCTGGAATGGTTGTAAGAGAATTGTTTGTGCTACAAGGCAGTGAATATTAACAACCGTACCCCCTGAAGGCAGCCCGGTGTGGCAGTGAGATTGACAGGTCTGCCTTCTCTGCATAAATAAGGACTTTTTGTGCCTCAATCTCTTTGTGGAGCCGAATCCCAGAGCTGGAGAACTCTTCTCTCTTGCATGACAAGCAGAACAACATCTTCGATTGCAAACAAGACCGGGTTCCCTGAAGGACGGCTGTTTTGATGAAGGATCTCATTTAGTGCTTCGGTGGCACAAGTCGTGGGGTGGTTTAGTTAGCCTGCGGCTGCCAGACGTGGCCTGCAGGACCTGGAGTTTCTCACTTTTCTCCATTATTTTGGAGTGAAATAGCATAAACGTGCAGTTTTAGAAACAAGCTGATGCGGAGCCGGGCCAGACTGTCAGAGTCTGATTACTGATCAGCATGGGCCGGCTGCCAAGGAGCACGGCTTTGGGTCCACTTTAATTACGTTCTGTCCGCCTGACTAACCTTCAGGCGTCAAGCTCTGAAGGAATCCTCCTCCGTCGACAAGCTCTCACTCTTTTTTTGTTGCTTTTAACAAAAACTGTTTACTATTACTTTATAAAACTGATTCCCGTATTATTATTATTCCAGTTTTTCCCCCAAAGTCTTGTGGTATGACCAAATTGCTGAAAAAATATATATAAAACAAGAAATAATATCATAGAGAGGACTCCTGTCAAGTTAAGACAGGTAATTTAACCTTTTTACGACAAGGCAAGTGTCAGGTTTGTGTAGGTAGCTGAAGACGAGGACCCAAAAGGGGGAAACAAGATCAAAAAACAGAACTAAATACATTGAAAATGTGACAGCAAGCTTACTTCAATGTGTAAAAGATATATTAATTATTTACTATATTTATATTATAATTGTAAAGTACAAATAAAATTATTTAATTCAACAAATATTTATTAATAATGAAATTGTACACTAGTATGTGTTCACGGAGTCAGGGAATTATGTTAATACTTTATACTTTATAAATGGCATTTTTATAGTCATTACAGTTAAAATTTGTTGAAAAGGGTATAAAAGTGTTTCAAAAATATACAGTATATGAAAGTACCATGAATACAATGAGTACATTTTTAATCCTCAGCACAGGTGTTTTAAACTAGTTTTTTAATAGTCTTTTATATGCCTAAGCACCTGGTGTATTCTATAGGCTACAGAATGAATTTATGTAGTACGAATAAATACCACTGTACTACATCCGCCATGCTGAAATTGTCATGTGACTTGAGATGCCATTCAGAACTGCTCTTCTGTGGCCTCATGGGATAGAAAACATCCATCAGATTTGCACTTCAGAATCTCGCCGGAAGTAATAGGTCATCCGGATTCTTTTCACCTACTGTTTTATGAATACTATCAATACAGACATCATTTCAGATACAGTTTTTCTCCTACTATATAAGCAGACATTTTCACTGGGGGTGACTTTGTTGTATACCCTCACTTTCTATCTCTTCTTAGTGCTACATTATTGTGTTTTATAGAGCTTTCCTTGAGAGCTTTCCTTGAACTCTAGCACTCTTATTTTCATCTCAATGGCATCTGTCTCCTTCCATTTGTACTTTGAACAGTGGCGTGTGGTGGAATGGTGAAGAACGCGACTCTCGGCCGCATTGTATCGCCTGGTTTCCCTGGCAACTACAGCAACAACCTGACCTGCCACTGGGTGCTGGATGCCCCTGAGGGTCAAAGACTGCACGTGCATTTCGAGAAGGTGGCCCTCGCCGAAGATGATGACAGGTTTGTCCCAGTCAACTCACTCGTACTCCGCTATTATACACTAATTAGTCAACTAATGTTCAAAGAGACAGTTGGAGAAGCTCAGAGTGTCTCTTCACAGTGCCGTCACACTCCAAATGTGGCGCTGCTCTTCAGGGCATTATCTGCTACGGCGAGAGCGAGGGATGATAGGAACAGCTGTGAGTGCGCGAGTGGAAGTGGATGAAAGTTTCTGAGATCAGACACTTGCTCTCCTTTAAAATAATTTAGAATAATCAAATCCCCTCGTGAAGGCACGGAGAGAACGATTACAGCCCACTCCAGGGCCTCAGGAGGGGGATTAAGTTATTTTTATTAGCAGTTTCCGCTTTTTCTGCAGGCTTTGCTAACAAATGGACTTTTAATGAGGTCACTTGCTGCTCAGCTATTCAAAATCATATCAGGCAATTACTATGAAAACTGCCAAAAGACAGTGCTAGAAATCGGAGGAACGTTACATCTGCTGCCAAACAGATACTGTAGAGAGATTCACTGTTTTGAACCCAACTAAACCATTCTGTTCTGTTTATGTCTGCAGGTTTCTGATCAAAAATGGCAACCACATCGACTCGCCCATTCTGTATGACTCGTATGAGGTGGAATACCTCCCGAACGAGGGAATCGTTTCTTCCAACAGATATCTCTTTGTGGAGTTCACCACGGATGGTTTCGGGACCAACACGGGGGTGGCCATCAGATATGAAGGTACGGACTAACTAGACAGTTCATTGTAAGCTCAATCGTAGAACCATTGCCACCAATGTCTACGATCAACTTTTGAGAATCGCAGCCCAGGTCAGTTCACGAGTGAACCAGTAGGAATGTTTACGTTCACTAATTATGAATACAATCTAATTTCACATTCTGAAAGTTCTGTTTACATGAACTAAAAATGCTGCAATCACATATTTCACATATTTGTTTACATGTGCTTTATATTTTTTTCTCAACAAAATTTCATATGCAGTACCCAGTTGCCACGTTCAAAATCGAGAAAATCATTGGGAAAATGTCACTGGAGCTGGAGTGCAATTTTTATCCTGATGACAATTCTAAAAAAAAGCTGACTTATATCTTAGAAGAGCTTTTTTATCAAATATTGAGTAAATATTAAGTCAGACATAAACATATGCACATTGATAAGTCATTGAATGTATGTAAACATGATGGCCCATCGTGAGTGCTCAAGGTTTTTTGAAACTAGTTGGATTCAAGTGTGGATCGATTGATGTTTTCTTCGATGAAGGCTTTTTTATCCGATTGACTGCCATCAATTCGATTATAAGGGTATTATTTGGGTGTAAATGTAGATAATGATTCAGTTCACTAAGGTATTTTTCATTATCAGTTAGTCACTGTACAGCATTGGTCACAGGACATCGTAATAATGAGGACTTGATAGCTGCCGACATCTCCGCTGCATTGTCTCTGAACCGGGACGTACACGGTGGGGGTTACCGAGTTCAAACGCTGTTTGAAGAACACATGTCCTTTACAGAGCCTCAGGGCTGTGGTGGAGACAAAGAGTGTACCTTCCGGCACATTCCCCTTGTTGCTTCGATTCACACCAAAGATCTTTTCTCTTACGTCCCTTGCTAAACACTCCTTAGATTCATGGCTCAAATGAGATTTATTCAAATTAAATCAAATGGAAATCGAATCAAATGCAACTCGGCAAAGTCATTAAAATGAGTTTTAACTGGAAACAGAAATTGCAGGAATTACATTCCTATTCCCTCTGACAAGTCAGTCGAATGTGCGCAGTTGCATTTGTTCACAGGGATGTCATGCACACCTCGGGACCTCTCAGTCATTATCTGGCGAGGTCAATCTAATCTCATTTACCATGCCACAATCCGATTATGCTATCTACAATGTACTAATGTGCCTTCACGGCAACCTGCAACAATTTGGCTTGTCTTCTTACACTTCTGACACCTCTCTGAATTTCACACCAGTTAGAGTGCTCAGCCTTTAATAGTCTTTCTGATTGAAGTGCTTAAAATCAAAATGGATCTGGGTTTTTTTTATCAATTTCAATAGACTAGCAAAATAAATGATTTGGAACTCTTTGTGTATCGAGAAGCCACACTTTGAATACTCGTTCAGTTCTCTGAAGGCCATTTAAACCAGAATCATGTAAATCTATCCAATAATTGCATTTGAATGGAATATTTGTATTTGCTGAAAGAGGTATTGTCATACTTTTCAGAGGACAATTTCTTTATTTTATGACCTTGTTGTGTATGACCGTCAAACTTTTATAGTTAAAGGAGTATTTCACTTTTAAAAAAACTTTTGCTGATAATCTACTCACCCCCATGTCATCCAAGATGTCCATGTCTTTCTTTCTTCAGTCAAAAGAAATTAAGGTTTTTGATGAAAACATTTTCTCCATATAATGCACTTTACTGATAACCAAATGGTTCAAGGTCCAAAAGACAGTTTCATTGCCGCTTCAAGGGGGTTTAAACGACACCAGATGATGAATAAGGGTCTCATCTAGCGAAACGATTCGCCATTTAAAAAATAAATTTAAAAGTTTAAGTTTTATTATCACAATTGCTTAGAAGATTTTTTTTTTAATTCAAGCGTCCAGTTTGTCTGAGATCTTTCTCCCAAATGCCTAAAAACAAAAATTAATAAGACATTTTCTTGCATATACAGTAGTAAAAGTAAAAAAAACTATAAAGTGATCTGGATAGCATTCCACAATGAAAAGATAAAATGTAGTAAATTTGAAAATGAAGTTAATACTGTACAAATTTTGAAAGTTAAAATTGGGACTAAAACTTAAACTATTATCCATCTTATTGCAAACTAATTGATTCATAAATCAATATCAAAATATATAAATATATAAAACTGAAGCAAAATAGTATTTTTGATCACAATTTAATCTAATTGATGAGAAATAACCGAAACATTAAAGAGATTTTATTTAGGATTTTTCTTCCCAATGGGGACCCTAACTCATGGCAATAACACAAAATGTGCATTGCACATTAAATTATGTGCAAAGCTCATTTCCATATAAATCTGACTTTTATGTTGATGCCATCTTATGTAATGATTGTTTCTGTGGATACAAGAGAGCAAGAATCAACTGATGATTAAAAATGACTCATTTTTACTTCTTTGCGAGAACGGAGCCAGATGAATACAAAGATGAATAATGCAAATGTGTCTGGGTAAGGGGATTAGGGGGGAGGGGAGGGGCACAGTTTGCTGTAATTGGCAGAATGGCCTGTGTTTATTAAACAGAGAGTGAGGCTGAATGTGGGTAGTCTAATCTAGAAGCGCGCACGCTTGAACGAGGCCGGACCCGGAGGGATATCAAAGCCAGTGTTTACCCATAGTCTGAACATCCTCATCTTAAGTCTCCTCCTCTCGCTCTAATCTCTATTCGGCATTCTCAGGCGAGCACAACAACCAATAACGGTTCAGCCAGGCATGTCAGTTTGTTGTTTCCCTGAGTGAGTTTGTTCACTCACGTTGCACATTTATTCACGTTGTCGGGCCGTCTCTCTTTCTTTTACGCCCGTAAATGGCCTTGCAAGTCTGGCTAAGGTTGATTAACTAACAATATCCTTCCAAGGGCAACCCTGCAACCTTGGGTTTGCATCCAGGAGGATTTTGATTGGTGGGAATGTAAAACGCTGCACATTGCTTTGCCACATCCAACAGACAAATTATTTTAGACTGCCTTCTAAAAATGCTTTTAAATTCAGACTCCGCGCTGTCCTCTGCCTTTCCAACGGAATTATGATGTGAAAGGCTGAGCTGAGCGGACTGGTTGTCTGTGTGGTTTAAGGTCTTCTGAAATCAGATGCTTGGTGATAGTGTTTGGACTGTGATGTGCGTCTCGGAGCAGGTGATTTATGGTGTGTCCTCTCAGCTTTTGCAGCGGGGCACTGCTACGAGCCATTTGTCAAGTACGGCAACTTCACCAGCACTGACAGCACCTACGCTGTGGGCACGGTTGTGGAGTTCACCTGCGACTCCGGCTACACCCTGGAGCAGGGCTCCGTCATCATCGAGTGCATGGATCCCAGCAACCCTCAATGGAATGAGACTGAACCCGCCTGCAGAGGTGTGTGTGGGAACGTTTGCATATGGGTTGGGCCAAATTCAGAAGTGAAGAATCAGCTCCTTTTCAGTTTATGAGAGTGAATTTGAATCTGTCCAATTAGGATCAATGCTTTTAAAGCTTTTAAATCTTTTTTAGCTTTGTCAAGCTAACACTCTTGTCTTTGTTTTGAGTTCAGGTTTTTTTATTGTACCTTATTCAAAATACAATTCTGTTTTCTATTTTTTTTTTACCTCAATTGAAATTCAATTCTAAACGATGAACATCCCTATATGTATACTATGGGTTCAATTTTGTTCAGCCAAACTTGTTCATTCAGGCTTTAAATGCAATAGCATATAGCACCACACTTTACTTAATTCGTGATGAAATTGAAGTAGCGATAGATCTTTTCGTCCATTTTGTGACGTACATCGAAGTGTAACGGATTATATAAACGGGAAATAAAAAATGATATAAGATTAGGACTTTGTTCTATGCATCAGTTGTTGATTGGATTTTGATATAAGTTCAAATTTAACCGAATAATATTATTAATAGCAATTATTATTATTATTAGTGTTATTTTTATTAACTGGCCATCTATCCAAGGTGTTCCCAACCTATGGTCAGAGATGCATATATTAATGGATTATATCCCTCATTATTACTTTAATTGTTATTTGAATATTTATTAAGTGATTTATTTATTTATTTAATGTATTATTCATCAAAAGCTGATCTAATCAATGTAAAGAGCATCATCACTAGCCATTTAACCCAAACTGTTTACCTGGATAATTTGCTTCATGAATCTGGTGCTAAAACAACACAGCATTTAAATAAAGCTGTCAGGCACAAATGATCCTCTCCTCTAATTTCACACGTGACTGTATAGTGTAGGCTTTACATTTATGTGTTTCTATGTATAATCTGCATTAGTTAGCTGCTGAAGAGCTCTACAGGCAGCATGTGCAAGTACAGTACAAGCATCATCCATTTAGTGCCTTTTCTATGTAATCCACTACATCCTGTATCACCTGGGTGGGTTTCAGACACTCTTAGCCACAGTCACGCGCCTAAAGCAGCAGTAAAAGCATTAAGCCATGGATGCTAGAACCAGGTGCACAGAGCTGAAGAATGTGAGAGAATGCCTCACTCATAATGCCCCGATTCCACCCACACCCACCACCACACACACACACACGGTTATCTTATCTGACCCATTGCTCAAGTACATTTCTTGAGCCTCACAATAGAGTTTGGATTGAAAGGATTTAATCGTACTGGCTCTAGCAGAGGGTCAAGACAACAGCTTTTCCATTTGAAACTGTGCTTACATCCAGCTAAGCCAGTGTAGTGATGTGAATAAGGGGGAAATGAAAACAGGAAGCAATGAGCCGTTTGTTAATCTGGCCCGAATTTTCCATTTAGACCCTAGTCGGATTAATCCGGAGTTTGAGTTCTGTTCAAGAGCTGGGAATCAAATTTTGGGATACGAAATGCCATACCTTTTGAATAAATTGTGATTTTGTGTAACATCAGTCTTGTTATCATTGAAATCATAGATATAAATTTCAGATGAAAAGGCATGTTGCCTAAATTCTACAGTTTATACAACACTAAAATAACACTGACAACATTGATTTTATTTATTTATTCTGATATGTATTGCATTATGCAATAAATAGGATGTAATAGATGAAATAAAGATTTGGGTACTTATGTGTGTGTTTGCATTTCTCTCTGACCTGTTTTCTCTCTCTCTTTGGTTGCATTGCAGCTGTTTGCAGTGGAGAGATCACAGATTCAGCTGGGGTTGTGTTGTCTCCAAACTGGCCTGAGGCCTATGACAAGGGTCAGGACTGCATCTGGGGGATCCATGTTGAAGAAGACAAGAGGATCATGCTAGACATCCAAGTGTACGTCCAAGTTAATGACATATATGCATATTATACAACAAAAATCATACATGAACACTATACACAGTCCTCACAGTTTGGAGAGAGATATGTATCTGCCAGCCAAGTCTTTAAATTAATTTCCACTATACTTATCATCTTTATCATATAAAAATTTAAATTGCATTACTATTCACTCATACTATTCACTCAATTAAAAATCCTGGCGATGCAAGTGCATTGATCTTGAAACATGGATTTTTAAATCTTCAGTTAGATACACATATGTTGACCCAAATGAATTTATATTCTCCCAAATATCTCTGCATTTGGCCTCTCCAGAGTTTTTCGGTGGACATGGCCCAGTTTTTTAATGTATGATCTCCAGTTAAAGTGCCCCTATTATTCTATTTTAAAGGTTCCTATTTTGTTTTGTCTCCTACATGCATCCAAGATCAAAAAGCACTTTCATTTTCAGTATACATTCAGTATACTTATCGGTCACTTTCTCCATATTTGTTTGTGATTTTAGCATGTCTCTTCTCCCGCCCTTCAATCAATCAATGCTGTAGTTTCCGGAGTGCAATGTTTTCACAAGTATTATATATATATATATTTTTATTACTCAGTAACGGGTATGATTTAAGATGTAGAGAATTACAATACTTCAAATACAATTTTAAAAATTACTTAAAAACTTATACTTATTACTTATTACTAACAACAACTACTCAATTACAGTAATACGAGTAAATGTCATTCGTTTCTTTCCACCTCTATAGTTTTGTAGGTGTCTCAGGAAGAGAGAGTTGAATGGTTGACGACTTGTTTTAGCAGTGCAGAATCAATTCTTTCTTTTAGGAGACAATATATGTATTTGTTGTGCACTTTTTTACATTCTTAACATTCACAAAGAGCTATATTACATGCTGCATAAAGGTTATAAACTCTAAAAAGCATAAGGGGGTGCTTTAATTCAACTGATGCTGCATCCTTTACTCACACTGAGATAAGTGTGGATCAAATGCACAGTGGGTTCATCTAGACCTTTCTGCACACTCCCGGCACACCTATCAGTCTCTAACTCTAGATGCCAACGGACTCAAACATGTATCACCATGGGGCTGCCTTTCTGCTGGGTTTGTCCCTGATGTGGCTGGGATTGCAGTTACACAGTTACAAGTTCTGGTGCTTTGCATCATCTGCTCCCCACTGACCAGTTCGACTCTCACAGTCCAAAATGAAACACCCGTCATATCGCTCTGGGCATTTTGTGAGATTTCTGTTCAACATCGACTTAGAACTTGAAGACCTTGATTGTTTTTTTTAGATCTCCCAGAGCATACATCTTTAAAGCACTGACACAACACCACAGCTTTTTTCAAAATATAGCCTACTTTAAACTCTTTCATAATTAACCCAAAAACTATTTGAATTTCTCTTCGTTGCATCAGTAATTACTGCGCTCAGTGTGACACGGCACTTTGGTGGTTTCTACTGTCAGCCAAGTTCTCAAAGACAAGATAGCTGTTGTGTTGAATTTAATTGAAGGGGTCATGGGAGAGGTTGAGTATATCTGTAAATTGCGGTTAACATCACATCAGGTTTACTCGGTTCACGCTCCCTGCTAAATTCGGGGCAGTCAAACTGCGCTGGCAGAGAGATCGAAACATGGCATGCGGGAGAGAGTTATTTTCTCTGCAGTTCCTTTTGGGGAAAAAGACTCAAACTGCTTGGAGATGCAAGCTAGATCAACACGTCCTCCTTGCACAGGGAAAAATACTCAGTGTTCTGTTCCAAAACCTAGTGAGCTACCTATAGAGGGCATTTAAAGGCATCATTGATTCGAAAGCTGTGCCAAAAGGTAAATTATTATTTTGCCTCTTAAGACACCTCATTTTAATTAAATTCTAAGGTGGGATCACATGTACAGTTTACATTTTGCAGATCACATTTCAAGAACTCTTTGCAGCAAGCTCAAAAATTGACCCACGATGGCTGTACTTTATATCTTAAATTCAGTCACATGATCCTTCAGAAATCATTTAGATTTGCTATACTCAAGAAACATTTACTATCATTATCAATGTCGAAAAGTGTTTTTGCTTAATATTTTTGTGGGATATTCTTTGATGAATATTAACCCTTTCCCCGCCAGAATTTAGTTGTTGTTGTTTTTTTTTTAGAAAGTTGCTAAGCCTCCACCAGCGTTTTTGATCATTTTCACAAACATTTTGTGTCCCCAGAATATTTTGTTCTATGGATATCTGAACATATTTCAATATATCAAAAGAAAGAACAAAGCCTCTACTTTATCACTGGTTTTTGTCTTTTTTGTCTGTTTTTTTGGGAGATTTCAGAAGTTAGCGTAATAGGGCCTCCTACCATATAACAGTGAAAACACTGAAAATTCGGTTAACGGCAGGGAAAGGGTTAAGTGTAATTGAGCAACATTTATTTAAAAAAATAATTCTTTTGTAGCATTATAAATGTCTTTACTGTAGTTTTTGATCAATTTGCATCCCTTCTGATTAAACGTGTTAATGTCTTTCAAAAAATTTCTGATTGACCCCAAACGTTTTAACGTAGTGTGTAAAATATAATTAAGTATATTTTTAAAGAGTTGTGCCCTGTTAGCAAAGCAACATGCTAACAGTAAGTCAATTCAAACAATTTGTGCTACTGATGTGCTTTAAATGCCTGACTTATCAGGTTCCATATCAGTTATTATGCCGCAGAAGGCAGCTTGTTTGGTTTTGGAACAGAGTTTAAGAGTCTTCACTGAATGTGAATGGCAAACAGGAAGTTGAAAAAAGGGGGCAGATGAAGGGGCATGTTGTGCATAAAGAGGATGCACAAGTGGGATGCACACTGCACAAAGGTTAATAACGAACTCAACAGAACAACAATTACTTTATTGGATGGTTTTATGAATGTGAAATCAATTATGTGAGCAAGGAAACAAGTGTTGAGTGTGATTGTGCCGTCAGGTGAGTTGCGGAACATGAGGCCCTGCTGTGTCAGACCCAGATAGATTATTCATGCATTCAATAATTTGGCTGCCTTAATTAAGATTCACTCATTTGCATATGGTTCCTTTCGCATTTGTCATGTTTCTCTCTCTCTCTCTCTGTCTCTCTCTCTCTTTTATTGCAAGTTTCCCGACTGCCGTGCTAAATTGTGGGACTCTGTAATAAATGACATTCTGGATGTTTTGTTGGAGATGCAGTCAACATAATTAATTTTCCATTTAATTTGTGGTGGAGGTAATGGGGGGAGATGGCAAGTTTTTTTGTTTTTCCTGCAAGTGAGGATGAGGCCACATGCTTCTCTATGTGGCCCGGATATCTGCAGACAGTTATACTGGTGTGTTTGGATATTTGCTAAGATAATAGATGTCTGTTTTGGTTTGAAACAAGATAAGACAACTCTAAATATATATATATATATATATATAACAACTTAAAAATGGGGTCCAAGATGATGATTCATTTACATGCAGAGAATTTCTTCAGTACTTCTTCAGTACTTCAACATGGACCAACATGACATGGATCATGTGAAGAATTTGCGTCTGAAGTTCATCATACAATACAACTCAATTTGAGAATGAGTTAATATTTCACTTTATCTTGTGATTTCATAATTCTCTCTACAATCTTAATACCAGGTGTAAACAGGACCATTGATTGAGCAGCAGAGAAACATTGTGTGTCTGCACTCATTATGGTCTTTTGCAAAGCATACGCATCCCCCATCCTTAAAATTTTCAAATGACCAAATTTATCAAAGGACATATGGGACATTATCAGCCAGGCACATCTAGTAAGACATATAGCGAGGGAAAATTAGTCAGGAGGGAGCCAGCCACAGCTGTTCAGCCCAGTGAGACTGAGAAACTAATAGCAAATCTACTTCTCCAGATTCCCTATTTCACAGTTCTGTACTTATATTCTTGCTTGCATCTTCTTACAAGCGATCATTGGCCTTACACAGGTCTTTATTGCTACATAGGTGTCCTGCAGAGCCTTTTAGCTGTACTGAATCATGGATTCTGTAATAGCAGGGCCCAGGCCACTGCTGGAGGCTCATTATGGGGCCATAAGAACATTTTAGCCCAATAATGAATATGCACCCACTCCTCTGTTATCATTCATCAATGTACCACACACTCCCAATTACTTCGGAACGTGGGGCGTAATGAAGGCGGATGAATTCATTTAGCAGGGAGGGTTTCTCATGCTGTATGAGCCGGGCCGTGAATCGGAGGAAGGGGGGAGAGAGGTGCACAGGTGACAGCTGGAACACCTGCACACAATCTCTCATAGACCTAGCCGCACAGCATGGAATGCTGAATATATCAGAGCCAGTCAAATTCCAGGTTCCCATGAGTGCTACAGCCCTCTTCTGGAGTTGTAGTGCACAGCTGTGCAAGATAGACATGATTTAGCCAAGTTCATACCTATATGTACTTTGTAGCCTGCCCCCAACTAAAGAGTATTAGTCGTTCATTTAAGAAATGAGTCGATTTTTCGCACATTTATATTGATTTAATTGGGCTGCTCAAATATACACTGGGTGCATATAGGAAGCCTATTCAGTTCTCAATCCAGGCATAAAGCTTGGAAGCAAATATTATTATAAATGCGTCGGAAAAAATAACAGGGAGACTTTTTGATTGTTTATTAATAAACTAGTGTTTTCTGAGTCAGTGTCGGCTGCAAAGATGAAGTTTATGATACTGACTCTTCATCTCAACAGTTTAGTGTGCTTTTAAAGAGAATGTACCTTTCATACAGATTACATAATCAGAGAGTATTTGTTTTTTATTCAAATTGGTTCTTTTAAAAGTAGACTTTTCAACAGAAGGCGCATCCTGTTTCTTATTCTTTATCGCACAAAATCACGTTTTGTTGTAAATAAAAGTAGACCATTTCGAATGATGATGTATTATTCTTATATGTATGACCATAAATGGTCATTTGTGTTTTAAGAGGTTTCTGTTATTCGGGAAAAAAGCAAGTGATCGCGCCTCCATGTCACGCAGTAAGTGGGCTATACTCAATCATCCACAGAAAAACACTTGGATGTGTGCCTAATACTAGTACACATTTAGGTTAATGTTAGAGCGAGCAGCCATGTAAAGTTGCTACTGTTTAAATTTTTAATGATAAACCATATTTGAGGTTGATGAATTATAAGCGATTGTTTGGATTTCCTGTAAATGTCTTTTTGTTTCTAGACTAATTTTGGCCATCATATATTTAGCAGCATTTTCATATGTCGCATCAGTGTTTGAATCCATTTTTATGGGGTAGAGTCCTAACTGACCATGAGCTGTTGATTTATTATTATTATTCCTCTCATTTTCCCCTAAATTGTTGGCGTTGGGTTTATAGTTGGCTTGGCTGCAGAGCTCTGTATGTGCACCTCAGACAGTCACAGCCTTTAGCAGGCTGGTAATAAATCAAGGCTGTCTCATCCTCCAGGCATCGAGCCAGAACCCAGACCAATATTTAACTTTCTAATTAAAGAACAACTCTGCAAAAACAGAGGAACTAATTTCTCTCCTTTATTTGAGAAAGCATCATCCTCTAAGTCTCTCTGGAAATGTTGACAATCCAAATGAAGTTTTAGTCTCTTATATTTAACTGGCTTTTCCAAAAGTCAACATTGTATGGCTATTCATGCAAAAGTAACTCAGGCTTATCCATTTTCATCTCTGGAAAGTCCTCTCTTAATTTGCTTTAGGATTATTATTATTTTTCTTCTATGTGTCATGAAATTTGCGGCCTGGGCAGCTGCCCGATTCGCCAGTGCCAAAAACCGCTACAAAAAACTCTCCCATTTCACCACATCCCAAAGTTGCTCTATTGAGATCTGGTGACTTTGGAGAGCACTTGAGTATAGAGAACTCATTGTCATCCTCAAGAGACCAGTTTGAGATGATTTGAGCTTTGTGACGTGACACGTTATCCTGCTGGAAGTAGACCACAGAGGATGGTATAGTGTGGTCATAAAGGGATGGACATGGTCAGCAACAATACTCATGTAGGCTGAGACAATTAAACAATGCTCAATTGGTACTAATAGGCCCAAAGTGTGCCAAGAAAAAATCCCTCACACCATCACACCACCACCACCAGCCTGAAGCATTGATACAATTCAAGGTGGATCATTGCTTTCATGTTGTTTACGCCAAATTCTGACCCTACCATCTGAATGTTGCGGCAGAAATCGAGGCTCATCAGACCAGAAAACACTTCCAATTTTCTGTCATCCAATTTTTCGAAGCCTGTGTGAATTATAGCCTAATTTTCCTGTTCTTAGCTGACAGGAGTGGCACTGGTGTGTCTACTGCTACTGTAGCTCATCTGCTTCAAGGTTTGACGTGTTCAGAGATGCTCTTCTGCAGACCTCGGTTGTAACGAGTGCTTATTTGATATACCGTTGCCTTTCTATCAGCTCAAACCAGTCTGGCCACTATCCTCTATCCTCTGGCATCAACAAGGAATTTTCTCCCACAGAACTGCCTCTCACTGAATCTTTTTCAGACCATTCTCTGTAAACCCTAGAGATGGTTGTGCCTGAGTAGATCAGCAGTTTCGGAAATACTCATATGGCACCATCTACCACACCACGCTCAAGGCTTTCTTCCCCATTCTTGCTCAGTTTGAACTTCAACATCATCTTGACCATGTCTACATGTTGCTACCATTTGATTGGCTGATTATATATTTGTTAATGAGCAGTTGAACCGCTGTACCTATGTGGGCAGTGAGTGTCCATATAGTATTATTATTGTTTTGTATTTTTATTTTGGGAATTGTTTTTACATTTTCATATTTTTAGTTCCATTTAATTTAGTAACTCTGTTTTGCATACCTGTTTAACTTTTTTATTTAGTTCATCCTGCATTTTTACTTTAAATAACTGTAGGTTTGCATTTTTGTACGTTTGCATCCTGCATTTTTACTTTAAATAACTGTAAGACATGCAGGGGCTTGCTGTGCCCTGGGAGCAAAGCTGTTATTGGTATGTCGAGCACTGGCCCATCGTGCCCAGCCCTCGGCACAGGGGATTTGATTGGAGATGGTGTTTTTCCAGCAGGGCAATCATTCAGGTATATGATTCTTCACTAAACAGACATGGGGCAGAGGAGGAAATACTGGCTTCTGGATGCCGCTTAAGAATTTGTTCACTCTCACACAAACAGTTGTGGCCCATAATCCACGTAAATTACAGATAGGCTCGGTTTTGCTTGACATATGATGGATTATTATGTGTTAGTTTTTAAAGAAACACCAGACGCAAAATCCATACAAAATAATCCCATTAATCTCTCTCTCAAAAAACAACAAAAAAAAGCAATTAAATGCATCTTTTCACCAGCAGAAATGGATTTCAACCATCTCCAAGATGCAGAGAATGTCTTTATTGACATTTCTTTCTTTTTTTAAAGGTAGAATTTGTCACTTCCCTTTCAATGTGCTGAGCAGAGGATGATGTGTCTGCGAGCCCCATATGAGAATTTAATGCATTCTGATGGCGGCTGTGTTGTCGGCCAAGTCAAGCTGAGCCTGTTTTTGTGATTAAACAAAATGAAATTACTGCTAGCAAATGGAAAGCATGATTGATTTTCTCGGCAGATACGGTGTGCGGCTACGCAAAGGCTTGTTTAACTTCATCACAACAAATCCAATAAGGGCTGACACAGTTTCACTCTCTATGGTCCTCGGAGCAGGTCAGGAACTCTTCTGGCTTAACTGTGTCTCCCAGTGGAAATAGATACAGAGATTTTCCCGCTTACAGTACTAGAGGGCTGTTGACAGTTGAATAAAAATACATCTGAATGTAACGTGAGTGTGTGCACGTGTGTAAGCCATAATTTAAACATCCTGTCTTCATTTTGCTTGAATGTTACCATTCTGCCTCGTGCAGCAACAGAACAGAGATGATTAATTATTCCCCTCTTCTCAGTAATGACTTCCATTACTGCCCACTTGTGATTAATTAGTGACAAGATAGAGTGTGTATGCCACCTCCCTGCCCAACTGATGCACACCCCCTCCACCACTGACTGGCCAGACTGTCTAGTTCTGGTGGACGTCGACAACAATTACAGATCACTCACGCTCACATAGACATCACATATGTATGATGTACTATACCTCAATATGTTTTTTTTTAGTATTGGCTGGTTATTTGTGCAGCAGTGATGTCAAGGTCATGGTTTTCATTGAATGGGATTTTTGTCACCTTTGTGTAAGGTTTTCAGGCATAACAAAGTGTTCTGAAGGTCATATTCTCCAGGCATTCAGCAACAGGCTTGGATTCCCCTCTGGTTGAAAAAAAATAAAACTCTCGGTTTGATATTTGATATGATTCAAAACTGAAGTATGGACGGTAGAGGGAGTCATAAGTCCTATTGAAAATTCCTACCAACAATCCTACGGAATATAATATACACTTACACTACAATTAAAAAAATTGGGTTCAGTAGGATATTATACAAGGATGTGTTCTACTGTTTTCAACATTGAAAATAATAGGTGTGCAACAATATGCGTATTTGTATTCGGTAAACATTCGGTGTACATATTTAATGTCATACTTATTTTATGTTTCTGTCATGTATTTACAGTTGTAAAAATGAACGTATTTAATTTGATTTGCATTACTATATTTATTTTCACGTGGGTGTTCATAAGTTAAACCCTAGTAAATTCATAAATTGCTATTTAAAATGGTAATAATAATTTTTTAAATGTCTCTAAAATGTTCAATTAAAACCAATGCCTTTGAATTAGACTCTTTAATTCTAATTGTAAAATCTACAATAGTTCCACAACGAATTCAAAGCATGTCCGTGATTGAGCTTCTCTTGAATTGGCCACAGGGAAGCCGCCAAATGTTCTCTCTCTGGCTCCTGAAAATCAGGAAACTGATTTTCCTGCTATTTCTAAACATGAGATAGGAGGAGTTGTTTCCCCCTCTGCTGAATCATTTGCTCTTTATAGTCTGAGTGAAATGAATGTGGTTTGTGATTGCATGACTATCGAAACTGTGGCCAAAAAAATGCTTAACAAAAGCAGTGGGTAAACATTAAACAGCGGGCAAGATTTCATACGCAGCAAGGACAAGAGAAAAGCGCTGAGTCTGGACAATAAGGACTAGTGGAAGAGAAGTGAGAAGGGAGGTCAGAAATCTATCAGGGCCCCTGGTATTGCTTTGAGGTGAGGCCTGAACATCTGAGATGGAGGATTAGTCTGTGACTGACACGTTGTGTGTTATCTGTTCAGTCTCCACATGGGAAAGAACGACCTGCTGACTTTCTACGACGGAGATGACCTGACTGCAAAGATATTGGGCCAGTACGGCGGTTCCCGTCCTCGCTTCAAACTCTACACCTCCATGGCTGACGTGACCATCCAGTTCCAGTCGGACCCTGCTACCAACATCTATGGCTACAACAACGGCTTTGTGGTGCACTTTTTTGGTAATTACTTGTTTAACCCTTTCTATGCCACTTTCTCAGATTCATACAGTACACATTCAAAATGTTGGTGTCAGTAAGATTTCAGCAAGGGCACATTAAATTGATCATAAGTGACAGTATACATATTTTTTATCTATTTTTATCTATTTCATGCTTATATTGATAAGCATCATGTGACACTGAAGACTGGAGTGATGGCTGCTAAAAATTCAGCTTTGTCATCACAGGAATAAATTACATTTTAAAATATATTCAAATTAAAATGGTGTATGTCAGTCTCATTAATCTCAAATGTAGTCGGATGAAGCTCATTAGTTATCTGCTTGCTTATGAGATTCATTTGAGATGCCGCAGGGATTGCCAATCTCGATTTGATGGAAAGGTGGTGAGGAGACGAAATATGGAGAGAATGGTTATAGAGCAAGAGCTGCAGCTGGTTTAGTCCTCACCTTTCCTGGGGATAAAGTGAAGGTCATTCTATCAGCTTCTCTCAGTGACCGACTTCTGTGCCACATCAGATAACATTATATTAAGTTCTATTCTGGGGGTGGAGGAATGCAGATGATTCTTCGAGTGGAGTGAAATGGATTTTTTTTTTCCATTTCCTTCATGCAGCACATAGGGAAGATTCCTTCGGCAGCTCCTGCAGGTGCAGAGGATTTGGCCCTGCAGATTCGCTAGCAATTACAGTGCGTTTGTACTCATTAGCCGCATTTGCCGGGTTCCGTGCCCTCCACAGTTTTGCCAATCTAAGAATGGACATCAGCAAAACGCCTGCCAGCTGTCTTGTGCTGCTCTATTCATATTTTAATCACAACCAAGCTGATTCCTAGCATTTGATTTATCAGTCATTAGGCACAACACCTGTGGTTTGTTCAGGAACATGGTGAGAAACAAAGAAATTGTTTGCAAGCATTATTGAACATTCTGTTTCTCCCTCTCTCCCTCTTGCTCTGCTAATCAAACTAATTGAGTCTAACTTCATAGGAAAGTAAAGTCATGAATGGGAACTCATTGATTTCTCAATTGTTTCTTAGAGAAAGGTAAGAGTTTAAATGGAAAGAAATAGAGCCCTTTGATTAAAAAGATAGTTCACTCATCAATAAAAATCCTATCATTTTTTTCACCCCCTTGTTGTTCCAAACCTGAATTGTTTTATTCTGTGAAACTCAAATGAAGATATTTCAAAACTGTTTTTGTCCATGTAATGAAGGTAAATTGGTACCAAAAACAACATTGATCTCCATTCATGTTCATTGTATAAATAAATTAAAAAAGTTCTTCTTTTATGTTCCGTGAAAGAAAAAAGTTTGGAATGACATAATGGTGACTGAATATGACAGAGTTTTAATTTTGGGGTTGAGTGTTCCCTGAAAGATTAAATTAGATCTCTTAGACTTCTCTCTTAGAAAACAGTCAAATTAGATGGAGAGTCTTTGCTTTTGGATGAGACGTTAGACCGAGGTCCTGACCCTTTGTGGTTATTAAAAAGCCCAGGATGCCCTTTGAAAAGTTACGCAACATCCTGGCCAAATTTGCCCAGTAGCCTCCTAATCATCTCCATATTTGTATATATTCTGATTGGCTTCATCACTCTCTCCTCTCCACCAATAAGCTGGTGTGTGATGGGCGTTCTGGTACAATATGGCTGCCGTCGCATCATCCAGGTCCAGTTGATGAATTCCTTTCCATATGTTTGAATTCCATACCATATTGACATGACATGAATTCCTTTCCATAACTATTTGAGTGCCGAGAAAAGCGTATTTGTAAATGTAACAAATTTTTTTTTCAAAGACATTTGCTCAGTTGCATTTGATTTGGGAGAATTTGATGGGAAATGTTTTCTTTTCATAGCAAACACTGGCATGTTAGCAAATCTGAGAGCATTCATGAGACCAATTTATTTTAATCTTCCAAAAATGAAATCTACCAAAATGAAAATTCTGTCCTCGTTTATTTATTCACCATCATGTCATTCTAAACCTGTATGATTTTCTTTCTTCTGTGGAATTCACAAATTTGTATTTGTTCAATATTCAATGAAAGTATTTTTGGTGTCCATTGACTTCCATAGTATGGACAAAACAACACTAAGACATTTCTTCAAAAGTCAGAAATTGTCAAATGACCTCAAATATGTCATAAGATCTCCCAAAACAAGTCATCTGTGTTATGCAAACATTCACTTTATGTACGTAGTTATCTCATATGATTGTAGGAGAAATATCTGTGGAAAAGTTGATACATCAAATGGATTTTTTGCAGAGGTTCCCCGTAATGACACCTGTCCAGAGCTTCCAGAGATCTCTAACGGCTGGAAGAGCACATCTCACCCTGACCTGGTACACGGCACGGTGGTGACCTATCAGTGTTACCCAGGCTTTGAGGTGGTGGGCACCGAAATGCTCATGTGTCAATGGGACCTGACCTGGAGTGGAGACTTGCCCAGCTGTGAAAGAGGTGAAAACACACACACACACACACATACACACACACACATTCATGATGATAACCACTCTCTAAAATCCATTTTCACCCCATTTCCAAACCAGCACGCACTGCCTATTGATCAAGAGCAATTCTGTGCTCCAAAACTAGATGAGCTTTTGAATTCCATTTGAGGGGGGGGGATTTCACAAGTGCCTGTTTCGCCTCTGCAACTCGGTCCCATTCAAGGACAGGTGAGGACTGATAGAGGACTTTGTGGGTAATCACTCACTTTTCTTTCAAGGGCGACTTTACGGATGAAGCAGGCGCCATTTCACTACGCACTCTTGGTCCATCTTCCTCTATGTGCTCACACCTTACGATACCTTTGTGAATGATTTCGTTCTACACCCCCGCATCAAGTGTTTTAACAAATTTCTAAGCAGGGTAGCTCTGTTGCAACCATGATCGCTCCAGTGATTGAAATTATATCTTGTCGCATGGCTATTGTGTAGCTTGGACTCACTGTGTGTGAGTGTGTAATACGTCAAGCTGCCAGGACTTCCGCAGACATTCATCGCTTGAAGTATCCACAGACAGTATACACGTATGACCCTGGAGCCGCTGTCCCTCACAAAAACAGCAGGCCAAAAGCAGCGGGGACCGTTACACAGTTCAAAGCTTCTCACCCGCCACGCAAACATAATTTATTTTACTTGCCTCTCCCGTCTCCTCTTCCTGCCCCTCTACTGCTGGGGAGAGAATTGGGTTTGGAACTGGGCAGGCTGGAGCGAAGTCATTTTTTATTATACAGCACTGTGTGTCCGTACACTGCCCTGAGATCAAAGTCACATGCTCTTCTTGCCTCACAGTCTGGGTGAGATGAGCGGTGGCCCCTGGCACTCTGATTGGATGTGGAACCACATGTATGAAAACATACTGAGACAATGTACTTTGAATGGACCATATATAACTTTGGATACAAGTGTCTGCTAAATTCATAAATGTAATGTAAAAAAGCAGAAGCAAAAGATGTGGAAACTGCAAGAATAACTAAATAAAGTTAATAATTTATTTTAATCCAAAAGCATTGTTTGCTTAACTAATTTTTGAATTTAAGTCATTGGTGCCACCCTCAGGTGGAAGTGAGAACTACAATACAAATCAACTAATTTGTTGACTAACTTTGAATGGCTAACATACTGAAAGGGACCCCTAGTGCAAATACATTATAGTGCCAAGTTAATTTATTTACGTGTTTTATTATGAAACTTACATTGCAAAGCCATTCAAATAGTCTTTTTCGTGTAGACTACTGTTCAGAAGTTTAGGGTCCAGAACAATTTTTAAGTTAATACTTTTATTTAAATTAAAAATTAATATTTATTATTTTTATTTATTCTATTTTATAGCAAATATACATTAAATCAATCAAAAGTGACAGTAAATAATTTTTAAATAAAAAAACAATCTAATAAATGCTGTTCTTCTGAATTTTGTAAGAATCCTAAAAATTCAGCTTTGTCATCACAGGAATAAATTGAATTTTGAAATGTATTCAAATAGAAAAGTAAAAAAATATTTCACAATATTACTGTTTTTACTGCACTTTTACTGTAAATAAATGCACCCTTGGTGTGCATAAGATACCTAGGGCTTTACTATATCAAATGCACAGTAGAGACTTGTTCAACTGAGATGAATTTAATATTGCTTCAACTCTTTTCTGTATCAGTCCTGTCATGCCCAGACCCAGGGTCAGTGGAGCACAGTCGCAGGGTGATGTCCGGCCCGCGTCTCATCGTGGGCTCGACTGTCCAGTACATCTGTAACAAAGGCTACTCACTGTCAGGAAACAGCCTCCTCTCCTGCTACCATCGTGACTCCACCGGCCCCAAATGGAGTGAGAAACTGCCCAAATGCATTCGTGAGTGCCTGATATTATTCGCAAATAATCCCATATACAGACCTAAAGATGCGCACACATAGTTGTTGTTAACTGTATAGTAATTACAATTAAATCAACTTGCAATGAAGTCTTTACACTTTGAAGAAGCGTTTTTTTACAGATGTAGTGGTATAGAACTAACTTATCCACATTTGTGAATGTGTATGTGTTTTTGTGTTATATAGCTGAATCGTATGAGCCGTGTAAAAATCCCGGCACTCCACCCTATACCATTCAGAGCTCTGAGAAGCGTGCGTATCAGGCTGGGGAAACTCTGCGCTTCTCCTGCATGAGTGGGTATGAGCTCCAGGGTGAGCCTGTTCTCCGATGTGTCCCCGGGCACCCTTCCAAATGGAGTCATCCACCCCCACTGTGCAAAGGTAGTCCTTGTGTTTTGCGATGTTCATGGTGTGTGATCTGCATATAATATTCAAGGTCTCTTTCCTGTCTGCAGTGGATGTTTATTTATTGATATGTTGTTTCTCTTCAGGGAAGGGAGTGTTTGTTTTGAATAATTGGTATGACATGCAACATTTTCTTGTTTTGTTAAAAGCTCTCACTTTTCTCCCAGCGGTAACACAGGAGTACATAGATGAACGTAGGCTGGATGGTAAGAACTTTTGCATCTTAGAAATGCACATGTATTTGTAATCACAGGTATCCGTCTCAACTTAATATTTTATGTATTTGCTATACTTTGTCCCCTACTAGTGGCCAGTGCAGATTTCAGCATGGAGGGAGCCAGTGTGGCTGTTTCCATTTTCATACCAGTGGCTGTAATCATAATTATCATCATGTCGATATATTTCTACTTTTCAAGGTAAGTGGTCCCAAAAACTTTTTGTACACTTATTCTACACTTGGGTTCAATAAGTTGGGTTCAGGATGATTCAATCGATCAAAAGTGACAGTAAATATGTTTATATAAAAAAATGTAATCTATTTATTTGAAAATAGTTATTTTAAATAGTATTATTATCTCAACAGTTTTACTGTATATTTGATCAAATAAATGCAGCCTTGCTTATTAATGAATAAGTCAACAATGCCAAACATAGTTTTTCAAGTCACTTGTTGCCACCTACTGGTGTAGCAATGTAATTGATACGATCTTTACTTGAAGTCATTGCTTTTAAAAGGTGAGGTGAAAAAAGTACTCTATTTTGATCACTACTGTCAAGATCAGTGTTTCTATCCAAACTATAAACTTTTATCCCAGTACTTCTGTGATCATTTTAATTATTGTAACAGTGTGGTTTAATTATTATAATACTGTGTGGTTTAAAAAGTTTGTGAAGCTGTTCCATACATGACAACTGCTCTCTCTTTGGGAGACAGCGACAATGCAGATCTGAATCAATGTTTCACTTCGATCGTACACTATGTCAAATGTTTAATAGATACAGGCGAATCATTGTAATTTAGGAGTAAGATCATGTTGGTGTTTGAATTGATATCATGATCTTTTAACGGTAACCTCATGGTTTGACTTTTTTATGTAATATTGCAATCAAATGTTTTATTGTTTAGTTCAAATCTCTCTCCTCTGGTTCAGGCCAGTGCAAGGCATATGAATTGTTGACGTTTGTTTGTTTCAGGGTGCAGGGGAAGTCTCTACGATTGTCCATGTCCACATCACCACAATATGATCACATCAGAGGAGAGTCAGCTTTTGAAAACCCCATTTACGAAACTGCAGTAAGTAAAGCATGTGCTCAGCAAAAGGCTAGCAACCCATAATATTACCCATCGCAAGCATTTGTAGTGATATTTCAATGTAGACTGTGGGGTACTCATGTGTTCAGTCTTACAGGTGCACATCTGCACTTTTAGCACCATCTGTGTTGCCATATTGTGGGTTCATTTCTGTAATCTAATTAGCTGTAAAGTGGCATTCTGGAGTTGAAATGAAGTGGCACAAGAAGCCACGCCCTCATCATCTCATCATTAACGATCACACGGATTTGCAAAATTATCAGTGGGACAGAACACCAAAGAGGAAGTGACACATTTAACCTCATTATTGCAGAGTCTGTTGGCCTATCACAACCTCCTCTGCTTCACCTGCTCTCATTGTTCAATATTCACATTCAGCTCAAAGAGATAGTTCACCTACAAATTAAAATTCTGTCATCATTTACTCCCTTTCATGTCGCTGCAAACCGTCTTTCTTCCGTGGAGCACAAAAGGGAGAAATTTTGCACAGTGCCGCAAGTGGATGGGGATAAATGCTTGTTGTGCTCCAAAAGTGATTGTGAAAGTATCATATGGTCAAATGGCATATAAAACAAGTCCACATAACTCTGTAATTAATAGATTTAAGTGACAAACAAACCAAAATTAATTTTGTTTGTCATTGAACAGTTTGGGGATGTGTCAGTATACAGCGTTGTGTTGTGCACTACTGGGCCACCACACATTTCTATAGCCAAAGATGTACTTCCTAACTGAGCATAAATAAAAATACATTATATCCAGTCATTAAATTACTGGAAAAATCAGGTAATTTCAGAAAGGGTGCCTTTTCAAGCAGCTTTGATTTATAGCTCTATCACGATTTGTGAGTATTAGACATTTGAAGGGGGGGGGGTGAACTATCATTTTCATGCAGAGAAAAATAAATCAGACACTTTTTGACCTACATAAACTTGCTCGATCACTTACATTTGCACTTTCTCTTCTCTCTCTGCATCTGCATCCCTGAAGAACAATGAGGTGAGAATTTGACTGTCAATACTTTTACACTGATATTATGGACCTGGCCTGGGAAAACCTAGACAACTTCCGGCAAATTTAGATTTGCTCTGTAAGTTAGTCTGACAAAGACATAGACAGTAAAAGAAATGGACACAGCGACCCCATAGACTTCAATGGAGAAAAGTGAAGTCAGTTAGAATCACTCAATTAGAGGCTCAAACTGAGCTTGGCGATGTAGATGTGACATGAGCAACCTGTCTGACAGTTGTAGCTTTTCTAGTAGCTGTGCCAAGAGGAATCTGAATCATTCCCGGAGATCGTGAGTATTAGCTGTCTATGAGCTCGCAGCAGGGGCAAATTTATGACTCTTGATGGGCTTCTCCCTTGACTTTATGCCTCAATGTCCCCCCAATTGTGTACAAGTTTCTACTTCTGTCTATA
Source organism: Cyprinella lutrensis (assembly GCA_027497675.1). NCBI lineage: Eukaryota > Metazoa > Chordata > Actinopteri > Cypriniformes > Leuciscidae > Cyprinella > Cyprinella lutrensis. Next base: position 11,159,913 of record JAOTRC010000003.1, read on the forward strand.
TGGTAATTTCTCTAGTGTGCGACAGAGAGTTGCGTGTTATGACGCAATCGTTAGCCTATTTTTAGAAAAACGTAAGATACAAGGTAATGGAGCCTCTAATGTGTTTCTTTAGAAATAAACAATGGAAAAATTGAGCATTTAAATGCCTCAGATGTAAAGTTATTCTCTGTCAAAGTGACACCAAAATGAATGGGGATCAATGGAATGCTAACAGCAGGTGAAGGCTTGTTAGCCAATGGCGGCCCCCCGGGGAGATTTCAGTTTGTGGTTGATGAATTTACTCCCTTGGGCAAAGAGCTCATTCAAGCCCATTTCTAATCCTTCGAAATCACGGCATCTATCAGAAATGTTGGGGTGGGCTTTACATGATGATGACATCACAGTGGCGGTGAAGTAGATTTTGTACATTTACAAACATGGATGCCGCCGTGGAACTAGGAGTGTGACGGTTATAGTTAAACACCGTCATTAGAGCGCTATAACCACCAAAACCATGTTCTAAAAATGTTTTTTCACTAAATTTTAAAATTTCACAGAGGGACCAGCTTGTTTATACTTGACGCGTCGGCATGAGTGCGAAGGTGCAAGCCAAAAATTACACGTTCGGTGTGCAAGACCCCATTTCGCTTGGCTGTTTGCACGGCCTCTTTTGTAACAGCACATGCGGCGCTGCGTCCAAAGATGATCGACTTCAAGCCGAATCTGCCCAAGCATGTACGTCTTACCGCGCCGACACTCAGTTTGCAAGTTTGGTTAAGGTTTTTTTTACTGTGTGTGATTTCTTTAATGGAAAGCACATTCACTTCTAGTTGTCTTGCTGTTAATTTTAAATAAATGTAGAGCAAGTAGCCAATCAGGGTCTGCTTGTTTATTCAAGTTGTTCTATAACAGACAACCGTCGCTCTGCATGCGTCATCTCTAATATGGACCTTTTCCAAGATTTCCAAGCAGTTCCAAGATGTCAGCGCCATATCGGGATAGTATACTGGTGGCTTCACTTCTCACTAATGGAAGAGAGCGAAGGGGCATTGTCCATCTTTTTTTACAGTCTATGGTAGCATGTATTACAGACTGTAGGTTATTCACACCTCTTATTATGCTGTGCAAGTGTCCCTCCAGATCTCTCTCTGTATGCTGTAGCACTCATAACACAGTCCCAGCAGCACTGCCCGTATACACTAAACCGCTCAATAACAGTTTCTGGCCCCCAGGGCCATGTCTGCGTTTGACTGTATGTAAGTGTTGAGGCTGGACGGTTATGTGTGTGTGTGTTGTATGTGTGTGGTGGTTCGTGTTCTTGCATTATGCATGTTAGGAAGTAAAGATGATGCAAACAGGGGATCACAAGCAACTCTCTTGAGTATGAAGAGACATGACTGTCTAATGACAAGTCTGGCTTTACTTAAAGGATTAGTTCACTTAAAAATGAAAATTTCCTGATAATTTACTCTCCCTAATACCATCCAAGATGTTCATGTCTTTCTTTATTCAGTGAAAAAAAGAAAGTTTTTTTAGGAAAACATTTCAGGACTTTTCTCCACACTTCAACAGTAAACAAATTGTTGAAATCCAAATCAATGCATTTTCACTTAAGACTGAATTAATTTGGACTCCAACAATTTGGTTACCATTGAAGTCCATTGTGTGGAGAAAAGTCCTGAAATGTTTTCCTCAAAAAACTTAATTTATTTTCCACTGAAGAAAGAAACACATGCTTCTTGCTTTCCCTCTACTGTTTGAGCTACAGGAAAACTGGATGGCACTGGGGTGAGTAAATTATCAGGAAATTTTCGTTGTAAGACTGTGTTTACAAAAAGTAGAGCCAGTTAGTATTGTGTTTTGGATATTTAATTTCATCATTTTAAAAGTTTTTATGTCATATGCGTTATTGACTTATATATAAGTCAATATATACGCCCCCCCTCCCCCATAAACATCTAAAGGCTTTTTAATACTCATTTGATAATTGACTATTTTGTGTTCATTTGTTAGACAACATCTTCCCAAATCACACATTGCCCAATAGTTTTTCCTTCAACTTCCATCATGTTCCCATTACTGATTATTATTTTTAAGTCCTTTTCATGCTTAAGTTGCATGGTATTTTTGATTTGTACAGAGACCTATGATTCAAAGCAGCCACCAGAGGTACTCTCTAGGATTCTGTTGTAAAGAAAGAGCCTGTAAGGAGAGTTGATCAAGGGAATAGCATCACATGGACGAGGATGAGAAGGTTGGAACCACTGGTGTAGGGCGTCTCCATCTTTAGCATCTCTTTCATGTTGTGTTTTCAGCCAGCATTTGGTTTTACATATTCCCACCCCTCACAAAATGAAATTATATATTGAAAA